>JACEFZ010021960.1:0-82657 GCA_014155875.1 Cepaea nemoralis | reverse complement strand
AAATCTCCCGTTCATTTAGCTAATCACTTTCTCTCCTTCTCTTGCTTACTCCTATTTATCGGGACTCTATCAGAAACAATAACCAACACCGCACATGACTAACGACAAATCTCAAACCATATTCTCTCAATTCTCTGTATTAGGCATTCTTGCTTCGACATGTCTCTGCCAACACTACTAAATCTGTTTCATGAAACGTCATTCAGAATGTTAACTCTCTTTCCGTCAGCCTGTCATACAATTTTCATTAATTCTGTCTAACTTCAGACATTCTAAACAAAAGACATCACAAATTTCTAATCATGTTATTTCCACCTCTCAATTTTCATATACTCAGTTACTCTATGCTCCACGTTTTATCAACGTCACTTATCAGTCACTCTTCGCATATTCACACGGTATTCGTATTTTATGTTTGCTCAGACAGTGATACACAACCTCGCTCTCATCTCACGACTACTCTCACATCGCGACAATCTGACGTGTCCATACTATTATTTGACAAAAAAATAATTTAGACGCCAATTCAACATTCCAACAATCACTCACCACAGTCTAAGCGTGTCGATCTCCTCCACACACATTGACACAAGATATATCAAGCGCGCAACTATTACCAATCGCTTGACAAAATTTTATCCATGTCACTCATCGCGACGAACACCTGTTTGTCTACAGTTATACTCACGTACGGACAACGCATAAGCTGACGAATTACTCAACAGGACTTCCACAATTCAAGTACTTTCTTACTTCATTCTCAATCATCATAATGCCACTATTCTCCGTCCTACTTAATTCTTCACGTCACACCAGTCCGACAGTCAACTACTCACTCATTTTATCTTACCCTCCTCACCAGTTCATAATACTTCTTCGCGCTATTTTCAGGCTATGACATCCGCATTACCCAAACGTCATCACTATTCTATGACTCCTTTATCTCTCAAAATAACCTATACAATTACCTATAGTGATTCTCCACTATTTTCCAAACACCACCTTGAGTCGAAATTTGAGCCTCATCAAACTTGAGTTATTCCACCCAACAAAATATCCTGTCTTCACGTATTTGTTAATTCTTATTTTAAAATAACCATGGTCTTATCGACTTCATGAGACTCCTAGCCCCATCCAGCGACGCTTCATACTTCTGCAGTTCTCGTTTTCTACTTTCTACTAGGCAAACATCTTTCTTTTTGGAAGTATTTTTCTCTCTCTTTCTTGGTACTCGTCTCCTAGCCTTCCCTACTTTCTTGTCATATATACTGGTATCTTGTTCTAAAGAGTCACCAACTAAAATGTTATCTGTCTGTCTACTAGCAACCACACCGTATGAGGAAACATCACGCTTCGAGTCAGGATCTGCTCGTAGTGCCATCCTCTCATTCCCTGAATCATCAGTATCTATAGTTGTTTCAGCAGCGCAGTATTTACTACAATATGCGGCGGTAGAGGTAGGAATATCTTCTCCATAACCTGAACTCCCACACCTAACATTCCTACACCATTTAGGGATTAATTTACTGTCTATACCTGAGGAACTTGACATACCAGTCGTCGTACCTCTATTAACAATCATACTATCCCTTTCCTTAATACTTTTCCTCACCTGTCTTTTAACATCTTTGGTACTTGTCTGCCTGTCTTCTGTCTTAGGTTGTTCAACCTCTGTACCAGTGTCTCTCTTTGTCACTTTATCACTCGACGTCTGAGTACTCTTTTCCACACTACTGCCTGGTTGCGTCTGTGTCTCTCTTTCTTGTCTGACACAAAAGACTGAAGATATCTCCTGGCTACCCAAAATCTTATATGTTTTCTTTCTCTGTTGCTCAACCTCGTTACCCATCGCAACTGTCTGATCTGAAACCAGTTCTCTCGCAAGGCTTTTGCGTTTTCACTATTTGAAGGCCAAGACCACTGTTTCCTTTGCTGACCATTACTAATTCCTATATATCTCTGTGTCTCACTCGTATCTGCTTCCATATGTATATGGTTGATAACTTTCAAATTGCAACCAGACTGGTTATCATTTCTATTGGACTTGTCTACCTCAAAACGTCTCATACCTGTCTTGTGCTCTGTTCGTTCAAGCGTCTGCCTCTTTATTACTTTTATCATGGACGAAATTCTGTCTACGTCCATTTTTAAGTCACCCATCAACTCTGTCACACGTCCTAACTTCCTATAAAAGACTTCCATAGTGGCTTACCACGCCTTTATGATATAAAGCCTTGTTGTTTCTTGACTGTGTTGAGTTTACCTATTACTGTTCCTACCCCAGTCAAAACTTGTGCCAGTGAACCTTGTTCTTCTGCCATGCTGAAATATTTCACTATACACTTATACAAGCAAATTCACATTTATAACAATTTATCTAAATGATCTTATTAAAATCACATTAAAAATGTTCTCCTAGCAGTTATACTTTAATTAATTAACGTCAAGCATGTCTTCCCTTGATCCAAGAGAAGCGTGAATTCACGTACGTTCGTTGAAAATGTTCCTTGTCACGGTTCACGTATAACACAAACGTCTGGAGTCCGTATTATTTAGTAGCCATCCAAACGATAACGTGACTTCAGTGATATCCTTCTTCCAACGTCTCAGGTTTCGTTACTTTCACTTTCAGCCCCTGGACGGGCCCCTACCTGACTTGCGGCTTCTTTTCACCCTAACAGGGCTCTTCAAGACGTCGACTTGAAAGCGACTCTAGCTCTATAAAACGATTTAATTTGGGTCCTCTCTTCAGCAGGTCGGCACCCTGTTGAAATGTTCGCTTTTGTTGAAAAACATTCTGATTCGCTAGAGTTCAAGATGAGGAAACGCGACTATTTTCTCGTAATTTCCAAACGAAGGAGCAATAGGGTTGACTCAAAATAAGCTCTCGTTTTTCTTCAGGTCCCTAAAGTCAATGTTAAATGAGCATAGCGGAAGAAAACAGCTCCTTCAACCAAGTTCTCTATTGAATTCGAGTTGTTTATATTTAGTTATTTAGCTGTCTTGAGATTTATTTGCTAGTATGTGTGACCTTCAAACACAAGGTTACTTAACGGCTGTAATAATGCAGGTCAAACCTCATAGCAATTTGACAAAAAATTCACGTTGCTTCAAGTATTTATGACGAAAAACAGCTTAATAAAACTCCACAGGCAATCATGTTATGTAGATGGCTCCATTCAAAAATCTTGATGCGTACAAGTTTAATTTAGGTAGTCCGAAAAACGCTTAAATTTTGACTTTGATTCAATTAGAGTTGGTCCGATTTTGAACTTTTTTTATTTAAATGAATGTCTAAAATTTAGTTCATACCTCAACAAGTTAGTTGGTCCACTTTAGCATGTGGCATGTTGACTTTCGTACTTCACGTTGAACACACGACAACCAAGTAAAAATATCGAATCCTGTGTGCGGCGCCAATAATCCATCTGTAACAAAGCGTGTACAGAGGATCAACAAGTTCAGCTGTATTTATTTCAAAACAGGCTTTATTTGTTCATGATGGCCGATACAAAATCCAAGTACTAATCAATTATGATGTTGTCTTCTCTTCTCTCGTCCTTGATGGTAACTACCCACAACAAACTACGTCACGACTTGAGCATCCTTCTTACTGTTCTATCAGGATGCTCAAGCGTGCTGTAGTCTTGCACCCCTAAGCTAATACAGATATAGTATTCATTCTGCTACAGCATCTCTCTTTCTAAGTGCAAGCAGGCACTAGGATGACCAGCTCTGTTCTTCTTGACATTTTGCCATCTCCTTACAGCACTACGCTTATCCACCCACGCCTTCTCCACCTCGAAACTCCACCACGGTGGCTGCTCTCAGCTTTTTTTCCTGCCCTGAAACATTCTGCGCTTATCACGTCTTATTTTACTCACCACATCTTGCCCTATACTGTCATACTGGAACGTCTTTACCTTTAGCTTGTGCTGCCTGGTTCTGCCTTTCTCCACCAGTATGCTGCAAGGGTGGTGGTCGCTGCCATGGTGTCCTAGGACACCCCATCTACACACTGTAGTGAGTGAAGGTGAAACTACCGCCAGATCAATAGCACTGTCCTCATCGCCCGGACGGCTTGCTGTCCTGGTGACACAGCCACTGTTGATACAAACCAGGTCGATGGTTTCCAGTGCAGTCTCGAGCTCCTCCCCCTGTGTATTGGAGGAAGTGTTTCCCCATGATCTGCCTTTAGCGTTGAAGTCACCACAGAAAATAACATTTCTCTCGTGGCCTAATATGCCACTTAAGCACTGCCACTTCTGGGCGTCCACACTGGCATTGCGGGCATAAACATTAACCAACACGAATGGTATACTGGTATGAACTCTCAACGCCTGTATATGTATATCGTCACTGTCCCAACTGGACATGTCTAGCTCTGACGCCACCATGCTGTCGCGAACGAGAATCGCCATTCCAAGATGTCGTCTGTTGTAGAAACATTTGAAGCCGGCAATTTGGAGTAGCTGATCGCCCAGTCTCGTCTCCTGGAGTGCTACAATGTCGTTCCTGTAAACTAGGGTTTCTAAAATAGAGCCCCGTTGTTTTACACTGGCACAGTTCCAATATAGAATACGGATATTCCTGTGTCCTAGACGGTGACACTTGAGTCTAAAACGCCTCAAACCACCACGCTTACCTTGCTTCTTTCTCCCTGCGGGGCTACCACGCCGCTTCGGTATGTTGACTGGTGACCGCTCGAAGAACACACGTTGTTCCGCCATGTTGAAAAAACGTAAACACAGACTGAGAAAACCACACACGCTGCTGAAAATTCACTCAAGGATGGCTTCGCTCGATGCACGAACTCCGTAATACCCGCGCAGATCTTGAGTAGAAACTCCTGGTTTTACATCCTGGCACACCAATTACACGCAAGAGATGAATAAATCCATCCCCTACGCGAAAAAGTTAACGAACACAAAACAACACGACCGTCCGTCGCCATCTTGAAACCGGAAGTCACTGCCTCTCTCCGACAATAAAAGGAACAAACGAAGATCGTAAACTGATTAGAGACATTAGGCACAGACAGTCAAAATATTTTGGGCATGTTATGAGAAGAGATGAATTGGAGAACTTGGTGACAACTGGTAAGCTCGAAGGGAACAGACTAAGAGGAAGACCTAGAAGCAAATACCTGGATGGCTTGGCCACATGGCATGGTCGAGACAGGAACACGGAGCTGATCCACGACTCTGGTGATCGAGTGAGATGGCAAAACATGACCGCCCACGCTTACCGGCATGGCACATGATGGATGGATGGATGTCCCATTGTATTTGCCGCTGCTTGTTTATAGTAAACTTATGTTTTTTTTAAATTATTATTATGAGGTCCTTCCCATCAATTGTTAATATCCTCCAATATTCTAATTAATCCATTGTGTGTTACGATATCATGTGCCTAGATGTAATCTATAAAGCACAAATATAGATTTTTGGGTGTTTTTGGGCTTACCGGCATGGCACATGATGGATGGATGGATGTCCCATTGTATTTGCCGCTGCTTGTTTGCAGTAAACATATGTTTTTTTATTTTATTATTATGAGATCCTTCCCATCAATTGTTAATATCCTCCAGTATTCTAATTAATCCATTGTGTGTTACGTTATCATGTGCCTAGGTGTAATCTATAAAGCACAAATATAGATTTTTGGGTGTTACACTAGATCTCCTCTCTACTAGTGTTCTGAATGTTTGCATATTTGTTCCTTTCCTTTCTACTAACTCATACTTTTCTTAACATATGTCCTTATTTATATTCATTCTTGTTCTTTTCATTATAATTTTTAATAGAAGCGTGGTAGTATGGTTTATGAGGATCATTGCACGAAATTCTTAGCATTCAGCTGCTCGCGGAGTTTATTTATTATTTTTTTTTGTTTAAAAAACAATGATAACCATCCTGAAGAAAGTGGAAGGAAACGAGTATGAAAGTTGAAAAGTAGACGATGTTTAACACAATACAGAGGCGCCGCGAATTAAATCTTCGATACAAGTAACTTCTCTAAGAAACAGAGAATGACGTATTGCCTGTTTTTAATTTGACTGCACGTTCCAGCTTAGCACAGAACTGTACAAATGGCGGTTTAGCGTCATTTGTGTATATTTTATATGTAGTTGTATCAGTATATTTTTAATTGTTTGTGTGCTGTCCAACGTAAATTTTGTCACTTCTGATTGAGTTCTACTTCTCGTTTTCGCATTAGCCTATAGAGAAATAAAGAGAAAACATGACATCTTTTATTTCAACGTCTCTTGCAATTGTTCCTCGTTTTCGCCGAAACCGTTCCACTTAAAAATAGATTGTAAACCTTACCGAGAATTCGAACCCGTGTCTCCTGAAAGAGAACTCTACGTTCTAGCCACTGGGCATGTCGCTCCTCTACGCCGTATTCAAATTTGATTCAACAAATACTACTAATAACATACTTTGTAACTGTCTGATCATCGACAAACATATTTCTTTTGACTAGTTGAGATACCATCTTCCGTGTCAGGATTTTTTGAAGTTATTTGCCATAGACGTTCTGTAGGACAACCCGTTATGCTGCGTATGATCTGGACATTGTTTTAGGCTGTGGTTTGGGGTAAGTGTCATATGTGCTACGAAAGTATGAGGTCAGATCCTTACACCCTATACACCTCAAACATGCAAACGGATCCTTTACTTTTTACTTTGCAGAGGTCTGTGTGATGATGTTGAACATCAACCTGGTATATCATAATATATACTTCAGTAATGTATCATCCGATGATGATATCCAATCCCATTACCTCTTGAATGTCGAGATAAGTATATCTTTGTTGTATCTGTATTTTTTTTTATAAACATTATTTTATTTATTGTTTATGATGGTCAGTTGATAAAAGCTTTGGTTAAAACGTTCACATATATCTGGCACTTTGGAATCTGAATTGTACTCAACCATTATAGTATAAGAGCACTTTTCAAAACCATACCGAACGCAACTTTTATGCCTTCTTGACAACAGAGGAGTTGTGTTTATTTTATCATTGTGTGTGTGTGTGTGTGTGTGTGTGTGTGTGTGTGTGTATGTGTGTGTGCGTTTTTATTTTAATAGATTCTCTCCTTTATATATGTTCGTGTTGTCCTGTCCTTGAAAAAGATTATTAGAATCGAAACACCCGTTGTATACTGTGTCCTATAATACTTATCGTTTTACTTTATTTCTTCATTGTTATATACGTGTTGATTATTTCTTGTTTTTGGATAATTTTCACTTTCATTTTCACCTGTTTGGGGTCCATTATAAGGTATGTACTGTTCCATGGCGATGGAGTTAGGGACGCAGTTCGTGATCACCTCATACCCCTGTTCGAAACACAACTGCGCGCGAAATACTCGCACTGTATCATTGAAAAATATAAAAATGCAGCGGTTGCCTAAACATATTCACATTTTAAAATTTCTTCTTCTTCTTCTTCTTCTTCTTCTTCTTCTTCTTCTTCTTCTTCTTCTTCTTCTTCTTCTTCTTCTTCTTCTTCTTCTTCTTCTTCTTCTTCTCTTCTCTGCTTCTTCTTCTTCTGCTTCTTCTTCTTCTTCTTCTTCTTCTTCTTCTTCTTCTTCTTCTTCTTCTTCTTCTTCTTCTTCTTCTTCTTCTTCTTCTTCTTCTTCTTCTTCTTCTTCTTCTTCTTCTTCTTCTCCTTCTTCTCCTTCTTCTTCTCCTTCTTCTTCTTCTTCTCCTTCTTCTTCTCCTTCTTCTTCTTCTTCCTCTTCTTCTTCTTCTTCTTCTTCTTCTTCTTCTTCTTCTTCTTCTTCTTCTTCTTCTTCTTCTTCTTCTTCTTCTTCTTCTTCTTCTTCTTCTTCTTCTTCTTCTTCTTCTTCTTCTTCTTCTTCTTCTTCTTCTTCTTCTTCTTCGTTCGTCAGATAGTTTGTTGTTGTTGTTTTATTTTTGACGTAATTGCTGTGTGTCAGTTATAGCAGTGTTACTATATTTGCACCTTTGGCCGACACATCCGACTTCTTCTGGTGTTTGTTGACGGGTTTAGCCTTCCGGGTAAATTTATTCTAATTGCTGTACGTTTTAAGAGCAGATGTAAAATCATGTGGACGAAAGCATTTATTTTGTATCAACCAACGAAAGACACCAGTGTATGTCTTTGTCAGCAATGCCCTATCTGCAGCAGAAACTCTAGGATCAGTTCCTGAAGTGGTGATGTTGTACTTGTGCAGAAGGTAACAGATGTTACACTGATGGCTCACTGATATCAGTTTGTATCTGCAAGCAAAAAAAAAAGCATTCATCTGTTGTCATGAACTCGTTATCCTATTCAAGAAGTAGCATGTGTGATGATGGTAACTATGTTACACTACATTACTTCGGCCATGTTAAATATCAAAGTGACTTGGAAAGAACAGTGATGATTGATTGATTGATTGATTTAGGAATCGACATCACAGCATTCGGGGCATTCCCATAAGCGCTCCGTCCCCATCCTCAGCAGCCAGCGAAGAGTTCCAACACCAATAGTGCTAGTAGCAATCTGATTATATGTCCGTCTCACCTTTCCTCTGAACGTTGAGCGTCGGCCAGATCCCCTCGTCACTCCTCGCTGTCTCATTCTTGCCAGACCATGGTAATCCATTTGCTCCTCCGAGGTGTACACGTGCTCCCACAAGGCCGCAACCAAGTCTGTCTTGTCATGTATCAATACTCCACCAAGTTCTGCAGAGCCAGCCAATCTGTCCGCCTGTTCATTTCCCAGCACACCGGCATGCCCCGGAGAAAAGATCCAGGCGATGCTTGTCACCCGTGACCTCCGAAGCGAAGCAAGCCACTCTGCACGAAGCCTGCCCGTCCTCACCCTCGTCAGTATGCTTTCTGAGTCAGTTACAATCACGATGTATGTGTGTATCGTATTCTCCATCCAGCGGAGAGCCGCAGTGACTGCCTCCACCTTCATTCTTAAGCTAGGTGTTGTGGTATCATATGCCAGGCTCTCCTGCACCAAACGTCGACTATTAGCTTTGGTTATGAACCCCCAGTCACTTCTCTCACCTCTTGACACCGAACAATCTGTGTAGATAATCGCGTCACCCGGGTGAGCATTGTCCTGAATTAGTTGCTGGATAAGAACAGTGATGGAAGGCATGGTTCCTGGACGAAGAGGCTGGACCAACAAGAAGATGGATACATGACAATGCAGATGCCTTCGACAAGATAGTTAATGAGGCGGGAGAAATGGCACGAGGTATAGGGTGGTTTGTATTTGGAGCCCACTGTCATATTTGAGATATTACACTTTGGTATCCATAAGTTACATAATTTCTTCGGAGACCCGGGTTCGGATCCGCGGTAGGCGTGGATTTTTTTCTGTCGGGGGCAAAAAAGAAAATTCTAACCTGCACGGTTCGTGGCAACTGCACTAGCCAATCAACATTAATTCCTCAGGCTCAAGACCCCCCTGCCCCACACTGCAAGGTACTATAGGCAGTAATATGACAATTTATGACATAATAATATGTATGTGTATCAGCGTATGATAAAGACTATCACCAGATCTTCAATGTGACTGTGTCTCGTGTACGGATGAGGGTCATGTTTCAAGAAGAAAATAAACTGTAGGAAGCCTGTATGTATTCTATATATGGAGATCGTGCAGTAACTAAAGGATTAGCCTGGATGGAGACACTGGAATGTTTTCTCGTTAAATCAATGAGTATGCTCAGGAATATCGAGATGGCCTGGGCTCGAAGATAGTGGTTGGAGTCTTTGAGGAGGTCATTTCTGACCAAATTCAGCTACATGTGTGTGCAGGCCGTGCAGGTGTAAGAGGAACTTAACATGCTGATAGACTTAATGACCTATTTTGAAAATGTGAACGAGAAGTGAATTTGAAAATGTGAACGAGAAGTGAATCAGACTGTTATAGTGAAAACCCTAACAGGGGCAATAATTCGAGTGGTGACTGTGGAACTGAAACTTTGAACAGACTGCAGTAATATCAAGTCAACAGTGGTAAAACTAGACAAGAGCACTGTGCAGGTGTCATAACGCCCCCTGGGGTGAGAGGAACCTGCTATCACACTGTAACAACTGGATGTCGTTAGCCCTGGGATATAGGTGACCTCAGTCCACAAAACCCCTTCCGCCCTTGGATCACTATCTCCTTCTCTATCAACCAAGGGACGTTACCCCTTTCAAACCTCGTCCTGAATTCATGACACAACTCTGGTATCTAACTATGTTAATGCCATGTAGCGAGTCAGAATGAATGACGTAATGAATAAGTCACAAAGAATCTGAGAAGTAATCTCGAACCAACAGATAGAGAAAGTCGCTAAGTGACGTGAGAAGGTAGAAAGCGTCACAGGGGTTAGTTTAGCAACAAGTGAGTAGAGCTTGAGCTGGCGGCATGGAAGGCGGCGTGAGAATATTCAAGGAGAGAAGATTGTCAACAATCCTTCAGGAGATGGCAGTAGTAGCTAGAAACTACTTGATAAAAGAGCTAGATCATTAAAGCATTATTCCTCTCAGTCAGGACCAACAGCTGGCGATGAATGTATAAACTAGGACTCGGCGAGAATGGCCAAGGTGACCGAACGGTCAACCGATATGAGGCATTAGAACCGACGCTAGGCGGTGAGACGTTGTCTTAGGATTTGAATAGTTAGGTTCAACTGTGTGATTATGTTTATTGCTACGGTACCGACCCTCCCGACTGTACGAGAACGGTATTCTGATGATTATTAGTATTATGATTCATATTTATCACAAGCTGTTCACCGGAAATAATATTGATATAATGGACATATCTGCCGGCTTCTAGTTGTCAATGCTTTTGGCACATTGCTTCCGGATTCTGTTCATTTGGTTCCACCTGGACAACGAGTTTGCTGATTTTTATTATTATATCTCATTCACCTATTGGCAGTTAACAATATGGTGTATTATATAAGATGAATGAGAATGATGATGATGATTCCGAGATAGGCCTCGCAGTATCCATGCGAAACAAGACGTGGCAAGGTTTTAGTAGCATCCAGGAGAAAGTGTCATCATCGACATGGGTTCAAGTATCACACTAAGTGGTAAGTCGGACACGCTCAGCGAATCTATCAGGCCTCCCGCAAGGTATAGGTTTCTCCACTTGGACAGGATGGCTAGCGAGTCGACTCACTGGTGCTTGAGACCTCCGGTGGATGACGTCACTGAAGTCTAAACCACACTAGGGTAGGTCACAATACTGTCTCTCGTGTGGCGGTGGACCTAGGGCCTTTCTCTGGAAAGTCTGGAAGTATAAATGGCACTGCTGGTCTAGCGAGATGTGGATCTTTCACTCAATGGTAGTAGCAGTCACAAATGTCTATGCGACCAGCGTCGATCATCTGACTCATAGCGCAGATATCACAGAACAGATACATCCCTCGCTGAAACGTGGCACTGTAGATAAAGTTCAAAGTAGAACACAGTTCTTCCACAATATCATGCACCACATGGTACCAGGCACTTGGTAGCGAAGACATCATAGCTAGCTGGCAGGAGGCAGTCAGTCAGGTTCACAACTGGGACAATAAAAACATCAAGATACTTGCCCAGGTGAAATAATGAACAAGGCAATAGTGTGCTATCATGGCGAACAACCTGGTATATCAGACGTGGAGTAGGCGATGAATTTGCCGGGGCCCATACTGAGATGTAACTCTCGTTGGTAGGTACCTCTCGCTGTGGTCGTGGGCTTACAAGCTGCTAACGCCGGCACTCGCCATAGTCCGGATCACTGGACTCGTCACCAGATCGTCGCTCTGCTCTCATCAAGGTAGAACCTGGGGAGGATAACACTCAGTGAGAGCAACATGAATCAGACTTACCAACAGCAAATCAAATCAAATCAAATCAAATCAACTTTATTAGGGTCACAAATTGGGCGCGCAGGCCCGTCTTACATTCGGCCCTTCCAATCACTCGTCTTTCGTTCATCAAGAGCATTATACATTTGCATAAGAAGAAAAATAAACATTGTGAAATGAATGTTGTAAACATAAACAAGGCTAATTACCATGGTATGAAGCCCATCTCCCACCTATCCATACATCACCCCACCCACACAACACCCCCACCTACCCACACACATGCGCACCAAGGGACACATACACACCCCCACCTACCGACACACACGCACACCAAAGGACACATACATACCCCACCAACCGACCCATCCCCCCTCCCGCACATCCCCCACCCACACACACTGCCCTCACCTGATCCCCCAACCAAAACACACTCGCCACCCACAAACATTCAAGCAGATACACTTAGATCCCGCGTACTCAGACGGGTGGAACCTTCCCATAAGGGCCTGACTCCATCATTGGCTGCTCGCAGAAGTTGCGGACAAATAGGCCTAAGACCAAAGCGGCGGCTGTCCACCGGTAGCCTCTTTCCTAGACGACGTAGGGCTGGGCCAAGGTAGGCATCTGAGAGATGGTCCTATGCTGAAAAACTGCTAAATAACATATATGGTTAGTGGGTTAGTTGTACTTATAGACAGAAGGGCCCTGAATGAGGGCCTATGGCAATACTTCCAACCCCCTTCCTGTTATACGCCAGATCTGATGTCATACCGTGTCGTAGGTACAATCCTCTAGATTAAATTACATATACATGGTGATCCCCCTGTAGCAGAATCCACAACCCGCCCCCTCCCGGATCCCAGGTTGGGACATTTAGAATGGTGTCATGTTCGATGTGGAAAATTCTGTCGCAACGGTCCCTTCCCCCATTATCAACCTCTCAGGAATCCACTATATATTAAGCTGGTATTCCGTCGAGGGATACTAATTAACAGACAGGTGTGAGGAAAGACAAGAAGAAAGTCAGTGGTCGTCCCACCATGTGACACGACGTTCGACTCCCGGTACGACCTTGAAACGTCCTCGGCGGTTTCGACCGACCGGTGCAATCGATGCGTCTCACTCGCCCGACTTCATCGATATATTACTAGCTATATCCGTTGCGACTCCATAATCTACTTCCGGTAGCGCTTCGGGTAACGCTTCGGCCACGCCGGACATGCCGACGCTCAAGGTTATGAAGTCGGCCATGTGTGAACTCAAATTACAGGTCCAGGTACCCTGACCCCAATTTGCCCGATCTACACTAGCTGTAAATAAGCCGCGCGCTGCTAAGCTACAAAATATCTTTACCGCACAAAGCTGGTAAACACGTGGTTACAACAGGCTTAAATTACAGCCATAAAAGACAAGCCTACAAATGTTCACACCTGACCTACTTCCTCGCGACTGTCAGTGCACGCGTTGCCGCAGTTTCACACTTCGAATCCCCGACACCGCACTAAAACAAATAGGTTGTACACGTACCTTCAACAAAACAGCACGACTGTGAAAATGGGAGCTATTGTCACTGCAACTGGACATGATGTCAGGGCTCTTCAAAACCCATCAAGACACTTGTCGTCCGCTCTCCATCACTTAGCACTGGGCCAACATGTCGACTGCCTGCCAGCAACCTTCGTTCCCAACTGAACTCTTTGTCCTGGACGATCGACTGTGGCTGCGTCAGACATGCGCAGTCCGTAGTGTCTGACCACCGGTTGCGCCACCCAAGTTCCGGAATCTTCTTCAAGGGCGAGCAACGGCTTTGGTCGGGCTGTGTCATTTTACCGGTTCTTTCTCCTTGACCAGTAAATTTTCACCAGGCTGCCCGATGTCTCAACGGACATTTCACCAGGCAGAAAATCCCGAGGCGGACCGACTGTGTTTCGTGACAGCAGATGCCAAATATGAATAGTCATTTAGCACAGAGCCAGTGTCATGGAGCACTACGCGCTGAGGGAGATACTGGGGAAGGTATTCAACACTAAAGGACTGAACGGTTCGATGTGCAGTGAGGGTAATCTGACGAGTAACTAACATGTGTTACATTTCACTACTGGCAGTTTGTATGCAAAAGCACAGCGGGAGAAGTAAAGTGCATGCATCGCAATTAGTCCGTATTAGTATACAAGTTTTGTGATACACTTTGAGAGATTGAATGTCATATATGAGAAGAGTGTCATAGCTCTAACATGTGTGATATAGATGCTTTGGGTTGTTTTCCGTGGGATCATTTGTTGGGTGTTGTGATCTACATGAAGTCAGCTGCTTGTACTCCTCAGATCATGTCTGAATACCCACTTTAGGCTGTCCAGGTTAATTTAAAAATCCAACTCAAAGATATTCTAACACATGAGCACCGGGGTGACAAACAAGTGCACTGGCCAAGATGCTACTGAGGCGTCCTTTTGAGCATGTAATGTAGATATAGTGCGCGAAGTGTTTTGTCTGTCATCTAGTAAGAGTACTTTGTGATAATAATGGTTGTTGTGATAATAATGGTTGATTGGCAATTCTTGTTATAATGGATGCTTGTCAGTCCTTGTTAAATTGATTGCTTGTCAATCATTGTTATATTGGTTGCTTGTCAATCCTTGTAATAATGGCTGCATGTCAATCCTTGTAATAATGGCTGCTTGTCAATCATTGCAATAATGGTTGCTTGACAATCCTTGAAATAATGACTGCTTGTGAATCCTTGTCATACTGGTTGCTTGACCATACTTGTAAGAATGGCTGCTTGTCAATCCGTGCACTGATCCTTGCTGTATGCTGTTGATTGCTTGTCAATGTGTGTAATGATGGTTGCTTGTCAATCATTGTATTCATGGTTGCTTGGCAGTCATTGTAATCATGGTTGCTTGTCAATACTTGTAATAATGGTTGCGTGTCTATTCTTATAAATTGCAATTATGAGCTATAATGTCATTTTTTATTTTCAAAATGAGTTTAAATGATTCATGCTCTTCGATCATTTATAATAAATCAATTATTACTTCTGGCTTGTTAAAAAGATATATTTGTTTAATTTCTTACATTTGCCATTGATCATATACTTTGATGGTTCCCATTTTTTGCCAAAGTGTAAACTTTGCAGTGATGCATGCTTGACCAGTTTGCTTTATTGTTATATAATGTATACTACCCATTGTATAGTACCTGCTGCTGGTGTGATACTCATCACATCACCCACCGAGTGCCGACTTGTCTATACAAAATATGGGTCCAGCACCATTTGCCCAATATGATGTAAGCTTGTCAAAGGACCCTTCACTTGATTTTCTTATGCTTTATAGTTCTCTAAGAGAAGAAATGAATTGGAGAGCTTGGTGACAACTGGCAAGATCGACGGTAAAAGACCAAGAGGAAGGCAGAGAAGTAAATACCTGGATGGCTTGGCCATATGGAATTGTCGAGACAGAAACACTGAGCTGATCCACGACTCTGGTGATCGAGTGAAATGACGACTCATGACCTCCCACGCTTCCCGGCATGGCAAATGATAGACGGATAGTTCTCCACATTAGTGTAGTTGATAGGGAGCTACGCTGATAATGTTACGATCGAACAAGAGCTCACCCCCTGTGTTCGTCGTCTGCCAACAGAGACGTGGCCACTATAACAGAACGGATTTGAAGATGATGCAAAACAAGTCCCGGTGTTGTTAATTCCAAGGGTTTATTGAACAAAATAGGCCGATATTAATACAGTGGACATAAATATGATGTTTCCTTCTCCCGACCTTAGCTGTAACTAACTTACCCAAAAAAACCCCACGTCACAGCTTGAGCATCCTGGTAACGTTCTTCTAGGATGCTCAACTGTGCTCTAAACTTGCACATCGAAGCTAATAACAGAGATGGTACTCATTCTGTTACACCTCCCTTTCTTTAAAAAGACTTTTCTTCTTCAAAAGTCTTAACTCCTAACCCCCTTATCCTATACCTTCCTTCCTTCATTTACACTTAACCAACCCCCAATATTCTTTCTCTAAGCCGTCCCAAACTAACTCTATCTTAACCACTTTCTTCTACTTGTCTCTTATCACTGTCCCATATAGCAAATCGCTACGAAGTTATACTTCTTCTTCGTTTCTGGCTCTTCAAAGTTTCATTACAAAAATATAGGTCATAAGAATGGTTCGTAAAAATATCGTTGGTATACACTTGACATTATGTAACTTCTCATTCTTTCTCAACACAACACAGGACAGACAGAAAAGATGGAGTTAGAAAATAGTAAGGAAAGGGTAAAGAAGGGGTAAAGAAGGGGTAAAGAAGGGGTGCGCACCCAATTTATGAAAAGTATAAAGAAATAGTCAAAAACAATCACATTTACCTCCCTTGCAAACGTAAAAACTTTCATAAACGTTTTTCAAAAACACACCTTATGATTTATGAAGTTACATCTCTGTTCGTTATAAATTAAGTTAATCCAAAATTTCTTTTATATACTCAATATTTATATTGCCATCCACAACCCTGCCTATATTTCACTTATCTCACCTCCAACCATGAAACCCATAACAATGTTCATATTCCATGAACATTTTAAATTAATTAACGCTGTTTATCACAGCTCCTATATTTTGCCCCCTCACATCCCATGACAAGCCTCCTTGTTTATCTAACCCATATACCTAACCCTATGCACTGCCATTCACAGCCCCCTTTATACCTATTCTCTATCAACCAACTTCTTATATTTGTTTTACTATCACAGCCTCTTTAGATTCCCGCTTTTAACATATCTTCTATTGCTTTTTCAACAATTTTTCTATTCCTTAGAGGAGTTCTATATTGTTTTAAACTGATTGGTGGATGATCTCCAGTATCTATTTCCATCGTAACTGTTTTTGTCTTTCCCAATTCTAAGTCATTAATTGCAAACACATCCTGATTCTCTTTTATAAGTTGTTCTAATATTTCTTTATTTTCTGGTTGAGTTTTTAACTGTGCTAATAATTCTTGTTCTCTTGTTGTTTTGTTTACTGAATATATTTAGAGGTGTATTTTTCCTGAATGGATGGATCAATTCATCCTTCTGCATGTTCCATTTTCTCCCACGTCTATGTCTGTTATTAATTCTTTCCCTAGGAGTTTCTGAATAATTTACTCCCGGCATTTCTACTTTATTTTTACCTGTTTCTAATATACTGTTAATCTCATGTTCTATTTTGGCTATTACACACCCTCTGTACAATTTAATTTCTCTACCTGTGTTGTTAATAACCATTACTGGAAAAGTTAAGTGTTTATCTAATGATATTATTCCATCCGGAACTTCTAGACCAGGCTCATCAATTACCTCCCTTTGCAATTCAGTGACTCTAATTGTGTGTCCTACTAAATAATACGGATTTCTTTTTACCTTTGCCTGTATCAAATTAACCGACTGTGGTTTTAACGTCGTAGACATTTTAACTCTAACCAGTGCTGATATATGCATGTCCTCCTCTAAATCTACGTACACGTCCTTGAATTTTAATTTATGCAGATCAAACAAAAGTCTTACACCGTTTTTTATTTAAAAACTCTACCTATAAGCATATTTCTATTTAAATCTTTCACTACATGAAAAAGATGTCTTACGTTGATTCCCCCTAATTTAAGATTTATTATTGTTTGCCCAACTACTTGTAAATTTTGTCCTGTAACAGAGTGAAGATTATTATGACTCCTAAATATTTTGCAATTTCTCATTATTTTGTATAGAAAACTTTCTTTAATTACACTAACCTGAGCTCCCGAATCAATTAATGTACGAATTCTATACTTGCCTATCTCTATTATACATGAACTGGGATCTGTTTCATTTACTGAAAACTGTTTGATTTCATCTAGTTGAGAACACTTCCTACTCGTTCTCCTATACTTGTCATTAAAATATTCTTTAAATCTTGGGACCTTATTATCTTCCCTCCTACCGCAGGTCCTATTCAATAGGTGGGACGCCGGTTTTCCTGCGTTCTTGGCCTTGTAAAGCTTCTGTGTCTGTCTTCAAGATTCCTATTTGATCTGTTATTAACATTTCTATTTTGTGTATTCGACTGGACATGCCTGTTACCACAGTCTTTAAAAAAATGTCCTCGTCGACCACAACCCCAACAGACTACATTTGTATTACCTACTGTTTCTCTTATAGGATTTCTCATTTGTCTTCTTCTTTCATAATCATTTTCATTATCTCTCTGCAACGTCTGTATTCCTCTTTCTCTATTCCATCTGAACCTTGTTTGTCCTATTTCCATGGGCTCTTCTATCCTGTCTTCTCGACTAGTTCCTATTTCTCGTCCTACTCTCAATCTAAATCTTCTTCTCAAATTCTCCTCCTGTACAGCTATATCTACAGCTTGTGATAACCTCTCAGGGTTTTCCCTCATCAATTTAAATTTCAGTCCATCTGACTTTATACCATCTACAAAAATCCCGACCAACATCCGCTCCACTTCTTCTCCTCGTACGTTCTGTCCCAGGAATGCTTCCTCAGCTAGGTTGATCAATCTATCACTAAACAATTGTACAGTTTCTCCAGTGTTTTGCTTGGATTGTCTTAACACTGAAAACGCATGTTGTGGGTCCGTGATTTCAGCGTACTTATGGGCTAGATCGTCCTTGAACTGCTCCCATGTCTCATCTACCCTAGCTTCTAATTTTCTTCTGATATGATCAGAAACCGGTTCTGTCGCTGCCTGATAAGCAAGTTTCATTTTTTTCTTCATCTGATGCTGACACCAAATATGCATACTTCTCTATTGCAGTTATCCACTTCTTAAAGTCCTTCGCCTGTCCACTAAATTTAACAATTTCAGCTGCCATTCCTTGTTGTTTCATGACTGTGTTGAGTTAACCTATTACCGTCCCTACCCCAGTCAAAACTTGTGATAGTGAACTTTGTTCTTCTGCCATTTTGCAATGTGCTGAAATATCAACTTATATAAGCAACTCGCAGTTATAACAATTTAGATATATGATCGTATTTAAATTACGTAATTCCTAATAATTAAATGTTCAATCAGTCAATGGTATCTAAAATGACGTTTAAACTTTAACTAATTACCATTAGCTATTTCTTCTCTTGATCCACGATGAAGGTGAATCCACTTACGTCAGCCGAGAATCTATTTGCCAAGGGTCACGTATAAACCAACTCTGGAGTCTGTGTTATCTGAAGGTGTCTGTATTTCTCCAACCGGCGATGCGATTTCGGTATCTACCTCAGACCTCTCCAGCGGGAAGAATGGAAGAATGCTTCTACTTTCACCCTTGGATGGGCCCCACCAGCCTTGTGCTTTCTTTTCACCCTAAACAGGGCACTTCTAGGCGACGACTTGAAAACGGCTCTAGCTCGATAAAGCGATTTGAATTTGGGTCCCCTCTTCAGCAGGTCGGCAACCCAATTTGCCCAACCACCTCCGAAGGTTCCCTATTGAGATGTTCGCTTTTGTTGAAAAACATTCTGCTATGCTAGAGTTCAGGACATCTGCATTGATGAGCAAACACGACTGGTACTTTCTTCGTAATTTCCAAACAAAGGAGCAATTGGCTTGATTCAATATAATCTCTAGTGTTTCTTCAGGCACCCAAGGTCACGATTCAATGAATATAACGGCTTTTGAGTTCGCTCTAGGTGGTCTTGATATAAGGAAGATAACAGCTCCCTCAGTACGACATCTCCATTTCATTCAAGTTGTTTATAGCTGTTTTGAGATTTCTTTGCTCCTGGACCTGACAGACAGTCCTAGTATGTAAGCGGCTGACCTTCAAACGCAAGGTTAACAAACGGCTGTAATAATGGTAAATCAGACTTCATAGCATTTTGACGAAAATCACGTTACACGTTATAATGAGAAACAGCTTACTCTACTGGCAACCATGTTATGAAGATGGCTCCATCCAAAAATCTTGATGCGTATAACTTCAATTTAGCTAGTCCAAAAATGCTTCATTTTGACTTCATTAAAAGTGGTCTGGTCTTGAGCTTTTGTTTCAAAGGATCTAGTAAAAACTTGTTGGTTCGTACTTTCTTCTCTCAGCAAGGTGGTAAAAATTTCTCATGAAAGTCCGCTGTGGCATGTTGGTTTCAATACTTCACGTTACATGTGTCCGCGACATCCAAATAATCGAGATCCTGGTGACGGCACCAAAAATCCCTTCTATAACAGAACGGATTTGAAGATGATGCAAAACAAGTCCCGGTGTTGATTAATTCCAAGGGTTTATTGAACAAAATAGGCCGATATTAATACAGTGGACATAAATATGATGTTTCCTTCTCCCGACCTTAGCTGTAACTAACTTACCCAAAAAAACCCACGTCACAGCTTGAGCATCCTGGTAACGTTCTTCTAGGATGCTCAACTGTGCTCTAAACTTGCATATCGAAGCTAATAACAGAGATGGTACTCATTCTGTTACACCACCTACTTCTCCGTGTATTCAGGCCTACAAAATATGTTTGGCTGTATCACATCACTGACACATCTCAGGATTCTGCCTCAGGACATGTTTCTTGACGTTTTCTAAAACCATTCCTAATACTTTGTAATCTGCTTTTATTGGTTTTGGTTACTTCCGATATGCAATTAGTAGAACCCGTCCTCGTGGATATGCATCTCCATCTTGTAAACACTGTAGTTATTATAATTCTCCTGATGTCTGTAGAGGGAGCGAAGGCATAATGGTAAGTATGCTCGCCAGCCAAAACAGTGGCCCGGGCTGAGGTTGTACTAGTCTCTTGTACGTATTTGCCGTTGTGGATCGTGTTTATCGTAGTAGTTATTCCGGTAATGAATGGCTGATTCATCCTTAGCATTGGTTAGTCTCCGTGGCGCAGCAGTCAAGCCGGATACCTCGAGCTCCGAATTTCACGAGTTCGTTTCCGAACCTCATAATTCGGTTCAGGACAGAAGATTTTCCCGAGACCTCCGGAGGTTTGTTTTTTGTTGTTGGAGATCCGCAGGTCATGCTCTGAGCGACACTTTCGGTAAACCACTCTGCCAATAAAACTCGGTGCACTAAAGTTGATCATCTGCCATTAATTTCCTTTGAACCCAATTTTAGTCCATTCCGTTTCCAATAGATCATAGTATTTAGTTCTCATTCATGTAAATTCTTTACCTATTTTTTATTATACTAGCTTCAGCATAACAATCTGAAGTTGTGCTCTTTTTTATTTGATATATGATTAGTTAATGGACATTTTCGAACGCTATTGTGCTATTAAAATTATTGGATACGACTTGTTGGCTCAGGTAGACTAATTATGAGGGTCTCTAGTTCGCCGAATTTGTTTTCATTGCATTTAGTAGAGCTGTTGATCCAGAATAATTAATTAATATCTTATAGGCAGTTGTCTTTTTCACTTATAAATAATGTTTCTGGTTTATTTACCTCAGTTCCACCCAGAATAACACACGGATGTTTGGTACATGGTACTCTTGTCATGTTTTCCCGTTGTTTCTTTAAAATGTATACAAACTGCTGTCCTGCAGAATCATTCAATGTGTATATGTTTGTTGGGCAGCTTATTTGAGTCAGGGGTATATTGGTTTTGATGTATAACCTCCGCTTCTCATCTGTGAAGTCTGTTTCATTTCAATGTGTGGACTGTATCAGTTGTTACAAAATAAGAAAACGATTGCATCCTTCTCTTCTGATCTTGGATACTGAATGGGAGATCCATACTTTTCCAGCAATGGGGAAAAACTGGGAGGAACCGTGTGCACATTGCGAACTCGTTAAATCGGCATTTGGAGATCGAAATGAACAGGCAAAATTGGACACCATCCAGGTTAAATTAAAAATGATAAACTGCACATAAAAGAATATTTATTGCGTCAGTTATTCTGTTACACACACAATTGTATCCTTGCCGGTATTACAGAGTTAAAGCACTGTACTGAGAATATCCTTGTGTAATCTATGGGAGGAGACCGGAGCAATTAAGGAGATACCCGTGAAAATTGAAAGTGTTCCATTACCAAATTCAAAGCAAAGAGCATCATTTACACTATAAATGGCAAGATGTTAATTACGTGTATATTATTAGTAAATAGACGATGTTCCAGTCTAATTATCGTGCAGTATGCAAAGGTATTATTACGAACTAACTAGTGGATCAATCAAATTAATATGAAAGAGAACACAAAGAGTAGCAACTGGAAACAACTAGAAACATATAGAAACAGCGGCGACTTGCTCCCAGTGTGCATTATCAATGCCTGTATCAATCATGTCCCGCTTACACACTGTCACGGAAAATCTTGTAGTTGTCGATCGATGACAGTATGACGCGCCATACGTCTACAAGCAGCCGGCATTCTTTATTGTGTTGTTGATCGAGGAAAGACTGTCGCGCCATTCGTCTGCAGGCGGCAGCCATCCTTTGATGTAGTAGACAGGCTGTCTGGGTAAAAGTCGGCAAGATCTTTTGTTGTGGGGGAAACCTATCTCTAGATCACAGACCGGTAAGACTTTTTGAAGTACCGGGGACAATTCCCAAGATCAAGGCGGGACAGCCGGCAGTTGTTTACATTAAGTCGGAAAAGGAGAGAGGAAAATAACTTCTAGACGCCTACTGTCTAGACAGCTTTGTGACGTCATTCAGACACAGTATTAAAACAGTCTGGATAAACAACTTTGAGAGGAGTTGACCAAATGTTGTGAAGTGATACGGAAGTGTGTGTTATTCCTAGTTTGATTCTGGTGAGAGACTACAGTGTCTATTGTTGATTTATATCGGCAGACATATATCCAGTGTGTGATTTTGTAGTCTCAATCTCAATCAGGAATAACTATATGGTATTTAATTAAATAGACCTACATTAGATTATTCTTAGGAATCGAGTGTAGTAATGTGCGTTGATAGAACGTATTAGAAGAGCGTCGGCAACAGTAGCCTATCGCGTAGCTAAAACTAGCTGGAGTAAGATATCAATTAACTCAGTGAGTTAAGGACAATGTAGTGGGATGATATTTAGGGAGATTGAGGATGGTTGGGGGGATAAAGGAAATGTCAAATGGTAGGATCTTCCAGTAGGGTATCTATTGGGTTTCTGCCCTTTTCCTGTAGTTTTTCCTTGTCTTACCATGACTCAGACCGATGTGATGAGCTCCTCGGCCTTATGACAGAGTTTGGTTCTCTGTTATATATCTGAGTACTGCCGTCGGCCTACACTCACCTAATAAAGGTTGGAATCGGGTCGCTCTCACCAGGTGTGTTCTCTCTTCAACAGGTTCCACTATATTTTACCACCATCTAGAAGAAAAGTCATGGCTCGAGCATTGAAGGCAGAGTTTACTAAGAGGCTTTTGCACTGGGCCCATAACCCAGAGGGTCTGCAGGAACCTGGCCTCTGCTGAGCAGGAAACGATGATTATATAAGTGTGTTTTCCTAAGTGATAGTTTACATCACAGTAAAATAAAGACACTGACAATAACACCTGTACCTGAACACTAGTAGACCTGGAGAATTAACTTTTTGTGTTACAATTGGGGAATTCCTATCATTACCAATTAACAGTGTGCGTTGCAATTGGGGAATTCCTACGAAAAGTTAAATACTAACATTTAGTTTTTCAAAGTGACAGTAACATTATTTTAGGATTCTCTGATCACGGAACTTTTCTGAACAGAATAGTTACACTGTGTGTGTCAGATTGATGGTCAATATTGGACTGTTTCCACTATTGATGACCAGGCATCCGGATTGTCCAAGAGCTATTGGAGGAGGTCGACACTTGGCCGGAGAGACACATCATTTGGGTGAGGTCTTCTGTCCTTGATATATGGTGTTGTTGTGTGGCCAGTACAGTGATGAAACAGACTTTGCTCCTGAGTTATTCGGTCTGACTCTACATACACACTAGATTATATTACAGACGTTCTACACATACACTTTGCACATACCTGACACTTCTTTATTAAATTAATTTGTTGTTTTGTTAGAATCCAGTGTTGTGTAGTATGTTTTGGAATGGAGAGAGCGAGAGAGAGAGAGAGAGAGAGAGAGAGAGAGAGAGAGAGAGAGAGAGAGAGAGAGAGAGAGAGAGAGAGAGATTCAAAGACTGACGGGGTGTTGTGGACAGAAATCCAGAATATCCTCAAGATAATGACATGGGGTTCACAGAATGTGGGTGTTGATTCCTCTCACCCCAGGGACGACACACTTTATTACGCCACACACATCTTTTTATCGTAGTAGAGGCCGACCCTGAGATCTCTTACCCATCTGTAATTCACCAAAAAAGATGTCCTTTGGTATTCTACCATGATCCATCCTCCTAAGATGTCCTATCCATCTAAGTCGTCGAAGACTGAGCATGGAATAAATCGTCACACAACCTGATCTTTCCAATACTTCAGTAATTGTGATTTTGTCTTTCCACTTAATACCAAGAATTCTTCGCAGACACCGCATATGAAAGCTGTTTAAACGTTTCTCTTGGTGTGAATAAGTTGTCCAGGTTTCACTGCCATAAAGAAGAGTACTAAGGACACAGGCTTGATAGACAAGGACTTTTGTTTTAGCAGTAAGCTTCCTGTTCTCCCAGATTCGTTTTCTTAACCTGTTCATTGTTGTTGCTACCTAACCAATCCGGATGTTGATTTCCTGATCTATGGATAAATTGCTATTTACCACTGATCATAGATATGTAAAATGGTCTACCATCTCTAGTTCGGCGTCGTCAATAAAGATTGATAGTACTCGATGTGCACCTTGTGACATAATCTGTGTCTTCTTTTTGCTAATTGTTAAACCAAATTCAGAACAAGGATTGGAGAATGCAGATAGTAGACATTGTAATTCTTCTTAAGAGTGGGTCGTAACTGCAGCATCATCTGCAAAAAGCAACTCTCTGAGTACCATTGTACTTAGCGAAGTGGTAACTCCAGAATGCCACTTAGCAAAGTGGTAACTCCAAACTGTTACCCAGCGAAGTTGTATATCTTATATATAAAAGGCAATCTCCGTCTGTCTGTATGTATGTACGTCCTTTATGCGTTCGCGAACGGTCCTTCCGATTGAGATGAAATTTTCTACACGTCTTCCTCTCATTCTCGCGCAGCCAACTGTGATATATTTTTTAGTGTGAAACCGGCTGCTTACTTAATATTATTTAATTTTTCATTTTTTATTATAATTATTATATTGCGAAGGAACTTAACTCTAGAAAAGTTATTTCAAGGGGCATAACTTTCAATAACTTTTCCGTATACCTTATAGTCATATTGTTGCATCGTTTTGAAAGATTTATAAAATCTTTGTCTATAGTTATGTACCGGCATATGAGTTATAATAAATAATGATATAATCTTTAAACCATTTCCAAAGTTTTCGTAAAAATAATGCACAATGCATAACATTGTAACTCATCTTTTTATGCTTAAAGAGTTACCTACAGTCATGTGGGTGATTAAAAACAGTTTTCATTAAAAATAATGGATGGTGTGTGGAAGGACATTCTTTTAAGTAACTTTTTTTTGCTGTTGTATGAATTTCATGAGACGCTCAACGCCAGGAGCTGGGCGAAGCCAAGTCGGGTCAGGGAGATAGACAGACCCACCTTTTCGCTGCAGTTATCTACAGGCATATGCGTTATAATCCTCCTCCTCTCCCCTCCTCCTCCTCCTACCCTCTTCCTCTTCCCCTCCCCTCCTCCCTCTCCCTCCTCCATCCCCCCTCTTCCTCCTCCTCCATCTTCCTCCTCCTTCCTCCTCCTCCCTCCTCCTCATCCTCTTCCCTCCTGCTCCTCCTCCCTCCTATCCCTAATCCTTACTCCTCCCTCTTCCTCTTTCTCCTCCCTCTTCCTCCCTCCTCCTCTCTCCTCCTCCCTTCTCCCCCTCCTCCTCCCTCTCCTCCTCTCTCCTCCTTATCCGTCCTCCTCCCTCCTCCTCTCTCCTCCTCCTTCCTCCTCCTTCCTCCTCCCTCTACCTCCTCCCCCTCCTCCTCCCCCTCCACATCCCTCCTCCTCCTCTTCCTCCTCCTCCCTCCTCCTCCTCCTCCTCCTCCCCCTCCTTCTCCTCCCTCCTCCTTCTCCCTCCTCCTCCACCCTCTACCATCCTCCCCCCTCCTCCTCCCTCCACATCCCTCCTCCTCCCTCTTCATTCTCCTCCCTCCTCATCCTCCCTCCTCCTCCTACCCCTCCTTCTCCTCCCTCCTCCTCCATCCTCCTTCTCCCTCCGCCTCCTCCCTCCTCCTTCTCTCTCCTCCTCCTCCCTCCTCCATCTCCCTCCTCCTCCCTCTCCTCCTCCCCCTCCTCCTTCTGCGTTCTTCTCCTCCCTCCTTCTCCCTCCTCCTCCTCCCTCCTCCTCCTCCCTCTTCCTCCTCTCTCCTCCTCCTCCCTCATCCTCCTCACTCCTCCTCCCTCCTCCTCCCTCTTCCTCCTCCTTCCTCCTCCTCCCTCCTAATCCTCCCTCCTCCTCATAATCCCTCCTCCTCCCTCCTATTCCTCTCTACTCCTCCTCCTCCCTACTCCTCCCTCCTCTTCCCTCCTCCTCCTCTCTGCGCCTATCTCTTCCTCCTCCCTCCTCCTCCCTCTTCCACCTCCCTCTTCCTCCTCCCTCCTCCTACTCCTCCTTTTTTCTTCTTCTGCTGCTGCTGCCGCCGCCCCATTTACCCAAGTTAATTGTTGGGGGAAGATGTAAAGATCTTTCTAATGCTTTTTGTAAGTTGGTCTTCGTTTATCTAAGGTTGTTCTAACTGCAACCAATAAATGATTAGACAGACAGGCAGGCAGGCAGACAGACAGACAGACAGACAGACAGACAGACAGACAGACAGACAGACAGACAGACAGAGAGAGAGGGAGGGACGGACAGACAGACAGACAGACAGACAGACAGACAGACAGACAGACAGACAGTCGGGAATGGGAACTTATATGACTACTTATATGAATTAAATGAGATGCTCCCCATCAGGGGCTGGGCGAAGCCGGGCCGGATCAGACAGACAGACAGACAGATAGACAGACAGACAGACAGACAGATAGATAGTCGGGAACGGGAGCTTATATGACTACTTATATGAATTAAATGAGATGCTCCACACCAAGAGCTGGGCGATGCCGGGCCGGGTCAGCTAGTCTACTATATTACTTAGCAAAATGATAACTCCAAAATGTAACTTAGTAATGTAGTAAATCCAAAATGTTACTTCGAACAAATAGTAGCCCCAATACTGCCTTTTTCACAACGCATCGCCAGGTTTGATGACGCAATAAAAATTTCTCATGTAAAGTTAAAAAATGCTCGGCTTCGCGAACCGGTAACTGAAACATATTTATCTACTGCCAAGTGAAAGCCCATGACTGCACCAATTCGTGTCTGGAGGATGCGTCATGCGAGAGGTATAGTGTGTTTACTTTTGTTTGCCCCAATATAAAATTTCATATCTCAGTAACCAACTGAAGGAAAATGATGAGATTGATAGATTGATTGATTGATTGATTGATTTAGGAACCGACATCACAGCATTCGGGACATTCCCATAAGCCCTCCGTCCACCATCCTCAGCAGCCAGCAAAGAGTTCCAACACTAATAGTTCCAGTAGCAATCTGATCATATGTCCGTCTCGCCTTTCCTCTGAGCGTCGAGCATCGGCCAGATCCCCTCGTCACACCTCGCTGCCTCATACTTACCAGACTATGGTGATCCATTTGCTCCTCCGAGGTGAACACGTGCTCCCACAAGGCCGCAACCACGTCTGTCTTGTCATGCATCAATACTCCACCAAGTTTTGCCGAGCCAGCCAATCTGTCCGCCTGTTCATTCCCCAGCACACCGGCATGCCCCTGAGAAAAGATCCAGGTGATGCTTGCTACCCGTGACCTCCGAAGCGAAGCAAGCCACTCTGCACGAAGCCTGCCTATCCTCACCCTCCTCAGCATGCTTTCTGAGTCAGTTACAATCACGATGTGTGTGTGTGTATCGTATTCTCCATCCAGCGAAAAGCTGCACTGACTGTTAGTTAGTTAGTTAGTCAGTTAGTCGCAGTTCCAACCTGACAGCAACGGGTCGTTCCCATTATGCTCCGTTCCTGTGCCAGTGAATATCGCACAAAACGCTCCCCACTGCCCAATGTGAAAAGTGGAAAAGACAGGAGTCTCGAAAAACAACAGCCCGCACAGATACACTGTGCATAATGCCGCCACCAGAATGTCATCACACCAGTCCCACACGAAACACCCTGTTCATCTCTGATGGAATCAGCAGTCATTTTCCTATCTGAATGTGTCCTAGATTTTCACCCACACAGTCCACGAAAATACAGTTCATCGCTGATGGCAGTGGCAGTCAACCAGAAGCCCAGCAGCCACGCATTTCTGCATAAGGCAAAAACCGGTCAACTCTGGGGCATAGCCACCTGCCATCACTCCGAACATGCAGTCACGTTCCAAAAAACCTCAGGCAGATTCAAAAGCATTTCACACGAAACTCACAGCTCACAGTGTCGCGCCACACCTACACTCAGCAGCAGGACGACGGAACCATCAAGCCTCCTTGGTTGCCTCTTATGACATGTGTGGTAGGCTACAGTGTTGCTATTCTTTGCTTCCCTTATGGGCCCCAATGTGTGTATGTATCGTAAAATGATGAGATTTAGCATACAACCTTATCATTATGTCCACCCAACAAAAACATTTTTGTTCTGGAGATTTTACAGCAGATTTCAAAATTTGTTTATATGCAGTATATAATTTACGGGTCAGAGATGAAGTTCATAATTTTTAATGTATTACAGCGTAGCCAGACAATCAGCGTTCAATGTTGAATATATTACGTGTTTAACGGGATTGGCCTTATGCCAAGATCCCCGCGTTGTTTAAACTGGAACTGTTCAGAGGTGTCTCAGAATGTGGGTTATTTCATTAAAACTGATTAATATGTTGTTGTTGTTTTTTTTAAATCTTACCACTTATCGCTAACATTGAAATGCGTGAATATTTTTCAATGGGATTGAATGCGGAATTGTGTATACACTTCAAAGCATCTCTATGAAGTTGTACATATATTTTTGTCAAGAAGCTGATCGCAGGAAACTGTTTTATACTATTACAAATTCTGGAAAAAGAACAGTGCATGCATTGGGTTTGAGTAAACGGTCTTTTCGTCGATGGGTGCAAGAATCTGGAATTAAACCACCACGCAATAACCAAACGGTAGGAAGACAGGTTATTGTAGACAGCTTTGACACAGATGTCATAAGGCGAGCTATTATAAAAATGCTTTTAAAAGTCGCTTAAAAGTCGACTGGGTCGACTTCATTGCACCAGGTTCTATCCCATATGGCTTGGTATCTTTCCGCATCGCGGAAAGAGTCGCACAAAACACGAACTCCGCAGCTCTAGCGACGACCCACAGAAGCCTCCGAAAAATTTAACTCGTGAACCGAAGGATGCGGCCCGGAATCGAACTCACAACCTTTGGAGCCCGAGTCAAAAGGCTTGACCACTTCACCACGGAGACTCCTAAAATTATAAAGATTTTGGATTTTATATTCAGGATTATCCAGCATTATAAAAATGCTGGATGCCAAAGAAACAGTGACTGTAGGAAAAAATAGGGTTTGGTTCAGAAAGAACAATAACATAGAGTTATCCAAAACAACTTTGTGGAAAATTATAAGGACATTATCTTCACTTTTAGAAAATACAAGGGCGGTAGAAATATTCTTTGCGAGCAACCGCATTTAGAAGCCATGAGAAGCAGATACCTACGTGAAATAAGGGAAATGCGCAAAGAAAATTATGGCATAGTGTGTTTGGATGAAATGTGGATCAATGCGCACCACACAAGTGATAAGGAATGGCAATCAGTGGATGGACAGATAAAGCGATATGTGCCCAGTAGTATAGGACAGCTTTTGGTCATAGTCCATGTTGGTAATACGCATAATGGCTTATAACAGAATGCTGGGCTCGTGTTCGTATCAAAGCATACAGACAATAGGGATTATCATAATAAGATGAATGGTAATGTATTTAGAGATTGGCACGAGAATGCTGTGCGTCCATCCCTAGATAGACCGTCGTGTCCAATTATGGACAATGCATGATATCAAGTTTGTTGCCCAAGAAGACAAAATACCTACAGCATCGAGCACAAAGGGAGCAATAAAGATATGGCTCCGAATGGAAAATATACCATTTCCAGAAACGTATTTCTAGCTAGAATTGTTGTCCCTTGTAAAACAGCCGCCATAAAGCATGAAATATCAAATTGACAAGTTGATAGAAGAGCATCGTCATGTGTGCTTGAGGCTTCCGCCGTACCATTCTCATTTTAACCCTATAGAACTTGTGTGGGCTAAAATTAAAGGACAGGTGGCAGCTGACAATACTATATTCAAATTGTCTGACGTCAAGATACTAATCCAGTCCGCGCTATTAAATATTGATAAAAGTTACTGGAAAAATGTGAGGACTATGTGTTGAAAGAGGAAGAGGATTATTGGAGAAAGGATGGATTGAATTTTATGCAACCGAGAGCAGTCATCAACCTACTGGAATCGTCCGACACAGATTAAGGTCTGAGCAGATCGCAGACCTTAATCCACGTGCACACCAACTGGGATATATCGCTACAAATATTCAGAAGAATTGCAGGTCCTAAACATTACAGCATCGGCATAAACAATACAACTTGTTAATGGCAACAGTTTGTATTCTACAGTGATGAATTTTCAATTCCGTGACCCCTCAACGGTGACAAACAACTGACATTGAAAAACCAAAAAGCTCTAGACGCATCGAATACCAACCGAAGAGTAATATTGCGGTGAAAACTGACATATTGTGGCGTAACAAGAAACGTGAGAAGAAACACGTTGTCAAATGAGGGGACAACACACGAACATACGAATCATTCTATAAACTTCAATGAAAAGAGGACCAACATCTTGACCGTTAAGAAGGAAGCCCACTACAGAGACATTCACAGCTATATTTGTCATCCGAACTGGCGGGGGAATTGGCATTACTGTAAAACAAGTTTGTTAACGAGAAATCACTAGTTTTTCATCAAAACATCAAAGAAATGTCGCCGCTTTTCATGATTTAAGTTGCTTTTGGACGTATCAAAGACATATTCCCTGGGTGGGGGTAAATATAAGACGGCAGGAAAAATGTCATCATGATGCAACAGACAGTTGTCAAAATAATTGATCGTGAATGACGGCATTCATTTCTGGACATACTATAGTAATTAAAACGACAGTTAGTGCCGACGTCCAAAGCTTCACACATTGTTATTCCACGGACACGGTGATATGATAATAAACTCCGCCTTTGTCGTATATAATGTCCAATTACAACAATCAATCAGTCAATCAATCAATCAATCATGTGCCATGCCGGAAAACGTGGGCGGTCATGACTCGCCATTTCACTCGATCACCAGTGTCGTGGATCAGCTCAGTGTTCCAGTCCCGTCCATGCCATGTGGCCAAGCCATCCAGGTATTTTCCTCTCGGTCTTCTTCTTGGTCTGTTCCCTTCGATCTTGCCAGTTGTCACCAAGTTCTCCAATCCATTTCTTCTCATAACATGTCCAAAAAATGTTGACTGTCTACGTCTAATCTCTCCAATCAGCTTACGATGTTCATTTGTCTCCTGTAGTACTTGGTTATTGGTTTTTCTGTCTGTCCATGGTATTCTTTGCATTTTCCTCAGAAACCACATTTCTGCAGCCATCAGATGTTTTTCAGCTTGACTGCTCAGTGTCCAAGTTTCACACCCATACAAAAGAACAGGCTCTATGTATCCCCTCAACACTCTTTTTCTCGTTTCAATTGACATCTTTTTATTGGTCAGAATGTTTTTCATCTTGCTAAAGGCTACTTTCGCCATGGCGATTCTTGTTCTAATTTCTTCAAGGCATCTCCCATCAAGATAATTGTACCGATTCACTTGTTGAAGAATATTTCCATTTACTTGAATATTACATTGTGGCACTTCTTTCTTCCTAGTGACGACCATAACCTGAGTCTTTTGACAATTTAATTCTAACCCCAGTTGCTCACTGTGTACAACAACCGCATATACTAATTGTTGCAGGTCCTGCGCAATTACAACAGTGATTAACATAAAGATGAACCTCATCACTGGAACTACTGATCCTAATAGTTTATTCCATAAATACATTTACAGCGTGCAGCAACATGAATCAACGACTCAAGTCCACGGGGTATCATTTAATATCCCAGCCACATAAATCAGAGATACCTAATTCCTGGAATGCAACACATCGGGATTCCTGCACTATGGCAGCGTCATCAATCGGGCGGATCCAATGTGGCTACCCCTGACAAATATGCCAGGCTGGACGATCTCTTCAAGGAACCTTCCGCCTTCTTCTTCAGAAGTTGTACACGGCTAAACTAATGCGGACGTTAAAATACGTCAGAAGGTATGCAACGTCAAAGCAGGAGTATCATTGGTGGGTATTACGGTGGTGCAATTACCGTCTGAGGCGTGCCCAATAGGCAGGTATTTTTAAATTCATGTGTTCATGTTTTATTCTTCTTCTACCTTTCATCAATCAATGCAGCAGAGGCCCTCAACCAACTCACACCAAGCCCTTTGTACACTTGTCCATAATTGGTTGGATTCTGCAGCTAAAGATTTCTACGAGATGAAACAGCCAGTCTCGATGCGAACCACCTTAGTTGCCTCCTACGACATGACTGGTAAGTTACAATGTTACTATTCTTTGCTTCCCTAATGGGCAGAGGTTATACAAGGGTGTTTTAGTTATTGTCTATCTCTCTCCGTCTTCATCTATCTCTTTGTCTGTTTCTCTATGTCCGTCTCCATCTCTCTCTCTCTCTCTCTCTCTCTCTCTCTCTCTCGCTCTCTCTCTCTCTCTCTCTCTCTCTCTCTCTCTCTCTCTCTCTCTCTCTCTCTCTCTCTCTCTCTCTACATTTCCATCCCTGTCTCTGTCTGCCCACCGCACCGGCTGGCGCAGTGGTTCTCAACCGCTTGGGAATTTTAGAGTTTCCAGTGTTTTTTTTTTTTGTTTTTTTTTTTGGGGGGGGGGGGAGAGAGAGAGAGAGAGAGAGAGAGAGAGAGAGAGAGAGAGAGAGAGAGAGAGAGAGAGAGAGAGAGACAGAGAGAGAGAGACAGAGAGAGAAATTAAGATTATTTAAAGAACGCTTTATTTCAAGAACTGATTACTTTATATTATTTTTCCCTCCATACTTTAGAGTTCTTTTTCTTGCCCTTCTTAAATTCGTTTCATAACGTAAGTAGACCCGCAAATCGCGTTTAATGTAGACGTCTAGACTTTTCTAGTATGTGTTCTTAAATTTAGCTTTCAGTTTTACGTATACTGTATACTGGCGTGAGGGGGGATTTATAGGGAGGAAATACGAAAGGGGGGAATGACATTCTGAATATGTGGTAAAGGGGTGCAAGGGCCAAAAAAGGTTGAGAACCATTGGGCTAAAGAGTATCTTGCCACTACGCTAGCGAAGCTCCCATTTTGAATTATATACGTAAAAAAAATACGTAAGAAATCAACAGTGATGAAAGTATTTAGAAAAGCTACATTCATTGGCACCTTTCCGTCTTGACAGACGATAGTTTGGTACATTGTGCTTCAAAAAGGCTTAATAACTACGATCCATGGCAGTGGCGAGTGTGGCTGGTAAGGCCAATTCTTGCTGCAAATGTTTGCCCACAGTAGGTGCATGTGAAAACATGGTCACTTCCACCATTTTGCACCATCTTACGTCTCTCACGCTCTGTGTGTGCTTTATCTGCAATCATTTTCTCCTTTGTCTTTATTCCATTTCTGATAGTTGCCCTCCATCCATCACGTTCAGCGGCGACGTGCTCCCAATGTGCATTATCAATGCCTGTATCAATCATGTCCCGCTTACACACATCTTTGTATCGTAGTAGAGGCCGACCCTGAGATCTCCTACCCGTCTGTAATTCACCAAAAAAGATGTCCTTTGGTATTCTACCATCATCCATCCTCCTAACGTGTCCTATCCATCTAAGTCTACGAAGACTGAGCATGGAATACACCGTCACACAACCTGATCTTTCCAATACTTCAGTATTTGTGATTTTGTCTTGCCACTTAATACCAAGTATTCTTCGCAGACACCGCATATGAAAGCTGTTTCAACGTTTCTCTTGGCGTGAGTAAGTTGTCCAGGTTTCACTGCCATAAAGAAGAGTACTAAGGACACAGGCTTGGTAGACGAGGACTTTTGTTTTGGCAGTAAGCTTCCTGTTCTCCCAGACTCTTTTTGCTAACATATTCAATGTTGTTGCTGCCTTGATAAAATCCTGATGTTGATTTCCTGATCGAGGGATAATTTGCTATTTACCTCTGATCCTAGATAAGTAAAATGGTCTACTATCTCCAGTTCGGCGTCGTCAATAAAGATTGATGGTACATCATGTGCACCTTGTGACATAATCTGTGTCTTCTTTTTGTTAATTGTTAAACCAAATTCAGAACAAGCATTGGAGAATGCAGATAGTAGATGTTGTAATTCTTCCTCAGAGTGGGTCGTAATCGCAGCATCATCCGCAAAAAGCAACTCTCTGATTAGTACCCTGCTAATTTTGGTCTTGGCCTTCAATCTCTGAGCATTATAGAGGCCAGCATCTGAGCGTGAGTGAATGTATATACCGTCATCCTGATCACGAAAGGCATACTTGTTCTTGTACAGCGTTATGATGTTTGAATCTTTGAAATCCTGTGGGACTTGTCCTTCTCGCCAGCATAGCTCTATTAGCTGGTGGATCTGTAGAGCGAGTGTGTCTTGCCCACTCCTGATTACCTCTATTGGAATCCCATCCTTACCTGGAGCCTTGCCAGATGCAAGCTCATTTATAGCACACTTAACTTCAGTTATAGTGGGAAGTGTCTCCAGGTGGTCAAGAGTTGGCAGGGCCTCTATGGCGTTGAGGGCATCATCCGCTAGCTTGGTCTCACTTGAGTAAAGCTCTAAATAGTGCTCGACCCATCTATCCATCTGCTGTTTCTTATCAGTGATGATTTCTCCAGTCAAGGTTTTCACTTCTTTTGATCATTGGACCACAGGCTTTCTTTATCCCTTCATACATGCTTCTGATGTTTCCCTTATCACTTGCGATTTGAATGGACTCACATAACTTGATCCAATAGTCATTCGCACACTGCCTGGCAGCCTTTTGTACATCCTTCCTCGTTTGCTTCAGCTCACTCAGAGTGTTACCCGTTGGTATTTCCTTGTTTCTTAAGAGAGCTATCTTCTTTTTATCAATCAAGGGCTGCAGTATCTGGCTGTTTGCCGCAAACCAGTCCTGCTTCTTATGATCCACAGTGCCGTAAATCCCTACCGCTGTTTTATAAATAGTTTCCTTAAGTTTACTCCATTTATCATTTACTATACAATTTTCTGATGTATCATTTAAAGCGTCTTCAAGTTGCTGTTGAAATTCAAAGCACTTTCCAGGATTGTGAGTGTTAGTAATATTAATCCTGGGGCTAGACTTGTGTTTAGCTGTGTAGATTCTCTTTGGTCTCAGTCTAACCCTTGCAACAACCAAAGAATGATCTGTATCACAGTCAGCACTGTGGTAACTTCGAGTTAATGATGTATGGTTCAGATGTTGTCTCCGTGTGATAATGAAGTCCAGCTGATGCCAATGGCTGGATCTTTGATGTTTCCATGTGACCTTATGCATCTCTTTTGTTTTAAAAAAGAATTTGTAATACATAGGTCATTTCTAGTGCAATGCTCCAGCAGCCATTGCCCATTATCATTCATGCAACCGATGTTGTATTTTCCAAGGCACACTGGCCATGAACTCGAGTCCTTGCCCACAAGAGCATTGAAATCACCGAGCATATAAATGTAGTCGGAGTTTGGAACTGTCTTGATCGCAGAGTCTAGCTGCTCATAGAACGTATCCTTCACATCATCAGAGGAAGCGAGTGTCGGTGCATATGCAGTGAGAATGGTAGCAAATCCACAAGAGGTTGCCAAGCGCAGTGATAATAATCTGTCATTACCTCCAGCTGGGATATCAATCATTCCCAGTAGCGAATTCTCCACTGCAAAGCCCACACCGTGTTGCCTTTTTTCTTCCTGCCCTCTTCCCTTCCAAAACAAGGTGTAATTGTTTTCCCTGAGTGATCCTTCCTCAGTGAGGCGAGTCTCCTGCAGGCCAGCAATATCAATGTTAAGACGATTGAGTTCAGCATCAACCACAGCCGTTTTTCTCACATCGTTAATATTTGTCAAGTCAGTGGAAAATCCTGGACACATGGTTCTCACGTTCCAGGTTGCAAGCCGTAGCTTGAGGTTTCTATTCTTTTTATTAGTACCTAGTGCATTGGTTTTACAGCCTGCGATTCAGATTTTGTCCTAGCCCCAAGCACCCATTGAAGCAGGCAGGCTGTGGCGGATCAGCACCCAATTGGCTGGGGGCTGCCCAGCTTGAGGCGGGCGGTAGCTGATCAGTGACACCTGTAAGTGTACTCCAGAGGAAAGGTAACACCCTAAACGTCTGGAACAAGACAAGCTGCAGAAGCTGCCGGATGAGCAAAGCAATGCTCTAACTGTCCGCCTGTCGGAGCTTCGATCCTATACCAGTTGCCAACCAAGGCTTAGGGCCTGGTCTGCCCTGTCATGACATTCAGTCTTTAGGTTGCATTTACTAGCACTAGGGTAAGGCTTGTACCCTCCCAATTGCGCTCCTCCGCTCGAAGCCGTTGGCACAATGTGAGGTTTCGTGTTTGGTAACCGTCGCCCAACATTCGGCGCTAACAGAAGCAGGTAGTACCGTCTACTGTCATACGGTAGCTCAGTCATATCTAACTAAGACCTTAGTTAGACCTAAGGTCTTAGCGTTAATATATATTTTTACATAAATAACGTATCATGTAAATAAAGTTCTTAAGAATAAAATGCGCTTACATTAAAAATTATCAATGAGTATGTCATGAAGGAACCTTGTCCTCGCTTAATAAGTATTGGACATATGGTCCATACTTCTTTCAACATAAAACCCTCTAACTAATGAAGCATGCACTAATTAAAACAAAACTTAATACATGGGAGCAATGCTAGCGCAGTGACTGGCCCTCGAGCCTGCCGACTAGGTGATTACGGTTTCTAGTTTGCATGTTGTTGCATGTGTGTTATTATGGTTTCTAGTTTGCATGTTGTTGCATATGTGTTATTATGGTTTCTAGTTTGCATGTTGTTGCATATGTGTTATTATCGTTTCTAGTTTGCATGTTGTCGCATATGTGTTATTATGGTTTCTAGTTTGCATGTTGTCGCATATGTGTTATTATGATTTCTAGTTTGCATGTTGTTGCATATGTGTTATTATGGTTTCTAGTCAGCATGTTGTTGCATATGTGTTATTATGGTTTCTAGTCAGCATGTTGTTGCATATGTGTTATTATGGTTTCCAGTTTGTATATTCTTGCATAACTGTTATTATGCGGATGTGTTACAATGAGCTGGGCGTCAATGTCGATGTTTCAGTCTAACATGGGTAACATGAAATGTGTTGCGATGTGATGATGGTCTGCCAGATGTTGATCACAATCCCCTCCAGTGCCCATTGCTCTATGAAAATAATGGGGCTGAGATCATATGTCGAATACGGCACTCTGCACGGCATGTCAAAACTGTTTCTTCACGTGTTACAACATATAGCAAGTGACAGATGATACAATCATTAGCACTGCTAAACAACACAAAAGGTTGCCCCATTGCAGATATTGCCGTTGGTGCCTGAAGTAAGCCCTCATAATCAAGGTCATGGCATGGCACTGAATTGGCCACTTCCATATCTGGTCGCCTTTACTTCACAATTAATTGGTAGATACATCTTAAAATTATCCGGTGCCCATTATTGAAGGAGGTCGACCTCAGAGCCGTCAGGATTATAAACAAAAAGAATGCTCCTATTAGAGTTGGGGACGTAAATTACAAGTACCTCAGAAGTGGTGTATTTGCTTGATGGCGAGTGACACAGGTAATAGGAAAGGTTGACCCTCACTCAAATATCAGACCTGTGTGGACTACACTCGAGTTTAAGGCGAGCCGAGTTGCTAAGAACGCCGGGTTCTCCTTCGGGATACCTTGGGCGAATGCTTGGTAAGGCGTTGATTTTTTTCTTTCGGGGGCAGAAAGACAATCCTAACCTGCACAGTTCGCGGCAACTTCACTAGCCAGAAGGCCTTAACTCCTCATGCTCAACACCCCCTGCCCTACATTGCAAGGTACTATAGGCAGTAGATGACAGACAGACAGACAGACAGTTCTAAAAAAAAAGAAAATCCCGTCAACATTGTTATCGACAGCCACATGTTGAGCAACTGGACACAGTAATAAACACGTGTTTGTTTCTGTTCATACGTCAGCAGGCGCCGGACCCAGCGGGCACACACTTTTCTCATGTTCAGTCTGTTGCGTAACATTCTGAAAACTGTATTCTTACTCAGTTTTGCTGAACCCGATATCTCTGCAATTGTCATTTTCCTATCCTGGTCAATGATTTTCTTCACTTTTGCGGCATTGGCATCTTTGCACTTTGAGGACGGTCGTCCTGATCTTGGCAGATCAGCAACTTGGGAACGGACACACTTAAACTGCAAACACCAATATTTTTACAGAAGCATACGAAAGACAGACTTCCTCAAACACTGGCTCCATCCCCCTGTGTATTTCTGTAGGTGTTTTCCCTGTAACATCAAGAATTTTATCACAGTCCTGGCTTCTGATTTCTCCGTTGTTTTGAAAAAAAACAAAAAACAGTTGGATGTGCATATCTGGTCAGTAGGGTGTGTTGTGCCATGCACCATATCGGGAAAACGAGTTGAGGAGGGAAATTCATAATTCCTATGTCCAATACACATTCGATGAACTATACATGTGCCAAAATTCAAATTTCTCCGCCTGTTCCTTCATTTGCCAGGCTAAAGACTTATGAGAAGCCGCTTGTATATACATTAAGTACAGATACAGCAATGAGAAGGTAGGGATGTGTTATGGAAAATATATACATTAAGTACAGATAAAGCAACGAGTAAGACATGGATGTGGTATGGGAAATATATACATTAAGTACAGATAAAGCAACGAGCAAGACAGGAATGTGTTATGGGAATATAGATGCATTAAGTACAGATAAAGCAATGAGTAAGACAGGGATGTGTTATGGGAAATATATACATTAAGTACAGATAAAGACATGAGTAAGACAAGGATGTGTTATGTGAAATATATACATTATGTGCAGATAAAGCAATGAGTAAGACAAGGATATATTTTGCTACTGCATCTCTTGTTTCTATAAAGCGAATTAATAATGAAAGAAACCAAATATATACCAGGAATACGAGTTGTCATGTATGTTGGGTTGACCTGGAACCTACAGGTCCCCTGAATGACAATTCGAAAACATGTCTGCGGTACATTATTTGCATTATAGTTAATTTATTTACAAATATATAATTAACGGCTGACTAAAAGGCGAAAGCTATGAGAAGTTTTTTGATAATGTGTGCATGAGACGAGAGGCATTGAAACTATCATGACAAAAGATTACAGGTTGCAGGAGCAGGGGTAGACTGAAATCGCACAGAATATACTACGACACTGGCGTGCAGTCATGTACCCAGGCAAGCGTACAAGTGCTACCATTGTCCCTATGACGGGCGCGCTAGTGAAATTGATATTCAACTCCGCAGGTAAATATCATGAGCTATTTTGAGGACGATGGGTGACGCTGTGATATTCTAGTGTGATAATTTTGCCGCGTCTAGCGTGAGCTGCGTGTTCAAGTGGTTACACATACACTTCACACTCCAGTGATCCGGAGTTCGATCCCCGGTCCAGTCAGGGATATGCACTACTGACGAGCTCAAACGAGAGCGAAACTCGAGTCAAGTGCTTCCAATCTGATGTGGACAAGGCCTTAGGTTCGTGCCGGAATACGATCAGCGTTGCCAGTAGTGGGTTGTGCTCAATCTTTAAACCTCTAATCCCGAAACAACCAAATAAATAAATATCATGAGCACGGTAGGACGCGGTTTCGACTACTTACTGGGCTGTACACTTGTCACAATGAAGGAAAGACTCGCCTTGTCTTCCTTCTTGCTCTAGGCCTATCACATGGGCTGGTGCTATCACATCACCGACCTTTGACAGAAAACTGCTACGGACAATTTATGTGTGTGTGTGTGTGTGTGTGAGTGTGTGCGCGCGCGCGCGCGCAGAGAGAGATAGCAAGAACAAACAAATGAAGCGTATTTTAAAAGGGTTAGGAATTGGGCACGTCTTATCTCTCTGCTCTCACTCATTATTTCTTTCATACATCACTTATGAAGCTAATCTTAGAGAGCAACGATAATAGAAGAGCGAGAATGAGAGAGAGAGAGAGAGAGAGAGAGAGAGAGAGAGAGAGAGAGAGAGAGAGAGAGAGAGAGAGAGAGAGAGAGAGAGAGAGAGGAGGGAGGGGTAGAATTAATCAATAATGGTGAATCAATATAAAAAACAATCACTTTTAATGTCTTACCTTTCCAGATCCCACAGCCATATTATAAGCTTAACTACACATGACACTCATCGCAAACCACTGAGCCAATCTTTACATTTCCACACATTGACACACCACCCAGTGTATAGTGTCTGTCTAGTCGTAATGACTAACACGGACTTACGTACACGCACACACACATACACATGCGTAAACACACACATGCATACACGACAACACACTGACCTGTACACATTTCTATTTCAGCTCAGATATTCGTGTAATTTGTAGCCAAATCGATAATATTTATGATGGCTTTCATATGTTCTCACAAGCATAAAACAGGTGTTCACTTTATGACTACTGGAGATCATCCCGAAACAACCAAATAAATAAATATCGTGAGCACGGTAGGACGCGGTTTCGACTACTGACTGGGCTGTACACTTGTCACAATGAAGGAAAGTCTCGCCTTGTCTTCCTCCTTGCTCTAGGCCTACCACATGGGCTGGTGCTATCACATCATCAACCTTTGACAGAAGAATCTTTGACAGATAACTTGACAGAGACGGCGCGTCGGGTCCAGAGAGACGAACAGCACTGATTGGGAGAGAGCTGGGCAGGTACAACATCGACATTGCAGCCTTGAGCGAGACATGACTTGCAGAAGAAGGCCAAATCTGTGAAATAGGTGCCGGTTACACATTTTTCTGGAGTGGAAGGAAAAGCGAGGAAAGACGCCAATCCGGTGTGGGATTTGCCATTAAGTCGGCCCTGGTCGGCAAATTAGCTGGATTCCCAAAGGCTATAAACGACAGGCTCATGACCATGAAGTTGCCCCTGCTGAATGGAAGGAAGCATGCAACCATTGTGAGTGTCTACGCACCAACTATGACCAACGAAGATGATGTCAAGAACAAGTTCTATGAGGACCTGCACAATGTATTAACATCTGTTCCCAAAGGAAAACAACTTATACTCCTTGGGGATTTCAATGCCAGAGTAGGCACGGACACCACCTCTTGGAGTGGCATTATTGGAAAGCATGGAGTCGGAAATTGTAACAGCAATGGACTCCGCCTCCTTCAGACATGTGCCGAACATGATCTCCTGATTACGAACACAATTTTCCGTCTCCCCATGAGAATTAGGACATTGTGGATGCACCCTCGCTCGAAACACTGGCACCTCATTGACTATGTCATCGTCAGGAGGAGTGACAGACAAGACGTTCGAGTGACAAAATCCATGTGTGGTGCCGAATGTTGGACAGACCATCGTCTCATTGTCTCGAAAATAAACATTCACATCAGGCCACCACGGCGTCCTCAAGGGGCGAAAATGCAAAAAAAGCTGAATTTCACCCGCCTAAACAGCAAGAAAATGCAGCAGTCGTTTGAAAATGTGCTGGAAGACCGCCTCAAGCCCAATGCTGCAGCTAAACAGGATACAGAAACAGAATGGAGATCCCTAAAGGACATAATTTACAACACTGCTATGGAAATCCTGGGACCAGCCCCCCGAAAGCATAAAGACTGGTTTGATGAAAATTCCGAAGACATCAACCAATTGCTGGCCGAGAAACATCTTCTCCTCAAGGCACATTTGAATGACCCAAAGTCAACATCAACAAAAAAGATGCTTTCAAGAACATTCAGAGAGTAGTGCAGCAGAAATTTCGGCACATGCAGGACTCCTGGCTGAGCAGCAAAGCTGATGAAATTCAGGGCTTTGCTGACAGACATGATACTAAATACCTCTACGACTCACTGAAACTATGGTCCTATGGTCCTATGGTCCTACATCACCAGGCAACATTCCCCTCCTCAGTGCAGATGGGGGAACATTGGTCACCGATAAGAAAGAAATCCTTCAACGCTGGGCAGAGCATTTCAGCAAAATCTTAAATGCAACTTCCTTCTTCGATGATGAAACCATCAACTACCTTCCTCAAGTTCCCACCAATGAGACACTTGATGACCTGCCAACCATGGTGGAAGTAAACAAAGCCATCTAGCAACTCTCCAGCGGCAAGGCACCTGGTCCTGACTCCATCCCAGCAGAGATATACAAGGCAGGTGGGCCGGTCCTAACAGAGCAGCTTCAACAAGTCTTTACAAACATATGGGTGAATGAGACCATGCCACAAGATTTCAAGGACGCGTCAACTAGTCCACCTTTACAAACGTAAAGGAAACCGCCAATCCTGTGACAACCACCGGGGCATCTTCTTGCTTTCAATTGCAGGGAATATACTCGCCAGAATTCTTTTCAATCGCCTCACAGCCCATCTCGATCAAGGTCTTCTTCCTGAGAGTCAATGTGGCTTCAGAAAAGAATGTGGAACTGTTGACATGATTTTCGCTGCAATGCAGCTGCAAGAGAAATGTCAGGAACAGAACTGCGAAATGTTCTCCACTTTCATTGACCTTACCAAGGCTTCCTTGTATCCGTTTCCGGTACCGAGCGGACGTGTTTTCACATGCTCTCTCGATTTTTGAATATTTCAACAAGTTTTACTTAATTCAATCGCGATGCTGTGTATATCAATGTGTTCGTTCTAAAAGTGGATTTACATACTACTCAACACTTCAAGTTTATGTGACCGTTTATTTAGTGAAATGAGGGATTCTTTGTGATATGTGATGGTAAGAGAACCCAATTTTGAATGTTACCAATTATCGATTCACGTCAACGTGAGAATTAGCCATGCGGGGCTAACAAGTGATAATCACCACGCACGCCCTACAGAAGGGCCGGCGCTTTTATTTACTCCATTATTGTGCTCGTTTTAAAACTGAATTTACACTCTCAACTGTCAAGTTTATGTGACTGTTTATGTAGTGAAATGAAGATTTCATTGTGACACGTGAGGGTAAGACATCCATTTTTGAACTTTTACCAATTATCGATTCACGACAATTATCTATCTATCTATATATAACTATGTGTGAGACATAACTATGTGTGACTAGCAAGAGATAAGCGCCATGCACGATCTACAGAAAGGCCTGATTTTTATTTACTCCTTGCCTTGTCGAGCTGCCTATATTGCCAACATGTCCTCCAACTTACGATCATCAACTGTGTCAAAGCTATGTGAAAATGTAAACAAAAACAAGACGGGACAAAAGTTAGTTAGCATGCCAGCTCAGCGACTGAATCGATCATCTTCATCACCAACATCCATCATGTTGTCTAGTGAACAATCAGATACTGATTTCCAGCTGGACAAACAACACAATTCACCAGCTCAATCTTATCAATCTAGCACTTCACCTTCAAAGACGCTTTCTTCGGCCGAAACACAGAGCCACAATGATTGTCGTAAGCTAATTCAGGCTTCGGAGACGAGGTTAAAAGATTTTATTACCAGCAACACCACTAATATTATTGCGGAGTTTAAAAAAGAAAACATTCTTCTTAGAGAGGAAATCCGAATCCTTAAAGAAGAGAAGGAAACTTTTAAAACATCCATACATTCCTTGAAACTAAAGCGTGCACAGTCATTCCATAAAAGTGCACAAACAGAAAGTATCCATGGTGTTGTAGATGCGTGTGTTACCAGTGAATGTTCGTCGCATAATGACATACAGGCAGTTTCTACAAGCAACAAAACCACCACTAAATCTGTAGAACGCACACCATCTATCTACCCCATCGATGTGCATATCAGCAACAGGTTCCAGGTCTTAAGTGTAGACTCTCCAGCAGCAGACTTGGAATCACAGAGCTCAGTCGTTACCACTACTGGATATCAACAACCAACGCAAGCAAGCTATAATAAACAAGAACACAAGAAAGACGACAGTGACCAGTGGCAACAACAGTCCAAGCGCTCACGCCTGCAGCGTGAAATAACCATAGATCACAGTACAAAACATGTCGTCATTGGAGACTCCCTGCTGAAGGGAATCTATAGTGATCGCATGTCATCTACTGACAGCGAATCAACTTCAATCTACCCTGTACCAGGCGCTGACATTGACAGGCTGACCGCTACACTGCGAAGATTCCAAGTGAACGACCGAATTAGGAGAGCAACAGTCCATATTGGTGTTAATGACATAATGGATAATAAAATCATCAGCACCTCACAACTAGCTACATTGGAGGTGATGTTGCGCAATAGATTTCCAAAATCATCTTTGTTTATTTCATCTATCATTCCACCATGTTACGGGTTCCAGCGTCGTACTGCCGATGCTGCTAATCTAACGCTATAAAAATTTTGTAACAATAATAACATGAATTTCATAAATAACACCCCTTACTTTACGTCACCGTCCGGAGTTCCTAAGAAAAAACTATACAGGGATCAAATACATTGTTCCAAGCTAGGAAGTAGCTTCCTAACGAAGAACATAAAATATCCCGAACGTGCACAACAACCAGCACCAGTTACAGGAGTAAACCGAACTTCACCTCCAGCAACAGCCATCTCACTGTGTTCAGAAAACACTCCTTCTCTTCCCACACCGCCCTTGCCTGTACCCCAGGAACACAATGTCGTGAATAGCACCCCAATCTCCAATCCAAATGTTGCTAACTACGATACTTTGTTTCCTACCTTGCCCTTAAAACAGTCTCCCTCTATGATGTCAAAAGGGACACCGTTAAAAAATGGTGCTGTGCCGCCGATGCCTCCTTCCAATGTAAGCACTTCCAGTGACACTCATAGCAGTCCCTCGCTGGACGGGTATCTACAACCCTATGAGTGGAACCGTCAACTTCAGCAGCTAATGCGATAAAATCCTGCAGCCCTGCACCAAGTATTCATGATGTCACTCCAGCAAAGACATTTTCCTGCTCCCTCTAACAGCCTTAACTATTTCTAAATAAAGTTTCAAAATCCCTGCAATTTGTATACCACAAGCGACATCTTCCCTTTAGTTAGTAATGTTCGCCAATCACGATCACTGGCTCAAACAAAAATGGTTTATATATAGGCCATCTCAACATCTTTCATCTGCTCAACAAATTACCTGAGCTCTCGGTAATACTGTCCAAACAGTTCCATGTGTTTGGAATCACAGAAAGTCGTCTTAACGACAAAATAACCGACTCCGAAATCTCACTTAAGGGGTTTAAAGTAATTCGGAAAGATGCAAATCAAAAATTAGAAACAGGTATTTCTGTATACATTTCCAATTCCCTCAACTGTTCCCGTAGAAGTGATCTCGAGACAGTAGGGATAAAATGTGTTTGGTTAGAGGTGAAGCCAGCCCGCCAACAACCGTTTCTCACTGGATACCTATATAGGAATCCTTGTGCCGGGTACAGTTGGTATGACTGCTTCACTACAATGATGGATAGAGTGTTTACAGCAGGTATAGAAGTTATGATACTAGGTGACTTCAACATAGATATTAGAAAATCCAACCAGACATGGGACGATATCATTCTTTCTTACAATTTCAAACAACTAATAAACCGTCCCACAAGGGTTACTGACACATCCTAAACTATAATTGATCATATATATGTTACTTGTCCAGATAATATTATTGAATGTTCTGTTCCTGTTAGTACAGTTAGTGACCACTACCCTGTATGTTGTACATGGTCAAGAATTGGGTTCAAATCTCTTAAACATAAACATGTAAGTATCAAATTTAGAAATTTTAAAGCATTCAACCAAGATTTATTTTTGCAAGACTTAAGAAAAGCAGCCCTTGATCACGTTTACCAACTTCCTGACCCGGACGATGCATTAGCTTTCTGGACGAAGACAGTCTACAATGTGTTCGATAAACACGTGCCAATCAAAGAAGTTCGAGTCAAAAATCAACATAAATCCCCATGGGTCACTAGTGAAGTTCTGGAAATTATGAGAGATAGCGAGATACAGCACACAAAAATAAAGACTTCATCAATTACCGCAGACTAAAGAATAAAGTTAAATATGAAATTCGTAGGATAAAAAAGACCATTTTAAAAATTTGATTGTCGATAATTCAAACAGTACAAATATATGGAAGGCTATTAACTTGCTAACCAATAAGAAACGCCCTACAGAATCAGCAATACCAAATTCTATAACATGCGATGAATTCAGTTGGTTCTTTCAATCAGAAATAGAGAATCTAAAGTCTTCAATACCAGACTCATCGTGTAATTTAAGTTCACTGGCATCATTCTGTGAGGAGAAGTGCACCAGAAATATTCCCGCTGAGATTCCTTTAATGTCTGTTGCAGACGTTTATAAATATCTCTTAAACCTCAAATCAACAAACTCACACGGCCTAGATGGTATCAGTAATAGAATTCTTCGTTGTGCTGCACCAGTCATTAGTGAGTCCTTAACGTTCATATATAACCAGTGCCTGGCCAAAAACTACTTTCCATCTGCATTTTAAAATTGCTAAAGTGTTTCCGCTAATTAAAAATGGCTCAATCGATAATAGCGTTTTGGGTAATTATAGACCTATTTCCTTACTATCGTCGCTATCAAAACCACTAGAAAAACACATTCATAAAATAACGTTACACCATTTAATTAACAACGATCTAATAATTAACAGTCAATCTGGGTTTCGACCTAAATATTCTTGCCATAGTGCTCTAACAAAAATGACCGATAACTGGCACTTAAACATCAACAACGGTAGAATTTGTGGAGCGGTGTTTGTAGACTTTAAAAAAGCTTTTGATATGGTAGATCACGATATTTTAATTAGAAAACTAAAACAAATGAAGATAAGCACCAACATGGTGAACATAATTACGTCATTTCTATCCGACAGACAACAAGTCGTGTCCTTCAACAACTGTCTATCAAGACCCACACAGCTTAATATTGGTGTGCCTCAGGGCTCAATACTAGGTCCGCTGCTTTTTGCAGTTTATATTAATGATCTTCCTTTATATATCAATACAACTTGTGATCTATTTGCAGACGACTGTACTATATATACTAGTCAAGAAAACCGTAGTGAATTAGAGAATTCTTTACAAAAGGAACTCGATAATCTTACTAGATGGAGCAATGAAAACCGCATGCAAATTAACATCGACAAAACCAAATCCATGCTAATAACGACCAGACAAAAACTACAGACACTAGCCATAACTGGATCACCGCTCGAACTCCGCATGGGCACGTTACCTATAGTTAATGTGAATGAACATAAAACACTAGGTCTTTTAATTGACAGCCATTTGAGCTGGAGCTCTCATGTTCACGTTCTTACCAAGAAAATAGCACAAAAAGTTTACCAACTTGCTAAAATTCAGCACTTCCTGGACGAAAGCACACGAAAAATATTCTATACATGCTATATCCAATCACATCTCGATTACTGTTCCACAGTTTGGGATGGTTGCCCTAAATCTAATTTAAAACGACTATGTTCTCTACAAAACCGCGCTATTCGTCTGGTTTCTGGCAGAAAGCACGTTGAAAGTAATAATTTGTACAGTCATCTAAGACTTCTACCACTTCAAAAGCGCTTCCTTTTCAACAAAGCCAAATTAGTGAACAAAATTATATCTCAGAATACCCCAGAGTATCTTCTGCCGCTGATTCAATCTAATGCAATGAACAGCAAGCGCCTAAATTTGTTACATGTCTCAAAGCCTAGATTGGACCTATACAAAACATGTTTCGCCTATTCTGGTGCGCACTTATGGAATGATCTGCCTCCAGATCTGAAAACTCCAATGAGTCCCTACACATTTAACCGAAAACTCTTTCAATACTTAATCCATACCGACTATATGCCACCATAATTCATTTACTGGTATAATTGTTCATTATAATCGTTCATTATAATTGTTTAACTATAATTGTTCACTATATATGTGTGTGCGTGTGGGAGCGAGAGAGAGAGAGAGAGAGAGAGAGAGAGAGAGAGAGAGAGAGAGAGAGAGAGAGAGAGAGAGAGAGAGAGAGAGAGAGAGAGAAAGTGGGTGTCAGAGAGAGTGAGAGAGTGAATGTGTGTGTGCGCACGTGCGAGCGTGTGTGTGGAGAGAGTGATTGAGCGAGAAATGGTAGGGGAATGTGTCAGTGCATGCATTCGTACGTGTATGTGTGAGAGTGAGTGAGGGAGTGTGTGCGTGCGTGCATGCGTTCATGCGTATGTATATGTGTCAGAGAGTGTGATTGAGAGAGTAGTGTGTGTGTGAAGGATTGTGTGTGAGAGAGTGAGACAGTTCGAGAGTTGATGTGTTAGTGTGTGTGTGTGTGAGCGCGCGCATGCGTGTGAGTGTGTGTATATGAAAGAATACAGAGAGAGAGAGAGAGAGAGAGAGAGAGAGAGAGAGAGAGAGAGAGAGAGAGAGCTGAGCAGATGCATGTCATGTAACACGCATGTTATGTAACACGCGAATCCATATGTTTGTGTATTCTCATCTGTCATATTATCAGTTAAATACCATTTGATTTTATCATGTATAATATAAACTTATGTACATTACTGTAGTTTGAGTGAGAGAGTCAGTGAGTGTGAATGAGAGACAGAATGAGTGAGCGTGAGAGTGAATGTGTGTGTGTGTGTGTGTGTGTGTGTGTGTGTGTGTGCCTTCTCTGTGTGTATCTCTGTGTGTGGGAGCATCACTATGTTTACGTCACATACTTTTTATGTACACATTTTTCTCCATGTTTAACATTTTTATGAGACTGCTCATGACAATTGTCAGTGTATGTGTGTGAGTAAAGTGTGGGAGTTTGTTCATACTAGTTTCAATGCTAACGTGAGACATTTTGTATGTGTCTAGATGTGAGGTGCGAGTGTGTGTGGAGGATGTGTGTGAGTGTGGGGATATGTGTGGGTGGGGGATGTGTGGGTGGGGGTATGCGTTTGGATGGGTTGGGGTGTGTGGGTTTTTGTGGGTAGTGATATTTGTGGGTGTTGGTGGGATGTGTGGATGGATGTGTGGGGGTGAAAGTAGGGGTGTGGGAATGGGTGTGGGGGATGTGTGTATGGGTGGAGGATATGTGTATGGGACGGGTGTGGGGTGTGTGTGTTTATGTGGGTGGTGATGTGTGGGTGGTTTGAGGAAGTATGTGTGGGTGGCGGGGTTGTGTGGGTAGGGGATTGTGTTGGGTGAATTGGGGATGCAAGGGCGGGTGGGGAGAAGTTTATGGTGTGTGGGTTTGAGATATGTGTGCGGTGTGTTGGTGGGGGATGTGTGCATGGTAGTGTGAGTGGGGGATGTGGTGGCTATGGGTGAGGATATGTGTGTGGGTGGGGGATAGTGTGTGGTGTCGGGGATGTGTGTGATGGGTGCGGGGAATGTGTGTATGGGTGGGGTGGTTGGGGGAAGTATGTGGGGGTGTGTGGGTGGGAGATGTGTGCGTGGATGGGGAATGTGTGGGTGGGGTGTGTGAGTGGCTTAGGGATGTGTAGGTGGGTGAGGGATGTGTATGTGTCGGGGTGGGATGCGTGAGTGGGTGGAGGATGTGTGTGGGTAGGGGTATTGTGATCGAGAGATGTTTGGTTGGGGGTGGGTGTGGGTATGGGTGCTTAGTGGAGGATGTGTGCATGAGTGAGTGTGTGTTGGTGGACGGGTAGGGAATGCGTGTGTGGGTGGGGAGAGGTGTGTGGTGTGTTGGTTAGGGATATTGTGTGGGTGAGGTATGTGTGTGTGGATGGGGGATTTTTGTGGTGTGTGGGTGGGGGTATGTGGGGTGGATGGGTAAGGGTATCTGTGTGGGTGTGGGTGGGAATATTGTGCGGTATGTGGGTGGGGTATATGTGTGTGGTGTGTAGGTGGGGATGTGTGGTGGTATGTGGGTGTGGGATGTGTTGGTGAGGGATATGTGTGTGTGCGGTGCGTGGGTTGGGAATATTGCGTGTTAGGGAATGTATGTGATGTGCGGGTGGGTGATTGGGTTAAGGAATGTATGGGTGGGTGGACCATGTATGTGTGGGTGGCGGGGTGTGTGTGAGTGTGGATTGGGGATGTAGGGGTGGTTAGGGAGATGTGTGTGTGGGTGGCGGGGTAGGGAGATGTCAGTTGGTGGGGATGTGTGTGTATGGTTTGGGGATGTGTGAGTGGATGTGCGATGTGGGGGTTGGTGGGGGATTGTGTGCATGGGTGGTGAATATGTGGTCAATGGAGATGTGGCTGGGGGATGGGTGGTTTGAGGTGTGGATGGGGAGAGGATGTGTGGGTTGGTGGGGGAACAGGTGAGGGGAGAGTGTGTGGGTGGGGGATGTGCGGAAGGGGGATGAATCGGTTGGTGGGGTATGTATGTGTCCCTTGGTGCGCGTGTGTGTGGGTAGGTGGGGGTGTTGTGTGGGTGGGGTGATTTATGGGTAGGTGGGAGAATGGCCTCATAACATGGTAATTTGCCTTGTTTATGTTTACAACATTCATTTCACAATGTTTATTTTTCTTCCTATTTTTAAAGTGTCACAAATTGGGCACGCAGGCCTGTCTTACATTCGGCCCTTCCAATCACTCATATTTCGTCCATCAAGAGCATTATCCATTCACATAGGAAGAAAGAAAAAACATTGTGAAATGAATGTTGTAAACATAAACAAGACAAATTACTATGTTATGAGGCCCATCTCCCACCGACCCACACATCACCCCACCCACACATCACCCCATCCACACACACCTCCACCCACCTACACACACCCAGGGACACATACATACCCCACCAACTGACCCATCCCCATCCCGCACAACCCACACCCACACACACTGCCCTCACCTGTTCCCCCAACACAAACACACTCGCCACCCACACAAACATCCCCCATCAACCCACACATCCCGCTCCCACTTACATACACACCCAAACCCATACACCCATCCCCCACCCGCACATCCTCTCCCCACCCACACCTCTAACCACCCATCCCCCAACCACACCTCCATCTACCACATATTCCCCACCCACGCACACACATCCCCCAACAACCCACACATCGCACATCCTCTCACACATCCCCAAACCATACACACACATCCCCACCAACTGACATCTCCCTACCCACACACACACACATCTCCCTAACCACCTATACATCCCCAATCCACTCACACACACCCCTCCACCCACCCACACATGCCTTAACCCACATCCCACCACATAATATTCCCAACCTACGCACCACACACACATATCCTTTACTCACACATCCCACACCCATATACCACCACACACAACCCCCACCTACACACCACACACATATCCCCACCCACATACCACACAATATTCTCACCCACACCCACACAGATACCCTCACCCACCCACCTCGCACATACCCCAACCCACATACGACACAAATCCCCCACCTACACACACGTCCCCCACCCACACACCACACACATATCCTCAACCAACACACCACACACCTCTCCCCACCCACTCACACATTCCCCACCCATCCACCAACACACACTCACCCACACATCCTCCACTACGCGCCCACACACCCCCAACCACCCACCCCCAACCAAACATCTCTCGATCACACATATCCCCACCCACACAATCCTCCACCCACTCACGCATCCCGCCCCGACACATACACATCCCTCACCCACCTACACATCCCTAAGCCACTCACACACCTCCACCCATACATTCCCCATCCACGCACACATCCCCAACCCACAAACCCCCACCACCCACACATACTTCCCCCAATCTCCACACATCCCCTACTCACCCACACATATCCCCCACCCATACACACATTCACCGCACCCATCACACACATCCCCCAAACACACACTACCCCCCACCCACACACATATCCTCACCCACTCACCACAAATATACCCCACCCACACACCATGCACACATCCCCCATCAACACACCACACACAGATCCCAAACCCACACACCATACACTTTTCCCCACCCGCCTTTATAAACATATACACAGAGCACATAATGTTCTGTTCTGTAGAGAGTTAAACTGTGTCCTTGGGAACTTTGGTAAATTTTAAGACATTCGAGAATTCGCTAGACGGTGACGCGGTCATCTACACAGATGGGTCGGTCGTCCGACATGTGAGAAGCTCATGGGCCTTTACAGCTCGGGCCGGAGGGAGAATTGTGAAGGAGGACTCTGGTGCTTTCACTGAAACCACAAGTAGCCTGACCATGGAAGTCATGGCAGTAAGTAAAGCAATAACATGGCTCGAGACACAGACATTCACTAGGGCTTGTTTCCTTAGCGACTCAATGAACATGATCAAGAGGATAGAGGAGGGGTCGATCCGAAGAGAATGGTTGCTGCCTCTGAAGCGGTCTCGGCTGGCAAAGATTACTTTCATCTTCGTGCCAGGGCATGCGGGAGTACAAGGAAATGAGCGGGCTGACAAGCTCGCAGGTGAGGCTACTGTGGAGGGCGGACGCGCCATGGACCAGGCTGACATTCTGAATGCTCTACGAGAAGTGAGACTTTTGCGAGAACCAAGTGATGACTGTGAATCTACAACAATGGCCAGACTGCGAGAGCAGCAAATTAAAAGAGGGATGGCCAAACAAGAACACTACGCAGGACGCCAAAGAAGATTGATAAACCAACACAGAACTGGCGTCGTTAGCCGCTACACGCTGCGGGATTTGCTGAGGAGGGGATCCGAGCACTTATGGACTGAATGGTTCGATGTGCAACGAGGATGATCTGTCGACTAACTAACTAACATTTTAAGACATAATGTTGGCATGGGTAAGATTAGCCATCAGAGAGGACACGTACCAGTTAGACACACTGCAAAACATTTTAGACACACATACAACTTAATAGATGCATTCAGGCATAAACACCCCGAGTAGCAGAAAAAACAACACACACAAACAAAACATACACATGACCAGATTGTTTATTAGAGAGGATAAATATACCCGCACACACACCACATAATAAACACTAAGGACTTACAGGAAACAATATATTACACAAGTATTAACGCCAAACATCACACATCAGTACAAATGATACAAACGCACAGGCATTTAAATATCATCACATTGATAATATAAGAATACACTACTACAACACACAGATTACATAAAATACATGACACAACCTTTACATACATATGCGGATAACATATTAACGAACAATGTGAGACACTAGTGGGACAAACTAAACAAATCACAATACGAAGCAGATCGGAACAACCCGCATGTTGTAGTTTGAGACACGAAGTCATATTAAAACAAGAACTAATTATGGTACCTGAGAGTCACTTCAGACAGGGAGCACCCCCTGCATTAAACCATGGATATGGTCTAGATTCGTATACTGAAAAGAGGCAGGTCATGGATGTCACAGGCAGAAATATCTATCACCCATGTGTGTGAAATAGAGAACACCAGTTGTGAAAAAAAAAGTGGGTAAACGTACCAGAAGACATGTCGGACTGGCACAATGTAACAGTAACACTGGGTCGTGAGTGCAGAGAATGGGCTGCAGGCCGCACAGAGATTGGGGTGCAACAACTGATCCAGTGGCAACACACACCAAATTGATATAGTGATTTACACCGAGGGGTCAGTCGTGAGAAACATACGTAGAGGCTGGAGTTTCATTCAAAGGCTAATGGACGAAACTTGAAAAAAGAGCCTGGCATATGATAATACGCCTCCTAGCATGGGAATGGAGGTGGAGGCAGTAACAGCAGCCGCCGATGGTTGTAGGAGACCGCTACAACACACATTGGATTCATTACGGACTCGCGGAGTGTGCTTGGTAAGGTGGAGAAATGAATATGTAGAATGGCTTGCCTCGCTTTAGAGATTACGGATTGTGAGAACTGTATGGATTTTTCGCCCTAGTCATGCGGGAATGCGGGAATGCCGGGGAATGAACATGCTGATAGGCTGGCAGGACAAGGGAGAGGTGGTCGAGCGTCTGTGGGACCAGTTGGAGAAAGCGGGGGAACAGACTGAGAACCCGTATGTGGAGAGAATGATATGGCGGGGGATCTACAGGGGTTCTGAACGAATCTTAAAGCTGAGATGGCACACCAGAAGAACTTTCAATCAGATGGCATTTTGAACGATAGCAATATGGCTCTTCGCTGGCAGTTGAACTGGGGGACGGCGTGTGTGTGGGAATGTCCTGAGTGCAGCGATGTCGGTTCATAGCTCAACTCAACTAATTATACAAACTGCCATTCAGTCAACATAGGAGACTGTCAAAAATGCACCTCACACAGGAATAATACACACTAGAAGAACAACTATAGTGCGCACACAAATGTTTGCCCTCATTCACGTTTATTTTATTAAAAGTATCTGTTGAATCGTTATGACATTTTGCCTGTCGTCTTATATTTACTCCCACCCAAGGACAGGTTCAAAGGCAATTGAAATCATGGAATGTTTATACGGGGACAACCATCTGTGAACCCATTATAAGAATCGGCTTGACGGAAAGCTTAATAGCGCTCAGTCTTAAACTGCGTTTGAACTGATGGCTGGATAGTGGGTTCATTCCCTACGCGGTCAATCGGACTTACATGTTGACTTCTCGTTGAGAAATCAATGACAAACTACTGATCATAAAATTACCTAGAAATCAAGCTGGGGCTGATCGCGACGTACTGTTAGGGCTCTGCAAACCCTAGTGTATCTCTAGCAACACAGATAATTGGGTGCACTCGTCAGAACAACACACAACACACTTAATACATGAGACACCCGTCAAACAATGCAGGGTAATAAAATATCCCACATAGTAGACAAATAGACACAATTACAGAACTAGCACAAATAACAGCTAGCATTCAAACAATTCTACACGTTTATTTTCAGCAGAAACAGCAGGCGCAAAGATGCAAGACAACTTCTTATACTACTTGTGTCTCCACTTTACAATGGTAGAATGATTGACGTCTTTCAATGACCCTCAAGAGCTATACCGCTTGTAGCGCAATTGTTGGTAGGGTCACCCATGTGAAGATATAGGAACCAGACGAAGGGAGACTCAAACTTGTAGATTCTTATGTAAATTTGGGACAGTCAAAGAATAGGGAAAGCAAATCCGAAACAATACTTCTCGAGGTCAACTGTACTTAGCCACAGGCTTGATAAAACAGTGCAACGCAATTCAGTTTATGATGCCACTTCTTACAGTACCAAAAAAAAATGTTGCCTGACACAGGCAGATATAGACTACGCATACAACTAACACAGACATAACACATGTAATCAGTCTAAAGCTAGTTGCATATCCTTTAGAGGACGTGGCAGACCACCCCATCGTTTTTTGTTTTGTTTTTTGTTTTTTTTTGGGGGGGGGGGGGGGTGCTGTTTGTGATTTCTTGGCAAGTTTACGTTCAGTAGTTTGCCATTGCTTTCTGAATGACCAGCACTCATGCTTTTGTACGGAAGCCAACGCAAGGCAGTCTGCTTCAAAATCGCAAGCGGCTGTGTTTTCGAACGCGGTATGCGGGATTACGAATAGCATTCGTAATCCCTTCTCCACGGAGCCGGCTCAGTAAACTGAACAACAGCAAGAAAGCAGGACAGGAAGAATTGATGCTAAAATTCGACCAACACTTGGTCCCTATCTTAGGTGGTCCTCTTCTGAAAGTCTCTCAGATATCAACAAACAGACAACTGCATAATTTCGAATATAATAATCATATCGAAAAGCAATGCAGACAGGACACAGACGAAACGTTAATTATAGACCCATACCACTACTCAATACAGACCACAAAATGCTTACCAACGCACCCACCAACAAATTCAAACCATTCATATCATTAAATACTCCCAGACCAACAATGCAGTTTACCATATCCACAAACACACACACACTTCGTCAGGAACATCACCACACACACCAGAACGGCTGTTAGGCCTCTCTTCTGTTGTACCAGGAGGACGTCTTTGACAGGACTTTGTAGTCTTACCTTATCATCATCATCATCATCATCATCGTCATCATCATCACCATCATCATCATCAACAATATCATCATTCACCATGCTAATAAGCGTTAGTGGTCATGTTTCGCCCTCTCAATTCTCTAATTTATTTCTTCTCGTAACGTGCCCAGAAATGCTTGACTGTCTACGTCTAATTTCTGTCATCGGTTTACCATTTTCAATGTTTCTTGTGGGACTTGCTAGTTGGTTTTTCTCTCTGTCTATTGTATTCTTTGCATTTACCTCATGAACCACATGTCCACTCCCATTAGACGGTGTTTTTTTTTAGATTGTCTACTCATTGTCCACGTTTCACATCCATACACAAGAACTGGTTCTATGTAGCACTTTAACATTCTTTTTATCGTTGCAATTGGCATCTGTTTTTATTGGTCAGTATGTTTTCCCATTTTACAGTGACTGAGTGCAAAAGATTAGCAGCGTTTAAAGTGAAACATGGCACGTTAGAACTGTGAGTGGGAATGGCAAATTAGTTAATATGAAGAAAGAAATGAGAAGACTGAATATTAACAATTTAGGTATATTGTCGGTATTCCTCAATGTCTTCTATTGCGTTGTGCCTGTTTACAGCAGAGCTGCGTTCTTGCGCCGTTATGCCGACACATCCGACGTCTGAGGGTGTTTGTTGACCGGGTTAACCTTCCCGGGTTTTTCGAATGACATTCCACTCTCACTATGACGTTTTTGCGTTGTGCTTATTTATTTACGCCAATAGGCCGACACATCCGACTTCAGTATGCGTTTGTTGACCAGGTTAACCTTCCCGGGTGTTTCGAAGGACTTTCGACGCTCACTGTTGTGATGTCGTCCACACCCCAGCTAGTCAAATTAGAACGACCGAAGCCATCACGGTGAACCTTCAAAGGAATGTAGGTGGAAAACCATGGGCATTCCCCGCCATTTAAGGAAGCTTCCATAATTGTAGAGCCGGTACATAGAGCTCTGGTATTGGGCTCACCCAAGGAATAGTCACGTCCTGCACATGGCTGCTTAACTCCCTCACTTCCGTATATTGAGCATTTCGTTTGCCACAGGCCGCTTCCCACGCAAATCAGAAGATGTCAGTCTGCAGATGACATCCACTCAGCGAGCTTTTGGTTCGGACTTTCCATGACATGGGTTTGCCAGCCAAGCAATATTCGAGTTTCGCTCTCGTTTGAGCTCGTTAGTAGTGCATATCTGTGACTGGATCCGGAAACAAGCCCCGGATCACTGGCGTGTGAAGCGGGTGTGTAACCACGCGGCACACGCTGGACACGCCAAATTATCATAACAGAATATTACAACGTTATCCATCGTAGGCTATGCTCAAGATTGCCCAATCGCCGCGACTGACGTCCGTCAATCGATGTGGACCCGAACGATCAGGACCTCTCACTGGCAAGGAACACCAGGTCTCCTAAAATCCAGCGAGCAATAATTACATTGATTATTTGGTTGTTTCGGGATTTGAAATTTAAATATTGAGCACAACCCGGTATTGGCAACGCTGATCGTATTCCGGTATGAACCTAAGGCCTATCCACGTCAATATGGAAGCACTATACTCGAGTTCCGCTCTCGTTTCAGCTCGTCAGTAGAGCATATCCCTGACTGGATCCGGAAACAAGATTTTGATCACTGGTGTGTGAAGCGGGTGTGTAACCATGCAGCACATGCTGGACACGCCAAATTATCATAACAGAATATTACAACGTTACCCATGGTAGGCTATGCTCAAGATTGCCCAATCGCCGCGACTGACGTCTCTTAAATATATATTACCAAACGACATTGTCTCTTTAAGATGTTCTACTATTATTAACCATTTCCTTGCACTGGTTTTTAATATTTAATCCGGCAGTCCAAGCAATCGCAACATTCCCTCAGAAACCCCACCACTGTAGCCTCCAAGTTCTTCCGAATTTGTTCGTGCACATTGCATGATTCACTATCATACAACACAACAGGTTCTACATCACAGATAGGTAGTCTTGTTCTTACATTTACGTCTTCTGAAATGCTGTTTCTGCTAGGCCTTTTCTGATTTTAACCTGTCTCGCATCTTTCATATGATATTATGACTGCTCCTAGATATTTGAATTCGTTGTGTTCGTTCAGCATTTTTTTTCTGTTTCATATTATCTCATCTTATCTTGTTCCTCTTGTACCATGCGGTGTTGGGCTGAAGTATAAACAGCCGACGTTTATGAGTTTCATGTATCGAGATCCCCATGGACTCTGCTATTCCCTCTGTCCATCGTTTAGGTGTTCAGCCATCTTCTTCTGTTTCATTTGGTCTTACATCATTGCTTGTTGTGGTATACTGTTAGATGGCAACCTATTTACATGGCCAAACTATTTGACTTGAAGCTAGCGCTGCAATAACCCCCACTTTAGTCCTGATTTCTTCATTTCTGATTTTCTCTCTTCTTGATACATTGAGTATTCTTCCCAGGAATCTCATTTCTGTTGTTGTTATTTTTCTTTTCTCTTTTTCTGTTAAAACGTATAATCCAACTGACTCAAATGAATTTTTCTTTTATTGTAATATCAAATTATGGTGCTTTTTATCTCTCTTTGATATAACCAGTGTTTCTGTTTTCTTGTTATTCGAGGCAAGTCCTTTTGTGCCTAGCACTACTATCATGTCTAGTATTTGTTGCAAGTCGTTTGCGTTTTCAGCTGTTTATATTATAGCATCTGCAAAACATTTATTGGTTTTATTATAACCTCCAACTTTTCTTTTTATGTTGCATATCTCTTTCAGAACGTTGCAGTCAAAGCCAGCATTTTTCAGGTGCTGATAATACGCCAGGCAAGATTACGCTCAGTAGTTTGCTATTGCTTTCTGAGCGACCCGCTCACATACCTCCGTTAGTTACCAGCGCGGCGCGAACCGCCGCCGATTCTCGCTCAGCTGCGTTACTCACAAGAATATAAGGGATTACGGAGAAATACGTTAATCCTTACGCCAGGGATACCGGAAACCTCCAACTAGGCACAGAAAATAACTGCAAGAGTAACATAAAAAGTATAATCAAAGAGAAATCGGCAATAAAACATGCATTGCATTGCTGCCGTACCGACAAATAAACTCAGTGGAAGGTAGGGTAACTAAATTTTATTACAAATAATTCCCAAAGTGACAAAAGAATTAGATGCTGAAGCACTGGAACAAACAATAATGCCATTTTAGTCAGCAATGCACAAGTCTACAACACAAAGGCTGGGTACAATCAACGCACACAGTATCATCATCATCATCATCATCATCACCATCTTCCACTTCTGCCGTCAAGCGTCTTGGGGAGGAATAATTTGCGTTCCAGCGCCCGGTGGACGGCACTGGATAGTGTACAGTATCATCGTGGACACGATATTAATGCATTGCAACGTCTACCTAAACATAATTACGTCAAATTTCGTTTCTTTAAGTTCTCTGGGGCTCGAGTTACATCATGTGGAGAAAAACATTTGTCTTGTAACAACCAATGAGAGACATCGGAGTATGTCTTTGTCAGGGCAGCTCTGTCAGCAGCAGACACGCTCGGGCCAAGTCCTGAGCTGGTGATGTTGTACTTGTAGCAGGAGGTAACAGATGGGGCACTCTTTATACACTGATACATAATAGTATCTGCAGATAAGAAGATAACAACAAGGGAACTCATTAACAAACCAATTAACATTGATAAGATGCTATCTGCATCAGTAAGTAATTAATAGCTAATATGTCTTAGTTCACCTAGTAGGTGAGACAGGTGTGTCCGTGCAACAGCTAAAAAGTGACAATTCATGCCCAAGTCATATAACACTTTACACTCATGGGTCTGTGGTGTGATGTAAACGGAATTCTTGGGACTTCATTGCTAAGATTAAGGCAAGCTGAGTAAAAAACAAGGAGAATCTGGTATATGATATCACGACTTCCAGCATGAGAATTCCAATGGGGGATGTATGGGCGGTATTACGATGACTTGAGAGCAGTACATGACATGTTGTGTTTGTGCCAGACTCGAAAAGCGTGCTGCGTAAAGAAGAAATTAGTATGTCCCTCGAAACGACGAAGGTCATGAGCATATCATGGATTTTCTGCCAATGGCATGCTGGTGTGGAAAGGAACAGGCTGACAGCCTATCTTTTGTGCGGCGTACTATGTTATGACAAGGCTGGTATGATGAAGGCTCTCTGGGATCTAGTGGGAAATGAAACAAAACTAAGGACTCATATCTAGAGAGCTCCTATTAAGCGGCGTGGGAATGTGAGAAGAGGGAATTGACTGAGACTCACGCCTAGCAGAAAATAAGCGTATGTTCAGTCATACTGACACGGATACCATCAACCTGGGAACTCTTCGTTGGGTACTGAAGGAGGGTGTGAAGCACATGAAGTCTTATTCCTAGGGCAATGATGTTGATTCATATTTTTTTTTCATTTCTTATTCGTAGTGCACCCACAGATGTTACATTTCATTATCATCAAATGCCTTGCCGGCTGGCGTGATCGATCATGCCTCTCCACAAATTACGATCTCCGAACTCATGGATCAATTCGTATGTTGACTCCCTTCCGTGCCATGACACAAGACTGTCAAGAATCTTCACAAGCTGTCTTCTTCTATCTTTCTTGCCGCAAATCTTTCCAGTTGTCACATCATGTCCCAGTATTTGTCTTCTCATAATGTGACCAACAAAAACAAAAGAAAAGATGACTGCTTCTTTCTGACGTTTGTGATAAGTTGTCTTTGTGACTCAGCTTCCCTCAAAACACCCGGATTGCTCATTTTTGCTGTCCAATTAATGTTCAGCATTTTTCTATAAAACCACATCTCCAAGGCTTCCAATTGAAATGATGGTTTTTTAATTTTTTTTTTTTTAATTTTCATTTCATATTCGTAGTGAACCCGTAGATGTTACGTCTTCATGAGCAAATATCGTTATGAATTTGAATAACGAAGACACAAACAATAGATTGCACGATTTCTTTCCTGGCATATTTCGCTGCATCTCGTCAGGTACATACTGCAGAAATCACACAACTTACGTGAATTAATTAGATAAATCCTTCAAACTGAAATATACACATGTTCGCACCGTAATGTCGATTGTCTACCACATGTCGATTGTCTATCAGCTGCTGTTGATGTTCTTGGCAAGATTATGCTCAGTAGTTTGCCATTGCTTTTTGAGCGACCGGCTCACATAACACGTAAATAACCAACGCGACGCGATACGCTGCCGAATCTCGCGCAGCTATGTTCTTAACGTGTGTGTGTATATATATATATATATATATATATATATATATATATATATATATATATATATATATATATATGGGATTACCGAGAAAGTCGTTAACACCTTCGCCAAGGAGACCAGCTTTATCTTATATATAAATTAGGATCTCCGTCTGTCTGTATGTCTGTATGTATTTATGTATGTATGTATGTCCTTTATTTGTTCGCGAACGGCCCATCCGATTGAGATGAAATTTTCTACACGCCTTCCTTTCATTCCAGCGCTGCCAACTGTGATATTTTGTTAGTGTGAAATCGCCTGCTTACTCAGTATTATTTCATTTTTCATTTTTCATTATAATTTCATGTATCTCAGGGGACATAACTCTGTAAAAGTTATTTCAAAGGGCATAACTTTTCTGTATAACTTATAGTCATATTGTGGCATCGTTTTCAAAGATTTATAAACTCTTTGTCCATAGTTATGTACCGGCATATGAATTATAATAAATAATGATACAATCTGTAAGGCATTTTCAAAGTTTTCATAAAAATAATGCACAATGCATAACATTGTAACTCATCTTTTTTTGCTTAAGAAGTTACTGTAGTCATGCAGGTGATTAGAAAGAGTTTTCATTAAAAATAATAGATGGTGTGTGGAAGGACATTCTTTTAAGTTACTTTTTTTGTTGTATGAATTTAATGAGAACTTATATGACTACTTATATGAATTAAATGAGATGCTCCCCACCAGGGACTGGGCGAAGCCGGACAGGGTCAGGCAGACAGATAGACAGACAGACAGACAGATAGACAGTCGGGAACAGGAACTTATATGACTACTTATATAAATTAAATGAGATGCTTCACACCATGAGCTGGGCGATGCCGGGCCGGGTCAGACAGACAGACAGACAGACAGATAGTCGGTAACGGGAACGGGAACTTATTTGACTACTTATATGAATTAAATGAGATGCTCCACACCAGGAGCTGGGCAATGCCGGACCGGGTCAGACAGACAGAAGACAGACAGACAGACAGACAGACAGACAGTCAGTCGGTAACGGGAACGAGAACTTATATGACTACTTATATGAATTAAATGAGATGCTCCCCACCAGGGTCTGGGCGAAGCCGGGCAGGGTCAGCTAGTTTGTTTATAAAACATATTTGTTTGTAAAACATGTTTACTCGTCTATAAATGTGCCTGCACTAAACAGCCTGTCGTAGATTGCTGTTCTTATTTGTGAATCTTATTGAAGACTGTGTTTTACATCAGATGTATCGGCTGCAAGTTTTTAATTGACCTTTTTTCCAACACAACCTCAATTTTATTGGGGCCTAATGGCGATCGTCGTGATATTGACGTCACCTATCGAGCGTTCAAAGATTGGTCTTTAAACCAACATGTAGCTAACACCACACGCACAATTAGCCTAAATGCGTGAAAAGTGGTCCTTTACTTAACTCACTAACTGCCATTGGATGATCAATCGTCTTAAGCGACTTTCTGAATCAGCCATAGGATTATATATCGCCAAAATGTCTGTAACAGAGCACCATCTCTGTTAAAGGAGTTAGGGAGTTAATTAGTGGTGTGCAAGGGGGGAAAAGACTAGTACAGGGCACGGCTGAGCATCCCATTGGGATGTAACTAGGGACGCTCAAGCCGTGACGCGGGAGGTAGAGATGTTGAGTGGCCATCTGTATTTTGAATGAGTAACACCGACTGTAACAACATCCGTCCATAAAGTTATAGTGTGATGTTTTTATTCTACAAATGTATTCAATCAAATAAACATATCAACTACAGTCAAGACTTTGTCTCTGCTCCATCACATCAGTACTGTAACAGGAGCAGAAATGTTGCCGCTTGACCAGGATACGAATTGTCTGGATTTACCGAAGTACTAGCCACGGCATATTTTGAACCGCTCGTCAAATAACTTCATTTGTTGCGGGGACTAACTGAAGCATCGATTGCGGCACGTTTTGAAACATCTGTCGAACACGCATGGAAGATGGATGCTTTTGTTGATACATCCTTGAATGTAAGACTTGCAGCAGCAAAAATCCCGTCCAGGGGGTGGTTGTTTGTGGGTTTCTGATCTTGTCAGCTGCGTCAAGAAGTTGCTTAATCGGGTCGCCGATTGCAATATAATTTTATCGGGCATAACAGAAGCCAGGCTGAACTTATCAAGTTATCAAATTGATCATTGGCTCTGTGGGATCAAGTTTACATTATCAACGCGAGCACTCAGTGAGGTTTCTATCAAAGGCCTACCAAGGCGGCAGTCAAATACCCGTCCAAGGGCGAATTGTCAGTGAGGTTTCTATCAAGAGGCCTTCCGAGAGGCGGCAGTCAAATACCCGTCCAAGGGCGAATTGTCAGTGATGTTTCTATCAAAGGCCTTCCGAGAGGCGGCAGTCAAATCATTCATTACTGTGTCGATTGAGTCATCTCCTAGACGCTGTACTGTACTTCGTGAGCCTTAACGTCAGTTTCACCCAGTGTCGAATGAACATAGGACAGGCATCTGGTCAGTTTGTTAAGATGAGAAATGCTCGAGCAGACAACATTGTGCGTAACTGAAGGACTGAAGCAAGTATAATAGTTAACTTAGTAGAAGAGTATAAAACTTATGAAACTTGGTTAGTTTTGAAAAACGATATCGACAACATTGCCAACTGAACAAAGTACAAATTTAATGGTTTAATTTGCTGAAAAGTTATAGAACTTGCTTAGTTTAGGATAATAATATTGTGTTACTATATATTATTATACTATATTGTGTCGTACTGGTATATTTTGTATTTCAGGTTTTAATAATGGAACCACAGGACCTTTCTTTAGGACAGGTGCTTGGTGGTGTAGGTAGAGCCATATCCAAGTTAGACACAATTTTGAAACAGCAAAGCGTAGCTGTTGACATCGATAAGTTTAGTGGGCAGGCGAAATATTTTAAGAAATGGGTTGTGTCCATCGAAAAACATGCTTATTTAGTGGACGCCACAGATGAGGATAAGAAAAATTTAGCTTATAGGACTAGTGTATCGCCTGTCTCAGATCATATTCGAAGAAAATTGGAGGCAGGAACAAATGAGACGTGGGAGCAATTTAAGGATGATCTAGCTCACAAGTATGCGGAGATCACAGATCCACAACATGCTTTCTCAGTATTAAGACAATCTAGACAAGATGATGGAGAAAGTGTTCAGCTGTTCAGTGACAGGCTGATTAATTTAGCTGAAGAAGCATTTATAGGGCAGAATGTTCAAGGCGAGGAAGTAGAGAGGATGCTGGTTGGAATTTTTGTTGACGGGATAAAGTCAGATGGACTTAGATTCAAACTTATGAGAGAAAATCCTGCGAGACTATCACAGGCTGTGGATATAGCTGTACAGGAAGAAAGTTTAAGAAGAAGATTTAGACTAAGGGTAGGACGAGAGATAGGAAGTAATAGAGAAGAGAGGATTGAGGAACCTATGGAGATAGGACAAGCGAGGTACGGATGGAGAAGACGGGGAGAAGTACAGACACTGCAGGGAAATAATAATCAAAATACTCATGATAGAGAAAGACAAACGAGAAACCCTATAAGAGAGACGGTAGGTAGCACAAATATGGTTTGTTGGAGTTGTGGTCAGAGGGGACACGCTTTTAGATTTTGTGGTAACAGACGTGCTCAGGTTGGTGCACAGAATAGAAGTGTAAACAGTGGACCAAATAGAAATTTTGAAGACAGACAGAGGAATTTTACAAGGTCAAGAACGCAGGAAAACTGGCACCCCACTTACTGAGTAGGACCTGCGGTAGGAGGGAAAACAAAAAGGTCCCAAAAATGAGTGAATATATCAATTACCCAAATGACAAGTATAGGAGGACAAGTAGAAATAGAGAATATAGAAAATGGCCTCAACTGGGAGAGATAAAACAGTTTTCAGTGAATATGATCGATCTCAGTTCATGCATCATGAAATAGGAAGATTTAGAATTAGAACATTGATTGATTCAGGAGCGCAAGTCAGTGTAATCAAGGAATTTTTTTATATCGCATATTAAAGAATTCCAGAATATTTAGGAATCAGGATACTCTTCACTCAGTCACTGGACAAAATTTGGAAGTGATTGGACAAACAATGATCAACTTTAGGTTGGGAAACATAAACGTAAGACATCTTTTTCACGTGGTCAGAGAGTTAAATAGGAACATGATCTTAGGTAGAGATTTTTTGATAAAAAATGGTGTAAGGCTTTATTTTGATCTACATAAGTTGAGATTTCAAGACGTCTATGTGGATTTGGAGGAAGACATGCACGTATCGGCCTTGGTCAGAGTAAAAACATCTATGAATTTAAAACCACAGACAGTCAATCTGATACAAGCAAAAATAAAAAAAATCCTTATTTTTCGACAGGACAAACAGTTACAGTAACAGAGTTAGACAGAGAGATAATAGATGAACCAGGGTTAGAAGTCACAGACGGAATAATAACATTAGATAGACTATTCAGTTTTCCGGTAATGATTTTTAATAACACAGGGAAAGAGATTAAATTGTATAGAGGGTGTGTGATTGCAAAAATAGCGCGTGATCTTAACAACATAGCAACAACAGTTAAAGACGGATTTTCAATGAATAAATATCCAGAAGGCCCTATTAATAATCCGAAATAGAAATAGAGGAAGTTGGAAAAGACGGAATGATGAATCGATCCATGCATTCAGAAAATATCCATCTCAAGTACATTCAGTAGACAAAACAACGTACATTTTGAAGAGAGAACAAGAGTTATTATCACAATTGAAAGCTCCGCAAGAGTATAAAGAAGTATTAGAAGACTTAGTAAGAAAAAATCAGGATGTTTTTGCTATTAATGACTTGGAGTTAGGTAAGACTAAGACAGTTACTATGGAAATAGACACAGGAAATCATCCACCAATTAGTTTGAAACCATATAGAACTCCTCTAAGAAATAGAGAGATAGTAGAAAAAGCAATAGAAGATATGCTAAAAGCGGGAATCATAACAAGATCCAAGTCAGAATGGTCATCTCCGATTGTTATAGTGACCAAGAGCGACGGGAGTCACCGTTTCTGTTGTGACTACAGGGCCCTGAACAAAATCACCAAGAACGTAGCTTATCCATTGCCGGTGATTGACGATATTTTGGGGCTACTTAATGGGTCTACCTTCTTCACTACGCTAGACGCAAGGTCAGGATTTTGGTGTATCCCTATGTCGCCGGATGCTCAGAAAAAAGTGCTTTCTGTACTCACGCAGGTTCTTACGAATTTTTACGAATGCCTTTTGGGGTCAAGACGGCGCCTTCTCATTATATGCTATTAATAAATCAAGTACTGGAGGGCTTGCAAAAGTTTGCATTAGCATACATAGATGACATTTTAATCTACACAGCAGGAGACGTACAAGACCATCTGAAACACGTAAAAGTAGTATTTGATAGACTAAGATTACACGATGTTAAATTGAAACTCAGTAAATGTGAATTCCTAAAAACAGAAACTAAGTATTTGGGGTACATCATCAATAGAGAAGAAATTAAACCAGATCAGGACAAGGTGAAAGTCATTAAAGAACTACCTGCTCCGACCAACTTAAGGGAAGTACGAGCTTTTATTGGTACATGTGGGTACTATCGTCGGTTCATTCCAAATTTTGCACAGATAGCAGAACCCATCACTAATCTGACTTGCAAATATGCAAGATTTAAATGGAATGAAGATTGTCAGAAAGCATTTGATTTTTTGAAAAATAGTTTAACAGTAGTTCCATTATTGGCACATCCAGATCTAGACAAACAATTGATTTTATATACAGATGCATCAGATAACGCCATAGGAGCATGTTTAACGCAACCATATGAGGGAGAAAATTCCGGAATACCAGGAGTTAAAAACGAAAGACCAATCTACTTTTTGTCACACAAACTTAGTAAATCTCAGAAAAAATGGCCGACCATAGAAAAAGAGGCATACGCTATACACTATGCTTTACAGAAACTAGATTATTACTTACATAACGCCAATTTTATTATAAGAACTGATCACATGCCATTAAAATCTTTGTTAGAAGCTCCAGTACAAAATAGAAAAATACAAACATGGGCGCTAAATTTACAAGGCTATAACGCAAAAGTGGAGTACATTTCTGGTAAAAATAATACATGTGCAGATTTATTATCCAGAATCCCATATCCAGACTCATCAGGAAACACTGAAGATGAGGGTGAACCGGAGATAGACGACCGAAACTGGCAAGTAAATATACTAGATTCAGCCATCTTGAATAGAGAAAATTTTAGCAGCTCACTGTCAGATCAGGAATCAGAACCAATAGCGGAAGATCCACAATTAATGCAGTTTAATATGAAAGAAGAACAAGAATTGGATCCGAAAGTTATAGAAATAAAACAGAAGTTGAACGAAACGGGTGAAAACAGTTCTAAGAAGAATTTTTTAGTCTTGCAGGATGACAATCAGTTATATTATGTGAGTGAAAAAAGTGAAGAGTTAAGAAAATACATTCCGAAACATTTGGAAATTGAAATTCTAAAGGCATATCATGATGGGAATGGTCATCTTGGTCGAGACAAGTTAGTTAAAGCACTCAAGAATAAATATTATTGGCCGAATTTATTTAAAAGCGCTTGTAAATATGTTGACGCGTGTGAGAAATGTAGGTTAAGAAATATGAAAACGATCAAATGTCCTTTACAAGATACTGATATTCCTCAGTTTCCAATGCAGAAAGTGAGTTTAGATATTTCAGGTCCTCACCCTAGAACGTTATCGGGGAATGTATACCTACTTCATATCGTAGATTGCTATAGTCTTTGGCCGGAGGTCTATGCGATTCCGGATAAGAGCGCTGATACCATTATTAATATTTTTCTACAAGAGTACATACCAAGGTTTAGTTGCCCACAGACAGTACTCACAGATAATGGTAAGGAGTTCGTGAACAAGAAGTTTGAGAAATTATTACAAGATTTGAATATTGCCCACATAAAAACTTCTTATTATAGACCTTCCTCAAATGCGAAAAATGAGAGACAACATCGGACATTGTATAATATAATAGCAAAAATTGTAGAGGAACATGATAGAGATTGGGACCTTTACTTGGGATCTGCATTGAGCGCGATACGCACAAATCAAAATGAAGGGACAGGTTTTTCACCATTTTACTTGTTATACGAAAGAGAACCAATACTCCCAATTGACAATCTGTTAAAACCGAGACGTAAATATATGGGGGAGGATTTTCAGGAAGTAATTATACAAGAAATGCACAAAGCGCATGTAAGGTTAAGAAACAATATAATTAAAGCCAGAGAAAGACAGAAGAAGTACGCAGACAAAAATACACAACTACAGGAATTTAAAGTAGGTGATAGAGTTTATTATAAAAAACATAGAAGAAACTCCAAATTTGATGCTCATTGGATTCCAGGATATTACATTTTAGAAAAGTTAGGTCCAGTATCATATCGTATCAAGAACCAAATCACAGGACATCTGGCGCGGTCACACGTGGAGCATTTAAGACGAGATAATGAAGATAAGGGAGACGATAATAATAATAATTATACAGAAGGGCTATACTCAGATGGACAACTAGTCAGACGAGTCAAATATACGATACCCTTAGATTTTGGAAAAGAACTGGTACAAAAACAAACAATAACAACACCAATTTATGACGAAACTGGTGAACAAGCAGAAACAGTACCGAAAAGTTATTAGGGCTGAAGAAAATAATACGTATGATGGTTATAATAGTGTCGAATCTATGGAGGAGGAGGTAACCGCTCCATTTAAAAATACCAGACAAGCAGTGAAAAGGAGGATAGAGAGACAAAGAGATAGAGAAGTTAAAAGACAGAAGAGAATTAGGGAAAACTCATCAAGTGACGAAGACATGCCACTGTTAGAACGGTCTTTAAGGAACCAAGACAAACAAATTAGATTAGATATACAACGGAAAAAATTAGAGGCCAGCAATGTAAACACAGAAGAACGAGAAATGGATGAAAAGTCAGAGACCGATGAAAATGATAGTATGAGTGAAGACATTACAACTTCTCAGCATGAAAATGAAAACTTCGATTTAGAGATGGCACTTATAGAGAAAAATCTAGAATTGTTGAGAAGGTGGAAATATAGCAAATAGATTGATAGAATATGTGCAGATAGCAGGAAAAGAATTTTTTATTTAAGGAAGATTTAAAATGTGTGATCTGTGTTAGAAGACAAATCGTTTTTTTTATGGACGGAGGTTGATGAAACACAGTAGCTGTAGATTACAGAGTAATGTGATAATTAGAACAGGTTTAGTAGATAGCCTGGTCAAGAATTGTTAAGTTTTTCTTTGCTTTAAATTGAAATTTCAATGCATCATGTATAGTATGCTACATTATTTTGATTGACTTGGTTCTGTAAAATGATTACCATTTAATTTTAGGATAGGACTTGTTGTGTTTTCCTTCTTTTAAGGGTAAATTATCGGTTCAAAAAAGAAACCGGTAATGTTAGGTAACATTGAAATAATTTAATGCTTGTTTTATTATGTATATTATGTTGGGGATAAACCATGTATATTGGGCAGGGAGAGAGTTTCGTTTTGAAATGTTTGGTTTTTGATGACTCAAAAATTGTAGTTTCAGTTATTTTGACTTGTTTAAATTAATATATTAAGTTGAGACTTGTTTGGGAAACTGTTATTGTTTTGTTCTGAGTACAGAGTTGATTTAGATCTTATTAAATATTGAATAGGATCCTTCGTTCAGAAAATAATAAGCAAACGACTTTAGACTATAAAGAGAGACATATTTGCATTCTCAGTAGTAGTAAGTTTAGAAAAACATGGAGTGAGGGCCATGTTTGAAAGCTTAGTAGATGGCGATAGATAAAGCTGGGGGATGTCAGTACATATTATAATGGTTTAGAAATAAATTAGATACGTTCATAATAAATGAACGATGAATCTCAAAGATGTTTAAGAATAGAAACACATGGGATGATGGGGTTTAACTAGAATATAGTTGGAAATAAAGCTGTGAATAGCAGAAAAAGAAGTCATGGGAAGTAAGAAATATGGGGGGTTGAAATAGGAGCTGCATTAAGTCAGCATTAATTGAAAATACATGGATTGGATGCCATGTTATATTAAGGGAGAAGAGTGGTTTAACTTATTGACACTTGTTGTGTGGTCAGAGTAAACAAACGTGAGTAATAGTTATGAAGGGACGCTGTGGTAACAGCATAAATCATAATTTTTGGGGAGCTTGCGGAGGTATATTATAAGTAAAGAATAGATACTAATATGCGATAAACAGAGAGAGAGAAAAGGGCAATTGTTGCTGGCTGATTTATAATACTGACAGTAGAAGGGGGGTTTTAGATCGATGTAACTTTTGACAGGAACATTTAGTATTAACAAAAAATGAAGATAATTGAAGATTAGCGGATTATATGATGTAGGCTTTTGAAAACTTTACGTTGTAAAGTTTTGAGAGTGCATGAGAGGATGAATGGGATAATTGTGACTACTTCTTACTACTTTCTATTGGTGCGCACCAACCACTTTCCTGTCTATCCTGTGTAGTTACTGAGAGTATGATAAGTTGAAAATCTTCAATTTTTGTTAATCATAATTTAGATTGATATTTTTTATATAAAGCGCATAGCTTTTGAAAAGTATACTATGTGGCTGGCTATAAGATGAATTGTGGGATAGAGAGATAGAGAGGGGTGTATTAAATAAGAGTTCCGGTTTAGATTTTAGTTGAGACAGCTTTAAATTGTTCAGTGTGAAATACATATAAGCGGATTGCTAATGGTTTGAGGAGGAAGTAATTTTGTGAGAGCCTTTACTTAAGTGTTTTAGAAAGTCATAGAATTTGGAGTAAGACTTTTCGGGGAAAAGTCTTGTTGAGGGTAGAGAGGAATGTAACAGAGCACCATCTCTGTTAAGGAGTTAGGGAGTTAATGAGTGGTGTGCAAGGGGGAAAAGACTAGTACAGGGCACGGCTGAGCATCCCATTGGGATGTAACTAGGGACGCTCAAGCCGTGACGCGGGGGGTAGAGATGTTTAGTTACCATCTGTATTTTGAATGAGTAACACCGACTGTAACAACATCCGTCCATAAAGTCATTGTGTGATGTTTTTATTCTACAAATGTATTCAATCAAATAAACATATCAACTACAGTCAAGACTTTGTCTCTGCTCCATCACATCAGTACTGTAACATGTCGTCACTGCGTTATAATGCAACATATCAACTACCATATTAACAACGTTTAAGCCATAAATGTGACACACTACTACTTCAAATTTTCGTCATCCATTTTTGTTTTTTCCAAACCTATTTTTGTTTGGCACTGAATCTGTTAAAACATCAATAGTTGAAGAAAACAAAGTAGACCTGTTTGCAAAAGCAAGGAAGCAATTATGTGTCTAGCTAATAGTTATCACTTATCAATAGAATAGTTTCTTAGCACTTCAGAAAAATAGAAATCGGTAGGTGCTCTGATGTTCAACTTAAACATCCGCCAGTGTAGGTGGGTTAAATCCATCAGAGTGAAATTTTTGAAACCACCAAAACACAGGTGTTAAACCAATCAGTGTTAAACCGCGTTAATTGTGTCAGTTATGTGTTGATGAATTGCATTCTGTGCGTCATGAATTCCGAACTGGCAGTTCTTCCTCCCAGTCACCACATTCTGGAATCTTATGTGGACTCATATCCATTACATCATGTTTCGGTGTTTGAAACCAGTAGTTTGTAGTGATATTTCTTTAACATGTGACCCGTTGGTCCATCACCATTTGAACCAAATATTATTAACAGTAAAAGAAACAGAAGGCAAGACAGAAAGAACAGGTGAAACAGAACAATTACCTAAACTTTGCTTCCAGCATGTCAGCCACTTTCGTATGATTCTTGCCAATTTTATTTAAATATCTGACCAGATCTTTAGGACTGTTGAAATCTGCAGCATCAATAAAAGTTCCATTTGGAAAGTAACGATGATAGTCTGTCCCTCCACGAACAACTGGGATAACAAAGAAATCGTCTTTGAAGGCTCGAAAAAACTTCTCGGTTACGTAATCTTCACAGAAAGCGTTTTCGAAAGCCAGCACAAACCTGTTAGATTGTGTGAATGACGAAATTGATCATTGATTAAGCTAAAAGCACCAAAAGTCTTGTTAATCTTCTTCTTCTTCTTCTTTTTCTTCTTCTTCTTCTTCTTCTTCTTCTTCTTCTTCTTCTTCTTCTTCTTCTTCGTCGTCGTTTCCTTCCTTTATATCTTGAACTTTTTGCACAGCGTACACATATTAGTATGTTTACTGCTACTTGACTGCAGCATGCATAATACGACACAGTGTCGTCCTTCTTCTCTACCTCTTCCCATTTTCTGCCTACTCGATGGAACGGATCCTACAGTGGGAATTGTATAGACCATAAACACTTTCGTTCGTAATTATCTTTTCTATCTTTGTCTATTTGTGAATGGTTAATTCTCGCCGCCTGTAACACTTGCATTCAAAATCACAATAGTGCTTTTCAGCTATCTGCAATTGTTATATGTCCAATATTATCACCTGTTTGTTGCCACAGGAAATATGCATAATCTCAGAACTCTGATTTGTGACGTTCTGTCCGCTCTACACCACAACGTATTTGATTGCTTTATCTTTCGCAGACCATTGTTTATTCTTTTGTCATTATCTTAATAAAAAACATTGGTGCCAGGCAAATTCATAACTTTCTGTAAATGTTATTGGAAAGACAGACACAGTTAAAGGGATCTGGGAAACCTACATCATATCTCTTGGCCTAGAACACGAGAAGGCCTAATGCTTCAAGTTACAAGAGCAGTATCTGCAATGGGATAACCTTTACCTGCATGTACCATTATGAATGCTCAAACATGCAACACTTCGTATTTGTTTTGTCGTGAATTCTTAAAATCGTGTTCCCTGATCATAGTTTATTCCGCCTACTTTATAGACGGCTTCATTGACAACTCACTCACTGGCACCTTGCCGTCTTGACAGACGATAGTTACATTATGCTACAAGAAAAAGAAAAAGCACAACAGCTACAACCCATGGCCGTAAGGCCACGGATGGAGTTATACCTCTCCATAGCACAAATCCTGGGCTGAATTTTAGAGACCAATCGTTGCCCATGCAGTGTTATCCTTCTCTCGGCCTGTCTAGTTTACTACAGAGGTAAAGTAACACCAATACATCTGGAACAAGACAAGCTGCAGAAGCTGCCAGATCAGCAAAGCAATACTCTAACTGTCCTCCTATCGGAACTTCGATCCTAGACTAATTGCCAACCAAGGATAAGGGCCTGATCTGCCTTGCCATGACATTTAGTCTTTAGTTTGCATTTCTCCGAAGTTGTTGCCCCAGTGTGGGGTATCGCGTTTGGTGAGCCTCCTAACATTCGACATTAACAGCAAGCAGGTAGCACCATCTACTGTTATATAGTAGCTCAGCCATATCTGACTAGGCCTAACATATAATTAGCAAGCATGTTCCATTGATATGAGATTTTCTATATTTCAACACTTTCCCATTTGACCTTAACTTTAGCTGTAGATGCATTCACCTATGCCTGTTAATTATGTGATGAGTCTGGTATCTTGAGTCTGTGAAGAGAGCTATGTTTCTTACCTATTTATGTTTACTATAATTAACATCCCTGCTCATATTGTCAGTGCTTCTAATTCTATTTTAAAGTTACATGCGAACTGCTCCGTTATCACTTATCACTGTCCTTGTTTTTTTCGTTACCATTTATTAAATTCGGAAGAATTGTAGCGCTAATTATTCACTGTTAATTCAGTTGTGGACGCCTCGATCCACCAAATACATGTCCATTGTAATTAAGTAAGTACAATATTCCCATGCCATGAGGCGTTTGAGTATATGGTATTAGGCCCACATTTATACGAACCAATGGGCACTCTGTGGGTGATGCAGTCAGTATCAGCCCATCAGCCTTAGCTTCTCCGAACATTTCCTGATCCACATTTTAGTATCAGTCGACCAAGAAGCCCGAATCAATTTTTAAACATTCCCAGCCCCGAGAGTGATTCAAACACATGAACCATCTGGCTTGCAGATAAGACTGCTCGCTACTGAGAAATGGCGGTTGTCACGATCATTGTACATTTGTTTAATGTGAGATTTTATAGCTTGTTTGTTTGTTTCGCACATATATTCATATCAAAACTAGGAATTGTTTGCTTGTGTTCGTTGGCTTGAGCTCCAACGCGAAGTCCTGTATGTCGGATGGATGCATCCTGTTGTCCAACATCAGTGTGATGTCATACAGGACCTGAGGTTTGCGTGAGTATCCGTTGTCCCATGTCTGGCTTATTGGTGTACAGACTGGTGGTTCCTCGCCGTACAGGCAGACACTCTCCGACTTCGGAGGAATCGGCGATCCTACTGACTTTAGCCAGGACCCCGAAGGGACCTGTTGCCCAGGACACTCGACGAGGACGCGTCAATAGGTCTTGGCCAGTATATAACCCGGCCCTGGTGCCTTGGAAACACCTCTGCGTCCCAAAACTAGGAATAACTTCTAAGGAATGTGTTTCACCTTTTACGTTAGCAACATTACTTACATACTTCTGACAGTATAACTTGCATACATTTGACAACATGTCTTACATACATTTGACAACATTCTTTATATATACCTGACAACATTACTTACATACATCTGAAAACATTCTTTACATATATATATATATATATTCATTGTCACCTTGCCGTCTTTACAGACGATAGTTTGTGCTTTAAAAAGGCATAATAACTTTTACGTATGGCGGTAGCGAGTGTGACTGATAAGGCCAATTTGCGCTGTAAATGTCCGTTCACAGTGGGTGCATGTGAACACGTGGTCATTTCCACCATCATGCACCATCTTACGTCTCAAACGCTTGGTGTGTGACTTATCTGCAATAATTTTCTCCTTTGTCTTTATTCCATTTCTGATGTTTGCCCTCCATGCAACACGTTCAGCGGCGACTTCCTCCCATTGTGCATTATCAATGCCTGTATCAATCATGTCCCGCTTACACACATCTTTGTATCGTAGTAGAGGCCGACCCTGTGATCTCTTACCCATCTGTAATTCACCAAAAAAGATGTCCTTTGGTATTCTACCATCATCCATCCTCCTAAGATGTCCTATCCATCTAAGTCTACGAAGACTGAGCATGGAATAAACTGTCACACAACCTGATCTTTCCAATACTTCAGTATTTGTGATTTTGTCTTGCCACTTAATACCAAGAATTCTTCGCAGACACCGCATATGAAAGCTGTTTAAATTTTTCTCTTGGTGTGAGTAAGTTGTCCAGGTTTCACTGCCATAGAGAAGAGTACTAAGGACACAGGCTTGATAGACAAGGACTTTTGTTTTGGCAGTAAGCTTCCTGTTCTCCCAGACTCTTTTTCTTAACCTGTTCATTGTTGTTGCTGCCTTACCAATCCGGATGTTGATTTCCTGATCTAGGGATAGTTTGCTATTTACCACTGATCCTAGATATGTAAAATGGTCTACTATCTCTAGTTCGGCGTCGTCAATAAAGATTGATGGTACCCCATGTGCACCTTGTGACATAATCTGTGTCTTCTTTTTGCTAATTGTTAAACCAAACTCAGAACAAGCATTGGAGAATGCAGATAGTAGACATTGCAATTCTTCCTCAGAGTGGGTCGTAACTGCAGCATCATCTGCAAAAAGCAACTCTCTGATCAGTACCCTCCTAATTTTGGTCTTAGCCTTCAATCTCTGAGCATTGTAAAGGCCGCCATCTGAGCGTGAGTGAATGTATATACCACCATCCTGATCACGAAAGGCATATTTCAGTAGAAGTGAAAAGTATATTCCAAAGAGGGTGGGAGCTAGTACACAACCTTGCTTAACTCCACTCTTGATTTCAAATTCTTCAGAAGTTGCACCATCAAACTTGATTAAACCCTTCATGCCTGTGTGGAACGATTCCACAATGGACAGAAGAGTTGGTGGGCAGCCAATCTTCTTTAGTGCCTTGAACAGACCCTCACGACTGACCAAATCAAATGCCTTTGTGAGGTCGATGAAGGCAATAAACAGTGGTTGATTCTGTTCACGGCATTTTTCTTGCATTTGTCGCAATGAGAATATCATATCAGTGGTAGACCGGTTCTGTCGAAAGCCACACTGTGATTCGGGGTAGACTTGATCTCCTAGGACTTGAAGTCTGCGCAGAACAATTCTGGCAAATACTTTTCCAACAATACACAGAAGTGAGATACCCCTATAGTTGTTGCAGTCGCTCCGATCGCCCTTGTTCTTGTACAGTGTTATGATGCTTGAATCTTTGAAATCCTGTGGGACTTGTCCTTCTCGCCAGCATAGCTCTATTAGCTGGTGAATCTGTATAGTGAGTGTGTCTTGCCCACTCCTGATAACATCTATTGGAATCACATCCTTACCTGGAGCCTTGCCAGATGCAAGTTCATTTATAGCACACTTAACTTCTGTTATGGTGGGAAGTGTGTCCAGGTGGTCAAGAGTTGGTAGAGCCTCTATGGCGTTGAGGGCATCATCCGCTAGTTTGGTCTCACTTGAGTAAAGCTCCAAATAGTGCTCTACCCATCTGTCCATCTGATCTGTTTCTTATCAGTGATGATTTCTCCAGTCAAAGTTTTCAATGGTGCACTTCTTTTGATCACTGGACCACAGGCTTTCTTTATTCCTTCATACATGCTTCTTATGTCTCCCTTATCACTTGCGATTTGAATTGACTCACATAACTTGATCCAATAATCATTTGCACACTGCCTGGCAGCCTTTTGCACATCCTTCCTAGCTTGCCTTAGCTCACTCAGAGTGTTACGAGTTGGTCTTTCCTTGTTTCTTAAGAGTTATATATATATATATATATATATATATATATATATATATATATATATATATATATATATATATATATATATATATATATATATATATATATATATATGTATATCCATCCATCATGTGCCATGCCGGTAAGCGTGGGCGGTCATGTTCTGCCATCTCACTCGATCACCAGAGTCGTGGATTAGCTCTGTTTCTGTTTCGACCATGCCACGAGGCCAAGCCATTCAGGTATTTTCCTCTCGGTCTTCCCCTTCGTCTGTTCCCTTCGATCTTACCTGTTGTCACTAATTTCTCTAAGTCATTTCTTCTCATAACATGCCCAAAAAATTGTGACTGTCTACGTCTAATGTCTCTAATCAGTTTACGATCTTCATTTGTTTCTTGAAGGACTTGTTCATTGGTCTTTCTGGCTGTCCATGGTATTCTTTGCATTTTCCTCAGAAACCACATTTCTACAGCCATCAGATGTTTTTCAGCTTGACTGCTCATTGTCCAAGCTTCACATCCATACAAATTTACAGGTTCTATGTAGCATCTCAACACTCTTTTTCTCGTTTCAGTAGACATCTGTTTGTTGGTCAGTATGTTTTTCATCTTGCTAAAGGCTACTTTTGCCATGGCGATTCTTGTTCTAATCTCTTCAAAGCATCTCCAATCAGATGTTATTACTGTTCCGAGATAATTGTACCTATTCACTTGTTGAAGAATATTCCCATTTACTTGTATATTACATTGTGGTATTTCTTTCTTCCTAGTGACGACCATAATCTGTGTATTTTTACAATTTAATTCTAAGCATAGTTGTTCACTGTGTGTAACAACCGCATCTACTAAATGTTGCAGGTCCTGTTCATTGTCTGCAATCAAGACTGTATCATCTGCATATCTAATGTTATTGATGCATCGTCCCCCAATGTTGATTCCTTCCATATCTTCAATATTTCTGAAAATATTTTCACTGCACACTGTACATATATATATATATATATATATATATATATATATATATATATATATATATATATATATATATATATATATATATATATATATATACACACACACACTAGCTGACCCGGCCCGGCTTCGCCCAGACCCTGGTGAGGAGCATCTAATTTAATTTATATAAGTAGTCATATAAGCTCCCGTTCCCGACTGTCTGTCTGTCTGTCTGTCTGTCCGTCCGTCCATCCCCCCTCCATGTCTGTCTGTCTGTCTGTCTGTCTGTCTGTCTGTCTGTCTGTCTGTCTGTCTGTCTGTCTGTCTGTCTGTCTGTCTGTCTGTCTGTCTGTCTGTCTATCTGTCTGTCTGTCTGTCTGTCTGTCTAATCCTTTATTGGTTTCAGTTAGAACAACCTTAGATAAACGAAAACCAACTTACAAAAAGCATTAGAAAGAGCACTTGAAAGATCTTTACATCTTCCCCCAACAAATAACTTGGGTAAATGGAGCGGCGGCAGCAGCAGCAGAAGAAGAAGAAAAAGGAGGAGTAGGAGACGGGAGGAGGAAGAGGGAGGAGGAGGAGGGAGGAGGAGACAGGAGGAGGAGGAGGGAGGAGGAGGAAGAGACAGGAGGAGGAGGGAGAAGTAGGAGGGAGCAGGAGGGATTAGGAGGAGGAGGGAGGAGGGTGAGGGAGGAGGAGGAGGGAGGGGGAGGAGGAGGAGGAGAGAGGAGGAGGAGGGAGGAGGAGGGAGAAGGAGGAGGGAGGGGAGGAGGAATGAGGAGGAAGAAGAGGGAGGAGGAGCGAGGAGGAGGAGGGAGGAGGAGGAAGAGGGAGGAGAAAGAGGGAGGAGGAGGGAGAGGGAGGAGGAGGAAGACGGAGGAGGAGGGAGAAGGAGGGAGGAGGAGAAGGGAGGAGGAGGGAGTAGGAGGAGGGAGTAGGAGGAGGGAGGAGGAGGGGAGAAGGAGAGAAGAGAAGGAGGGAGGAGGAGTGATGAGACAGAGGGAGAAGGAGGAGGGAGGAGGAGGGAGGAGGAGGGAGGAGAAGGGAGGTGGAAGAAGGAAAAGGAGGAGGGAGGAGGAAGAGGGAAAATGAGGAGGGAGGAGGAGGAGGGAGGAGGAGGGAGGAGGAGGAAGAGGGAGGAGGAGGGAGGTGGAGGGGAGGAGGAGGAGGGAAGAGGAGGAGGGAGGAGGAGGGAGCGGGAGGAGGAGGTAGGTGGAGGGAGGAGGAGGGAGGAGGAGGAGGGAGGAGGAGGTAGAGGGAGGAGTTAGAGGGAGGAGGAGGAGGAGTAGGGAGGAGGAGGGGGAGGGGGAGGAGGGAGGAGGAGGGGGAGAAGTGAGGATGAGTAGGGAGGAAGAGGGAGTAGGAGGAGGGAGGATGAGTAGGGAGGAGGAGGAAGAAGAGAGGAGGAGAAGGGAGGAGGAGGGCGGAGGAGAAGGGAGGAGGAGTGATTAGGAGGAGGAGGGAGGAGGAGGGAGGAGGAGAGCGAGGAGGAAGAGGGAGGAGGGAGGAAGAAGAGGATGGAGGAGGAGGGAGGAGGAGGGGAGGAGGAGAGAAGAGAAGGAGGGAGGAGGAGTGATGAGACAGAGGGAGAAGGAGGAGGGAGGAGGAGGGAGGAGGAGGGAGGAGAAGGGAGGTGGAAGAAGGAAAAGGAGGGGAGGAGGAGAGAAGAGAAGGAGGGAGGAGGAGTGTGAGAGACAGAGGGAGAAGGAGGAGGGAGGAGGAGGTAGGAGGAGGAGGGAGGAAGAAGGGAGGTGGAAGAAGGAAAAGGAGGAGGGAGGAGGAAGAGGGAAAAGGAGGAGGGAGGAGGAGGAGGGAGGAGGAGGAGGGAGGAGGAGGAAGAGGGAGGAGGAGGGAGGTGAGGGAGGAGGAGGAGGGAAAGAGGAGGAGGGAGGATGAGGGAGCGGGAGGAGGAGGTAGGTGGAGGGAGGTAGGAGGGAGGAGGATGGGAGGAGGAGGTAGAGGGAGGAGGTAGAGGGAGGAGGAGGAGGAGTAGGGAGGAGGAGGGGGAGGGGGAGGAGGGAGGAGAGGGGGAGAAGTGAGGATGAGTAGGGAGGAAGAGGGAGTAGGAGGAGGGAGGATGAGTAGGGAGGAGGAGGAAGAACGAGAGGAGGAGAAGGGTGGAGGTAGGGCGGAGGAGAAGGGAGGAGGAGTGATTAGGAGGGAGGAGGGAGGAGGAGGGAGGAGGAGAGCGAGGAGGAAGAGGGAGGAGGGAGGAGGAAGAGGATGGAGGAGGAGGGAGAGGGAGGAGGGGGAGGGGAGGAGGAAGAGGGTAGAAGAAGGAGGGAAGAGGAGGAGGAGGGGGAGGAAGATTATAACGCATATGCCTGTAGATAACTGTCTGTCTGTCTATCTATCTGTCTGTCTGTCTGAGCCGGCCCAGATTCACCCAGTCCCTGGTAGGGAGCATCTCATTTAATTCATATAAGTAGTTATATAAGCTCCCGTTCCCGACTGTCTGTCTGTCTATCTATCTTACCCGGCGAACCTTCGCCCAGGTCCTGGCGGGGAGGGTCTCATTAAATTCATACATCAAAACAAGGTAGCTTAAAAGAATGTCCTTCCACACACCATCCATTATTCTTAATGAAAACTGTTTTTAATCACCCACATGACTGTAGATAACTTCTTTAAGCATAAAAACATGAGTTACAATGTTATGCATTATGCATTATTTTTATGAAAACTTTGAAAATGCCTTACAGATTATATCTGTCAGCAACTTACTTGCGACAGGTATTTCAGGACTCCCCTACTTTTGCACCACACGAAATAATAACTCGTGTCATTTGCAAAAGGGATACAATTTATTTAGAGCTGATTACAAACAAGCTCCGCGAGCAGAATACTTCATTGACAATAAACATCATAGTACGTTACACAGATGCAATGAAGAGGTGATAATGATACTATTAATCACTGAATGGAATCTACAGCCTAACAATCACTATTGTCTATAAACTTATAGTATTCATAAGGAACACGTCTACTCTCTAGCCGTCTCAGTCGCAGTCTGAGCCACGCTTCTAGTTGCGTGTTCAAACACGGACGTTGGATCCTCCGTGCGCTAGCGAGTCTTGCGTGCGTGGTGTCCCAGCACGCTGGTCAGTTAACTAGAGTAACCTGTACTCCATGGTTACTCGTCGAGGCGAGTTTCCTAGTGTCTTGGGAAACCCTCGCTCACTTACACTCAATGCCCTCTTGGTTGACACAAGTGTGTCCTGTTGTAAAGCTATTTATAGCGCTGGTGTCTCTTCTGTCTGGTGTTCTCTAATGGTCTCTGTCTAAGCTCTATTTCTTATATTCTTAACTTGAGTAGCCCATCGTATCAGTACAGTTGGCTATAGATCTTCTTGGGAATTGTTTTGATCCGAAACCGTTGTCTTATGACTTATGTCCTGACTTCCGTCTTAATGACCCTATGTCTTCTGTCTTCTGTCCGTTGACTTATGTCTTTTGACCTGTCCTCATATTGCCCAAAATGACAACCCAATACAAGTTGACTCTGTTATGAGTACAACACATGAGCATCGAATGTTCATGTTCCCAATAATATCAGCCCCAACTCGTATACATTAAGTTCTACTCTTCACCTTCTAGCTTCCGCTTGTGAAGAAATATTTTCAATGTTACATCAAGGTTTTTAAGAGGTTATTGTGTCCCCTGATTTGAGTTACTGTTCTTTGAAGCACATGGTGTATGCAACTTTTATGTGTCTAGTTATCTCTTCCGACAGGAATCTGTAATACGAAATATTGTTATCTGTGTCTGTCGTCGTGTCTGTTGTCGTATTGTCTGTGTCGTGTAGTCTTCACTGGCTTGGGCATCAACTGAAACGTAACTGTGCACATAATTTACATAATATATTGATTATAATTTCATGCGTTTAACACTTTGCGCACACTCGTAATCTTTCTTTCAGTGATGCGAACTATACACTCATGTACAACTTGCTATTTCGCTCTTACTCTCTGATCTAAAACATTCATCATAATTAAACATTCTTATTTGGTCATTCATGCAAGCTGTGGATTTATTCGAACTTCTGACACCATGTTGGTCTGCCTGTCGACAACTCAAATTGCATTAAGGCACTCTCGCCACTTCATTCACACCTCAATGAAACTCCATGTGTGAATGGACATTATCTATTTTATTACAGGAGAACCTGCTATAAATTACATACACAAGATCAAGCGGTAATTGCCTGCCTAAATATACATGTCGCCTTTCTTCACAACAACCCTAAACCTACTCAAATACA
>JACEFZ010021959.1:22500-270657 GCA_014155875.1 Cepaea nemoralis | reverse complement strand
ACTCATGCTTCAGCCTATCGACACATCGTAGAGTTTCTGGAACCGCCATACTTCAGACTTCAGACTTCAGACAAATGGGAAATTACTGACACACACAAGGACGACCAAAGAGGCATTACCATCATACAGGTTAGAAACAACACACACACACACACACAAACACATACACACACACACACTCACACACAAACACACACACACACACACACACACACACACACACACACACACAACACACACACACACACACGCTTTAGTCAATATACATGCCCCAGCAAATTACAGGTACCAACAACAATTCTTCGAACACTTAGAAAAATTATCAGCACTGACATACAGAGGGAGGAATGTTGTTTTAGCAGGTGATTTTAACTGTTGTTTAGCTTCAGATGTCATAATAGGCGAGGAAGTTAAAACACAGTTAAGAAGAGCTGGCCGAGACGACATGAATCAACTCGATACACTGCAATACATAATCGACACACATGACCTAGTAGACGCATTAAGGGAGAAACACCCCAACAGTCAATATACAACGCACATAAACCATGCACATAACAGATCATCTAGGTTAGATAGAATATACGTACCCACAACACACCGCACAACACAGACTAAACACCTACAAGAAACTCTCCAGTATACAGACCACAAAGCCATACTAGCATACATCACTATAAATAACACAACCACACAGCCATTCAAACAATCACCACACTGGAAACTTAACAACAAATTACCCCAAAACACAGAATATATACAATATATGATAGACCTGATACATACATACACTGATAGTATACCAACTGATAACATTAGACAATACTGGAACTTACTGTAAATCACAATACTGAGCAGGACCCAACAACTAGCATCCATCATACACAAGCGTAGACTACAACAAGAACAGATCATACAAACATCAATATATTTAACAAAGCAAACCGACAGAAACTCACCATGCTTGCATGTATTAGAAATTCAACTGGAAAAACACCAACAGCACAGATACCTGGGTGCACTAATTAGAACAAAACTCAACACCATCACACAAGAGACACCCAGCAAACAATGCATGGCAATAGAACAAAACATACAGCGCAGCAAACAGATAAACACAATATTAGATATGCAAGGAATCACACAAACATAAAACACACGCATAACAGAAGCATTCTAGCAATATTATAGACACTTATTTACTACAGAGACAGTAAACACATAAATACAAGATAGTTCTTACAATATACAAATAAGATATCAGACACAGACAGAGAGATATTGGACACACAATTGACATTAGAAAACATAACACATGCACTTAGTAAAATGAACAAAAACAAGACACCAGGACCAGACGGATTAACAGTAGAATTCTATCAACAATTCTTTCCTATCATAGGTAACCTTCTTCTAAATGTCTATCAAGAAGCTTTTGACAAACAAGGAACTCCCTGATAGTTGCAACATGTCTTATATAACACTTATACACAAAGCATAGACAGACAAGACACAACTGAAAAATTATAGACCAATCTCACTTCTTAACACAGATTTAAAAATTCTGGCCAAATCACTAGCACACAATATCACACAATTCCTACCAATGCTAGTACACCCAAACTAGCAATGTAGTGTACCGCACAGGAATTACAAAATCACACATCACCTTATTAGAGACATTATAACATACACACACCGAAAGACTGTCAATCCTCCCTCTTGTCTTTGAACCAAGAGAAGGCCTTTGACAAGAATCGCACACTCCTATTTGCACAAACCCTAAACACTGCATATAGGACCAGTACTACAGAAAGTGGATACAGATTTTGTATAACAACCCTGAAAGCAAAGTCTTAGTGAACCATTCACTGACTGCTAGCTTCAGGCTGACAAGATCTGTAAGGCAAGGGTGCCACTATCACCACTTCTGTATATACTGACACTAGAGCCATTATTAGAAAGATCAGACAAGATACCAGCATTAAAGGCACTTTCATACAGGGAATAGGAGAGCAAAAGGTCATTGCTTAGGCAGACGATACTGCATTCTTCCCTACAAGCAGCACGTCCATCAGAAACATACTGCACACTTTCTCCCACTTTGGGAAAGGCAGTGGAGCCAAATTAATATACAAAAATCACAAATTATGGGCCTGGGAAAGTGGAAACAAAAGTCTGATTTCCCTCCAGACCTAACACATACACAAAATATGAAACTTGTATGGGATCACATTTTCCATGTGACCCCCGAACAACACACAAAGAAACATGGCTACAACTAACACAACAGATCACAGACATGCTACACAGGTATAAATACAAAACAGCAACAATATTTGGTAGAAGCATAATAGTTAACACATACATCATACCAAAAATAATATACTTAGTGACAGTGTTAAACCCTCCAAAACGGACAATCACAGACATAAATAAACAGATAAGACATTTCATATTTAGTAACACAATACACAGCATACAGCATAAAACTCTCATACAGGACAAGAAACAAGGAGGAATAGCACTTCAGGACATACAAACAAAAATACAAGCACTTAGAATCAGCCACATAGGCAATATTATCAGACATCCAGAACAACATAGATTAGCATTATATTATATAGCACACAAAATAAAACATCTCACAAAACTAAACAATGCAGCAGCACATTATCAGGGCATACTACCATCTTTCTATCACACTTGTATACAGGCAATACAAGGACATGAACATTTAATACATGAAACAACACGAGAAATATACAAACAATTAGTTAGTAAACAAGCACCATCACTTAAACTGAGAATCAAAAGAGGACAAAAATATTTCATGTCAGACTACACATCCACCTTTTCCAACTTACACAACAAACACATCACATCTAAGGCGAAAGAAGTCACTTACAGATTGATTTTTAATATGACTCCCATAATACCCAAAGTACCTTTCAGATCCAGACAAATAGGAAAATGCCAACTATGCAGGAACAACACACAAGAGACAGAGGAACACATTTTCTTCACATGTCAAACAGTCACAGATGCAGTGGAAACTCTACAACAACTAATACAAACACACACAGGCAAACAAACAGACATTTACAAGTCAATCTTTCTGAACACTCTTCCTAAAACATCCAAAGACACACACACACACAAAACTACTTCAAACACTAGCAGAATACAGAAAATTAGTTTGGACTTGCAGAATCAAGGCAAGGTTCAACTCCCTTACATACAACAGAAACTTATTTTTACTAATGTTCAAATACAAACTATCTACTATTTTCCCTGACTGAAATGTGTAAACTCTCCTTAATTTCGTTTTCTCTTGTCAATTAGAAAAAAAAATGCCATTATATTACTACTAAAAAACAAATCCTTTGAAGTACGCCGCAGTCAACCCAGCATATCTTGGATATCCTTCACACTTTTTGATTTTTCTCCGTTCGCATGGCCGCAAGAAGTTCAGTACAAAAGTCACACTTGCATAACATGTATATGTTTTATTTTCATTTTTTTTTAAGCTGGGTCAGCTACCCATTTTTCCCGCAACAGGAACTGGAAATGGCCGGACATAGACAGACAGACAGACAGACAGACAGACAGACAGACAGACACACAGACAGACAGACAGACAGACAGACAGACAGACAGACAGACAGACAGACAGACAGACAGACAGACAGACAGACAGACAGACAGACAGACAGACAGACAGACAGACAGACAGACAGACAGACAGACAGACAGACAGACAGACAGACAGACAGACAGATGGGTAAGCTACCCATTTTTCCCGCAACGGGAACGGGAAAGGGCCGAACATAGATAGATAGATAGATAGATAGATAGATAGATAGATAGATAGATAGATAGATAGATAGATGGATGGATGGATGGATGGATGGATGGATGGATGGATGGATGGATGGATGGATGGATGGATAGATAGATAGATAGATAGATAGATAGATAGATAGATAGATTCCCACCAGGAGCTTGGCGAAGCTGGGCCTGGTCAGCTACTTTAATATAAAAGGAGCTATGTCATGGCTTTGTGAGGAAACCGAAATCAAATATCCAAATGCAACCAAATACGCAAGAGAACTATTGTTACCGTTTCCATCTTCACATTTAGCTGAATGCGGATTTAGTACCATAAATGATTTGCTGCTAAAGAGAGAGAGAGAAAGATATATATATATATATATATATATATATATATATATATATATATATAGAGAGAGAGAGAGAGAGAGAGAGAGAGAGAGAGAGAGAGAGAGAGAGAGAGAGAGAGAGAGAGAGAGAGAGAGAGAGAGAAATCGGCTGGATATAACAAAACGGGGAAACTTGAGACTGAAGTTAACTAAATTGGAACCTGACATAAAATCTCTTTTGCAGCAAGCATGAAGCGGAAGGATCTCACTAAATTTAAATAATCAATAATTACTAATAATTAAAATAATATAGGAAAATTTTCATTAAAATTATTTTGTACTTGAAAAAAAAATTCTGACTCGACGCTCTATCGAGAACAGATCGCGATCAGATAACACAAAGGATGCGTGGGTTTAAAGTGCCGCGCAGAGACAATGCGCTATATGCAGCCGGGAAGAGAAGGCAGAGGCGAAGAAGGCTACGACGACCGTTGATCCCACTACTACACTCAGCAGTCTAGCTCCTAAACCAGCGGAAGCCGTTCCCGTCGTTGATGAAGCCACAACAGAAGCCAGCAGCAGTCGGGAAGTCCTCACCAGCACCAAAACGATGCAGCACAATTTACCGGTGACCTCAACACTAAAGGAAATAACAACACCAAATGTGGACTCTACCGGCAAACTACTGCTAAAACAAACAAGCATGGGAGAAGCCAAGCTGTCGGCGCTACCAACAGACAAGATAATCAGTCTGTTGGAAAACGAGCTGGGAAGGCATAGCATCGACCAGCTGCGCAAGACACCCGACGGAGTAGTGGTCTCCCTCAACAAAATCACAAAGTCCACAGTAATTATGTAGAAAATTGCACAAGAAGATAAAGTCATCATACAGCTTCACCACGGCATTGTACTAGAAGCCGCTCGGCAACGCACGATGAAACGATGGGACGAGTCCAGACCCATAACTCAAATGACAAGATCAGGGAGATGCTGTTGAAAGAGAACAAGAAACTAAAGTTTACCAGTGCGGAGCGGATCATAGGAAAGAACAACATTCCCTCCACAGTTGTCGTTGTAACATCAGAGGACCGATTGATCCCTCCATACATTGTATGGGACAGAAAAGACCTACATTCCGAGAGTGCTGCAGTGTTCCAAGTGCCAGAAATGTTGACACACCCGTGCCACCTGCAAGAGTGATGTGGAGGTGTTTAGGTACTGCTCTGGTCCCCATCAATATAGTCAGTGCCAGCAAGCGAAGAATGACTCGGACTTCAAGAGGCCTAACACCAAGAGAAAGTGCGCCAACTGTCCTCAGCAACCACTGGTGCCAGGTACGTCGGCTGCCCCTGCCACCAATACAGCAAGGAAGCGATGACAATCGCAATCAAGTCTAACCTACTATATAAGGAGGCTAGGAGGCCGAACGAGGCGACCAACCGACTCACCAAAAGTGACAAAAGCACAATTGGAATGCCAACTAAAGGACCTGAGAACACAGTTCGAGAACATGGAGGAAGAAAAAGATAAGACGCAAGAAACCCAGATAACGGCCGTTCAGCGCATCCTGGACGACCTGAAGCAAGTCCAGCAGAAGATCGAGCAGGATGTCGCTCGAATGGCTTGCCGATAGAAGCTGACACTGACGACACATCTACTTGAAAATTCAAGACGAAGAGCAAAGGACAGAAAGGAAACGCTGAAGTAAAACAAGTCCAAGAAGAAAGAGAAGAAGATAAGACTACTACTAAAATCACAGAAGAACCAGAAATGATGCCAGAGCACAGACAGAAAGAAGAACACAGGCCAGGAAGTAAGATATCGATCACCACCAAGATCTAACTGGCGAACAGTTCTCACAACACACGACATGGAGTATTGATGCATGCTAAGGCAGACGTGGTTGCGGCCTTGTGGGAGCACGTGTACACCACGTAGGAGCAAATGGATCACCTTGGTCTGGCAAGAATGCGACAGCGTGGAGTGACGAGGGGATCTGGCCGATGCTCGACGCATAGAGGAAAGGTGAGACGCACATATAATCAGATTGCTACTGGTACTATTGGTGTTGGAACTCTTCGCTGGCTTCTGAGGATGGGGACGGAGTGCTTATGGGAATGCCCCGAATGATGTGATGTCGGTTCTTAAATCAATCAATCAATCAATCAGTCACGACACACGACCAAGACCAAGACGACGCCCAGACGATCACAATTACTGGAGTCCAGAGAACGAGATGTAGAAGCTCCCTGAAGGAAACAGCACCATACGACGGGGTGGGTATACAATAACTCCAGGCTTCAGCATGTGCACGACTCTGTCCAGACATGAAGTACCTTATCAAGACAGGAACGAACAAAATCAACCAATCAGAAGCCAGGAAGCTGAAAACAAGCAACCAGATCTACGAAAGATTCAAAGAAGCTACACAATATAGGACCCAAATACAACTAAACTGCATTAGTCGACGGTTGACCGGGGCCATTCGTATCAGCAGCAGCATCAGCATCAGCATCAGCATCAGTGAAGAGCTGGTATAATTTAGAAACCAAGTTTCAAACGCCAAGAACCAACACAATTTCAATCTTTGGAATCACCTTGGACCACGGCAGCTTTCCGGTTTTAAACTTCTCATCCCGCTAACTCAGAATACATTCTTTGTGATTCATTGTGTGACACCCTCCCCCTCTGCTCTCTTGATCCACTCTCTCTCTATTCTCTCTCTCTCTCTCTCTCTCTCTCTCTCTCTCTCTCTCTCTCTCTCTCTCTCTCTCTCTCTCTCTCTCTCTCTTACCCTGTCACACACAAGCACACACATTCTATGGGAATCAGTGTTCGTTGTCAATCGAGGTTTTGACCCTTGCTTAGCCGACACAGGTAAATCCTTTGTACTGACCTTCTCCCGGCCCAGCGAACGGAAAAATAAATCCTTCGTACCTGTAAACGACAAAGTGTGAAGGGTTTTCTATTAAATGGTTTGGGTTGAATGGGAACGAATGATTACTCAACCACCATATGTAGGTGGTTACACCATGCCAAGACTATAATGCTGTCACACTTGCATAAAATGTATATGCTTTATTTGTTAATGTAAAAAGACATTGTGTTTGTATAAAATAAATGTGTGTGTGTGTGTGTGTGTGTGTGTGTGTGTGTGTGTGTGTGTGTGTGTGTGTATATATATATATATATATATATATATATATATATATATATATATATATATATATATATATATATATATTCCGCTAACCCCGAATACTCTCGTCACGTGACGCGACGAGAATTAGCAGTGGTTCGAATCGCAAAAGTGACTTATGAGAGTATGGAGCCGGTCGCTCAGAAAGTCGTGGCGTGCTGATGAGCGTAATCTAGCCTAGGAATCAACATACAGCTGAAAGATGCTGGTGTTGACCGCAATATCCTGAAACAGGATGGAAAAGCGAAAATATATATATATATATATTAACAACAAAACATTTTTTAAAGGTGGTACAAGAGTTGGACGTGTGAGTCAACGTCAGGTTTCCAGCGGTTTGTTTTGTTTCATTTACAGCCGACAACCACACCAACATTTCATTCAATGTTGTGGGTGTGAAAGAGAACACATCCTGTGTGAAAGGACATTCTTAAGTTAATTTTCTTTATTCATATTTTATGCATACTATGTAAATATACTTTGTAACTTGATGTTGAAACACATTGCACGCCGATTCGACACACAAACGCCCTGTTAAACAGACCTACACAAATATCATACACGCAGCACGCCTGTTAAAATACTAACAATAGAAATGCAAAAGGTTTAACACTCAATAAAAATTATAAAAAAAAACAAGTGTAGAGCTGGTATAATTTGTAAACCAGGTGGTGTAAGCTCGACACCTCCAGCCCGCCAAACACCTGTTACCACGCTGCCGCCCTTCAACAACCACGAGCTCGACACCTCCAGCCCGCCAAACACCTGTTACCACGCTGCCGCCCCTCAATAACCACGAGCTCGACACCTCCAGCCCGCCAAACACCTGTTACCACGCTGCCGCCCCTCAACAACCACGAGCTCGACACCTCCAGACCGCCAAACACCTGTTACCACGCTGCCGCCCCTCGACAACCACGAGCTCGACACCTCCAGACCGCCAAACACCTGTTACCACGCTGCCGCCCCTCAACAACCACGAGCTCGACACCTCCAGACCGCCAAACACCTGTTACCACGCTGCCGCCCCTCAATAACCACGAGATCGACACCTCCAGCCCGCCAAACACTTTTTACCACGCTGCCGCCCCTCAACAACCACGACCACCCTACACTGTCTGAAGCGACAAACAAAAGGAAATGTGTAAGTAATTATACTGAACAGATAACGACCAGCGCCATGACCGACCAGTGCCATGATCGGCCAGCGCCATGACCGACCAGCGCCATGACCGACCAGCGCCATGACCGACCAGCGCCATGACCGGAAGAGACAGTGATACAATCAACACACCACCACGACGCAGAAACCTATCAGATTCTTCCCCAAGCCTCGTAATTGACTTAGATAATTCAAGCCCAGCGAAGGAATCTACTGAATATCTCCAGAAATGAAAACATGAATAAGGACATTTTTAAACAAGAAACATAATTATACTCAACATTTTCTTATATTACAACAAAAATGGCAGCGGAAATTAAAATAATGAGTATTAACATTCGGGGTGTAAGATCCCAAATTAATCATCTTATACCACTCATACACAAATATAAACCTGATTTTATACTCATACAGGAAACGAACGTTAAAACCGATGAACACGCATCATATATCACACCATGCTTAGGTCTAAGACATTCATGTTTTAGACTTAGTACTCAACATATCGGATTGGGTAAAGCAATAATACAGACATCGGACAGGTGACAGATTATAGAGAAAGACAGGGACTGTCAGGGTAGGATAGGTATAGTACAGGTGGGAAATAACACATAAATACACAATTGTCAACATACTCGCACCGCCTGACTACAGAAATCAGCCGCTCTTTTACCAAACACTGGACAACTTATTATCACGCTCATATCGGGATCACAACATCATTTTAGGGGTGATTTTAATTGCGTGCTTTAGGCGCACGACCTTATAAATGGAGATGTAAGAATGCAAATTATAAACAAAACAGGGGAAGATGAACATCAGTTAGACAAATTGCAAACAATTTTAGATATCCATGGGCTGACAGACACATACAAACAGACGCATCCCCATGGAACAGATACAACACACACAAACAATGCACATAACAGAGCAGCGCGATTAGATAGAATTTATGCGCCCATAACACATCATATAACACAAGTCAAGTAGTTACAGGAGACACTGAACTTCACAGACCATAAGGCTGTAGTTGCAACAATAAACATAGTACAAGCAACACCACATTTTAGAAGATCTCCAAATTGGAAATTTAACAACACACTTTTACAAAATCGGGACTATGTAGACTGCATAATAAAACTGATCCTCACATACACAAGCGATATACCAGAGGGTAATGCGCGAGAACTCTGGGAAAAACTTAAACAAACTGTACGAGATAGAACTCAAACACTAGCAGCAGTATTACACAAGCAAAAACTACAACAAGAAAAAGTATTGGAAAATGCAATTAAGCTCTTACCACAGACAGACAACAATTCACAACACATCATAGCATTACAATAAGAATTAGATCTCCACAGAAATCACCGATTTCAGGGGGCTTTACTGCGAACAAAGTTACAAACTATAACACAAGAGATACCAAATAAACAATACCTAGCTGTAGAACAAAACATACAGTGCAGCAGACAGATAGGCCAGATAATTGACAGGGAAGGAAATATACAAGTCGAACCACATCAAATAGTCTTAGCCTTTGAAGATTATTATAAGAACCCTTACACAGAGGAAAACACACAGGCGCACGTACAAGAAAATGTTATGAAATTCACAAAACAACTCACAGAGGAACAGAAACTAACACTAGATATTGAATTAACACTAACAGATATAACACAAGCGGTTCACAGAATGAAGAAGGGCAGATCGCCTGGCCCTGACGGTATTACCGGCGAATTATTTAAGTTTTTCTTTCCTTTTCTAGGTCCCCTTTTACTAACAGTATTCTCTGAATATTTCCACAAACAGGAACTCCCATCCAGTTTCAACACGTCTTACATCACTCTTATTCCGAATGAGAACACCGACAAGACACTTTTAAAGAGTTACAGACCGATCTCGCTTTTAAACGTAGACTACAAGATTTCAACAAAGGCTTTGACGAATAAATTGAAACCAGTAATAGCAACTCTCATTCATGAAGACTAGAAATGTAGTGTCCAACACAGAAATATCCAGCAACATCATCAACTACACACATCTGAAAAACTGTCAGTCCTCAATTCTCTCTTTAGATCAAGAAAAAGCATTCGACAGAATATCTCACTCATACCTTCACAAAACTCTCTCACAATGCAACTGGGAAATTATTTTCGGACATGGAACCAAATGTGATATTTAAAACCGGAAAGTAGGATTCTATTAAACCATACCCTAACCATTTATTTCAGGTTGACTAGGTCAGTGAGACAGGGATGTCCCTTGTCCCCATTACTGTACGTTGTCGCTCTAGAGCCACTTCTAGAAAAGATACAACAGGACGACAACGTCAGGGGTACGTTCATACCAACCAAGGAAGGGTGAACAAAAGCTGCGTGCTTATGCGGACGATACCATTGTCTTTCCGACATCTGAAAAATCTGTACGGATAATTCTGGAAACGTTCTAGTTTTTCGGCAAAGGGAGTGGGGCAAAATTAAACGTCCAAAAATCTACTATAATGGGCTTAGGCAAATAGACAAATAGGGCGGATTTTCCTTTTGACTTACCATTAAAAAAAATCTTGTAAAATTGTGCGGAATAGTCTTCCCATGTCAACCAAATCAGACACACAAAGACACATGGCAAAATCTAGAGAAGAAAATAACAGATATGTTACAGAGGTACAAATACAAAACAACCACCATAATTGGTAGAAGTACCATTGCTAATATATATATATATAATTCCAAAAATACAATATCTGTGCACAATCCTAGACCCAGTCGGACTGTCACACACATAAACAAAGACATCAGATGCTTTGTGTTTGGCAGCACTATATACAATCTACAGTATTAAACATACTACACTCATGCAAGACAAAAAGATGGAGGTATCGCCCTCCAAGACATAACGACCAAAATGCAAGCACTTAGGATCAAACACGTAGGCGAAATCCTACAACACCCAAAATCTTTAGCACACTACTACATTGGAACTAGGCTATCTTATTTAAAACCTATTAGGAATACATCCTCACTTTACTTAGGCACTCTTCCAACGTTTTACAAAACATGTATTTCAGCCATTAAAAGACACGAAAAATTACTACACAAGACAACACACATTCTACATTGCATTGGCACCTTACCGTCTTGACAGACGATAGTTTGGAACTTTGTGCTTCAAAAAGGCTTAATAACTACGATCCATGGCGGTGGCGAGTGTGGCTGGTAAGGCCAATTCTTGCTGCAAATGTTTGCCCACAGTAGGTGCATGTGAAAACATGGTCATTTCCACCATTTTGCACCATCTTACGTCTCTCAAGCTCTGTGTGTGCTTTATCTGCAATCATTTTCTCCTTTGTCTTTATTCCATTTCTGATAGTTGCCCTCCATGCAACACGTTCAGTGGCGACATGCTCCCAATGTGCATTATCAATGCCTGTATCAATCATGTCCCGCTTACACACATCTTTGTATCGTAGTAGAGGCCGACCCTGAGATCTCCTACCCGTCTGTAATTCACCAAAAAAGATGTCCTTTGGTATTCTACCATCATCCATCCTCCTAACGTGTCCTATCCATCTAAGTCTACGAAGACTGAGCATGGAATACACCGTCACACAACCTGATCTTTCCAATACTTCAGTATTTGTGATTTTGTCTTGCCACTTAATACCAAGTATTCTTCGCAGACACCGCATATGAAGCTGTTTAAACGTTTCTCTTGGCGTGAGTAAGTTGTCCAGGTTTCACTGCCATAAAGAAGAGTACTAAGGACACAGGCTTGGTAGACGAGGACTTTTGTTTTGGCAGTAAGCTTCCTGTTCTCCCAGACTCTTTTTGCTAACATGTTCATTGTTGTTGCTGCCTTGCCAATCCTGATGTTGATTTCCTGATCGAGGGATAATTTGCTATTTACCTCTGATCCTAGATATGTAAAATGGTCTACTATCTCCAGTTCAGGCGTCGTCAATAAAGATTGATGGTACACCATGTGCACCTTGTGACATAATCTGTGTCTTCTTTTTGTTAATTGTTAAACCAAATTCAGAACAAGCATTGGAGAATGCAGATAGTAGATGTTGTAATTCTTCCTCAGAGTGGGTCGTAATCGCCAGCATCATCCGCAAAAAGCAACTCTCTGATTAGTACCCTGCTAATTTTGGTCTTGGCCTTCAATCTCTGAGCATTATAGAGGCCACCATCTGAGCGTGAGTGAATGTATATACCGTCATCCTGATCACGAAAGGCATATTTCAGTAGAAGTGAAAAGTATATCCCAAAGAGGGTGGGGGATAAGTACACAACCTTGCTTAACTCCACTCTTGATTTCAACTCTTCTGAAGTTGAGCCATCAAACGTGGATTATACCCTTCATGCCTGTGTGGAACGATTCCACAATGGACAGAAGAGTTGGTGGCGCAGCACCCTCACGACTGACCAAATCGAATGCCTTTGTGATTCTACATTCTACAAGCATTTAGTTAAACTACAAGCAACTCCAGTACATCTCAGAATTAAAAGAGGACATAGATATTTCATAAAAGATTATACCGAAACTTTCTCTAATATTCACAATAAGCAGATTACCCCAAAATCAAAGAAAATTACATATAGGCTTGTTTACAGCATGACCCCAACAACAGAGAGAACAGCAAAAATAAATAAACAAATATTACAGTGTCTGCTTTGTAGACGGAACGTCCAAGAATCATAAGAGCACGTCTATTACGAATGCAACACAATCATGCCAACAAGAAATCTCCTACAAAACATCCTAAACACTCATACGAAACAAAGAGCAGATGTTTACAAAGCAATCATGATAAATTCCATTCCTTACTCCACACAAGACATCCACACAAAGCTACTTGTTCTATTGGCGGAGTCAGAAATCTTATATGGACATTAAGAAACCAAGAACTATACAATTACAGAACAAACAACAAAGAAATTGTCCAACAACTTTATCAACAAAAAGTCTCAAACATTCTAATCTTAGCCCCACAAGCGAAAATCCCGTAAGAGATTTGCCTGAAGACAACACATATTACAGAAGAAGTAAATAACGTGTTTTTAAACAAAGGATACCACAGCTGTAAATGTGTTTATTGACGGTATTAATAATCTTACAATTATTATTATTATTATTATTATTATATATATATATATATATATATATATATATATATATATATATATATATATATATATATATATATATATATATATATATATATATATATATATAACACATTCTATAAACACAAAGATTCACAAGTATACACCTGGTATAAATGGAACGATCTAGATACTAAAAGCCAAATTGATTTTATATTAACAAGAAATAATAGAACGAGAAATATATTAGATGCAAGGCCAGTACCCAATTTCAGTATAAACACAGATCATAAAGCAGTCGTTGCCACACTAAGAACAATCAGAAGAAGAAAACAAAGAGCAGGAAAATACATACCATGCGAATCAGTAAACTTAAAAAACCTTAAAGATGAGGCAGTAAGGGCAAATTATGAGAAAGAACTAACTGAAACTCTTTGTAAAATTACCTAGCAAGAGAAAAAACAGTGGAAGAAGAATGGAGATGTTCAAATCAAGCATTTTAAAATACTGCAAAAATAACATGTGGAACCACGAAAAAACGCAAAACACGGATAAAGAAAATAACAAGGTGGTGGAACGCAGAGTAAAGAAAGCGGTAAAAGACAAAAAGGAAAAATATAAAAAGTGGTTGAAGAGCAAACAGGAATGTGATTAGCATAGAATATAGAATAGCGAGAAGACATGTGAATAGAATAGTAAAGAGGGAAAAACAAAAAGACTGGGAAGAGTATGGAGAAACCCTAAATAAAAACTACAAGGAGGCAACTAGAAACTTCTACAAAAAGATAAGGTGCAATGCGAACCAGAGGAGAACCCTTTGACCCAACTGAAATAATTAACAGCGAAAATGGAGAACCAATAAGTGAACAAAACAAATCCTAATAAGATGGAAGCAGTATTTCGAACAACTTCTCAACATCCCATCAGATGTCACAGGAATTCAAGAAACCTACACAGATGCACCGAAGAACTAGAACCAGACATACTAAAAGAAGAAATTAATAGAAGCCATCAGATTAGCCCCATTGAACAAATCACCAGGACAAGGATGAAATACCAAATGAAACTAATTAAAGCAGCAAGAGAAGTAGGAACAGCTTGGCTACATAGACTATTCAACCATGTTTGGGTAGAACAACAGACATCACGAGACTGGGGAAACGCCATAATTATCCCAATTTGGAAAAACAAAGGCAGCAAAAGAGACTGCACACAATACAGAGGCATTTCACTGTTGAGTCATACTGGGAAAATATTTTGCAAAATTCTTGAAAAAAGATTACGAACTACTTTAGAACCCCAGCTAAGCGAAACACAACTTGGATTTAGGAAAAACAAAGGATGCACAGATGACATTTTTGCTCTCAGACAACGTACAGAAAAATCAATCGAATTCAATGAAACACTCTACTTAGCCTTTGTCGACCAAGAAAAGGCATTTCGATAGAGTAGATAGAAACAAGCTGTGGGAAATCCTTAAACAATATGGAGTGAGTACACATCTAACAAACCTATGTAGAAGTTTATACAACAACAGTGAATGCATAGTGAGAGCAACTGGAGGACACTCAGAACCCTTCACCATAAGATCTGGAGTACGACAAGGTTGTGTCCTGTCCCCTCTCTTGTTCATAACATATATAGACAACATATGTAAAGAAACCAGCCAAGCAGAGACAGCAAGAATACCGCATGACGAGAACACAGAAGAAGAACCATCTGCAAATCTAACCATTAGAGAACTCCTGTTTGCGGACGACCAAGCACTAATAGCAAAATCAGAAGCTGAATTACAAGACCACATGAATAGTCTAAACGAAATGTGTAGGGAACATAACATGAAAATTAGCACAAGCAAAACAGAGGTAATGACATAACTAAAGAAGAACAAACAACAACAATTCACCTAAACGAACATCCCTTGAAACAAGTAAAGAGTTTCAAGTACCTAGGAAGTATAATATCATCAAATGGCAGATCAGAAGACGAGATCGAAAATAGGTGCAATAAGGCAAATCAACTCATTGGACAAATGGCACCAATACTAAAGAACAAACATGTATCAATAACTACTAAGAAAGCACTTTACAACACAATCTTCCTACCAACTCTATGCTACCAATGCCAAACCTGGACAATGACAGAAAAAGAGAAAAGAAAAATCACAACAACAGAAATGAGATTCCTGAGAAGAATACTCAACGTATCAAGAAGAGATAAGATCAGAAATAAGAAATCAGGACTAAAGTGGGGTTAAAGCAGCACTAGATTTTATTAGAAAGCAGCAAGTCAAATGGTTTGGCCATGCAAGTAGGTTACCAGTCAACAGCATACCACAACAAGCAATGATGTACAGACCAGATGGAAACAGAGGAAGAGGCCGACCACGTAAACGTTGGACGGAGGGAATAGCAGAGTCCATGGGAATATCGATATATGAAGCCCATAATCGGGCACTCTCACGAAGTTTATACTTCACCTCGACACCGCAAGGTACAAGAGGAACATGATGAGATGAGATGAGATGGGACTACTACTACTACTACTACTACTACTATACTACTACTACTACTACATACTACTACTACTACTACTACTACTGCTGCTGCTGCTGCTGCTGCTGCTACTACTACTACTACTACTACTACTACTACTACTACTACTACTACTACTACTACTACTACTACTACTTTTATTACTACTGATACCATTATTATTAATTTTCTCATTATTATATTTTGAATTGGAACATGGAATATGTTGTGGATGTGTGTCTGTGTCGTTGTCAGTAACATATGTATGCGTCTGTGTGTGGTGCATGTATTTGCACGCGCATATGTATGAGTGTGTTTGTGTGTGTGTGTGTGTGCGCGCGCGCGCGCGTGCGCATGTAGCCGCCTTTAAACCAAGGGGATATCTCAAGTATTAAAATGATGTTATATGGTAATGATATGTTTGAAAAGAAAGCAAAATATGCACCACCATGTATAAACAAATTGAATGAGCCCTTTAAGTACCCAATAAGCTAAAGTGGCTTGTTTGTAGTGGTCAGATTTTAAGTCCTTCCCATTGTATCTGAAACCAAGACACTATCATAGCTTTGGGCCAATTATCTCCCTGGGGACAGTCCATGGACTCTAATTGTTAGTTACAAATCAATGATTCTTTTCCCCCAAACAAAAGGTGTCATGGACATTTACAGGGCACTAGAGCATCATCCTGTAATTTTACATCAGGCCAACAACACAAACAATGTGAACCTTCACCTCCGTAGTTAAGTGACCCAGAAATTACAAAGAAGCCACATTTTAATGGAAATTATAATTTAAAGTTTATTACTCAAGCTCATGGCATTCAGAAAGCATAAGATAGAACAAGATACAATGTGTGTGTGTGAGAGAGAGAGAGAGAGAGAGAGAGAGGAGAGAGAGAGAGAGAGAGAGAGAGAGAGAGCGAGAGAGAGAGAGAGAGAGAGAGAGAGAGAGAGAGAGAGAGAGAGAGAGAGAGAGAGAGAGATGGACAGGTGTTACATACATATTCCGCTTGTGGAAGTGGAAATGAAGCTATATGCAAGGAATGTGTGTTACATGCACTATGCAATATGCAATGTCATTTATCATAACTGTATATATAGTATTGTAATTGTTTATTCACACATGTGACAACTTAACACTAACAAACGGCAACGCTCTGTAATATACACAAACAAAAGAAACACACATTACACCTTGTAAATATACATTGCTTCGTATAAACGTTTAAAAGAAAGACAAAAAAATTAACAGCCTCGGTATCGCTTCTAGGCCTTTTGGCTAAGATCAAAGTTCTTGATCTTGCCAGGGGCCGGGATAATTACCCAACACAACCGGACACACGGGGACGCGGGACCTAGTGGGAGGCTCTTGCCCCTCTGGGAACCGTGGGCCCTTAAAAAAATAACAGCCTCGGTAACACACCAGTGTGTATACAATCACATGGCATATATTACTGATATTTGTACAGCTCCACTAACTAACACGGCTTATCCGTGGCGAAGGAGTTAAGGGCGCAGTTCTTAATCCCGCATACCGTGGTTGGTTTGTTATGAAATGATATGGGTGCTGATCGTTCAGTAAGCAATGGCAAACTACTGAAGGTAAACTTGCCCAGGAATCACGAATAGCCAAACTATGCTGGGGTTGACTGCTACGTCCTGTAAAGGATACGCAACTAACTTTCTTTCTAACTAACAAACATTCCGCGTCTAATTCCATTGGACTTCATTTTTATAACTGTTTGTGGTCGCTTTTTGTTTTATTAGCTACGGTACCTTGGCACTGAAAATGTTATTCAATCTCAATTTTAGATACTGTAAGTTGATATCCGTCCGTGCCATGACACAAGACTGTCAAAAATCTTCTCACGCTGTCTTCCTCTATCTCTTTTTCCGCAAATATTTCTGGTTGTCACAACATGTTCCAGTTTTTGCTGTTCATAATTTGACACACACACACACACACAAACGAAGTCTGACTCTTTATGATGTTTGTGATAAGTTGTCTTTACGACTCATCTTCCCTTTACACGTCCTGATTGCTCATTTTGTTCTAGACAGTTGTTACTAAACCGCCTTCTGTCCCATATATTTTAATCTAAATTAAATCTAACTCTTTCGCTACCAAACAAAAATTGGGTCCTGACCAAACCGAAATTCATGACAGAAAATTGGAAGTAGGGGTGTGTTACAATAATGCTTTTAAAATGGTTAAAATAGTAGCAGATCTATTGTATTACATATCAAATTAAAGAGGATTGCACAAGGAACATGACAGTGTTAATAATTAATTGATAGGTTAAAATATTATGACAATAATGAGAGGTTTAATAATAACAACTGAAATTAAAGAGGTAAAAATTATTTAAAAACTGCACTTATAAGGTGTTTTCTACACTCCTATACTGCTAATAATGTTTAATTTACTGAATAATCAAACAAACACCACTTGTCTTCAAGAATATAAACAGTATTGCTCATTAAAAATCACCCAAAAGGGAGTTTTGGTGCATATTCTGAACCATGTCTTTTTCACAAAAAATGAAAAAAAATAATGGCAGAAAACTGGAAGTTGGGGTCTGTCACAATAATGTTATGAAAATGGTTAAAATTGTAGCAGAAATGTTGTATTATATATCAAAATAAAGGGGATTGCACAATGAATATGTTGGTAATGGATTTATTGCTATAGTTTGTAAATATTATAAAAATAATATACTTTGTAAAATAATTTGACAAAAAGAGTTAAAAATAATGTAAACATTGCACTTATAATGTGTTTTCTAGACTGCTCTACTGCTAATCATGTTTAATTTACTGAATAATCAAACAAACACCACTTGTCTTCAAGAATATAAACAGTATTGCTCATTAAAATTACCCAAAAGGAAGTTTTGGTCTTTTTCTCACAAAATGAAAAAAAAAATATGGCAGAAAACTGGAAGTAGGGGTGTGTCACAATAATGTTATGAAAATGGTTAAAATTGTAGCAGAAATGTTGTATTATATATCAAAATAAAGGGAATTGCACAAGGAATATGTTAGGTAATGGAATTATTGCTATAGAATTGTATTATATTGTAAATATAATAAAAATAATAATATAATTTGTAAAATAATTGCACAAAAAAAGTTAAAAATGATGAAAACATGGCACTTACCAAGGGGCGTTGTTATCCTGATCACTGCTAAATCACTGCTAATCCTGATGAATTTACTGAACAAACACCACTTTTCTAAAATATAAACACAATTGCTCCCAATCATCCGAAAAGAAATTTGGCCGCAGATTCTGAAGCATGTCTTTTTAGGAATTAAAATTAGGAAATCCTTCAATGACAGTTTTTTGTTCCTCCTTTCTCTGTTTGGCATATGGAATGTAGGATGTGAGCATTGATCTGTGCAATTTCAAAGATCCAGTAGTAGATCTTCTTCCACCACTTTTAATGGTTTTCCTATCATGGATATTATAATATCCAACCATTTGGTCCATTCTGTCGCAGCCATTCATCGCCATGTTATATTCATGGATCATCTTCGGCTTGCTTTGCAGTTTTCGCAATCCGCTCTCAACAGTTCCAACTACAAACGTGGTAGAGACAACAATGCATGGTTTTCTTTTAGCTTTTTTATCTCTCTCAATGGACACATTTTCAAATGGGTAAAATGCTTCCTGGAATTTCTTCAGAATCATGTCAATAAGAGGATCACTTTTTTTTTTTTTTTTTGCACCTGCTGCCCCTGGTTCACATACGTGAAACATGGTGTGATAAATAGATTCAAATAGATTCATAGGGAAACATAGTGGCATACCAAGGAGTATATAAATGTGCACTTGTACACCAGTAGTCTTTGATAGATGGTCTTGGATCAAGTCCCATAGCAATAATGACGGACGTAAACTTCAGCCATTCGTGCTTCGGTGAGTGGGGTCCAGGATAACAGACTAGAATGTTTTCTTTTAGGAGTGTTCTGCATCAATATCTTTTCTGCATATTTGTATACATTTTTAATTAAACAATCCACTATGTCATCATCAAAAAACACTTTGAGAAAATCCATAGGTGTTTGCAGTTGATAAAGTTTAGAGTTGACGTGAGATCTTCGAGGACGAAACTCAAACTTCGGTTTTGTTTCCCCCTTCTGACAACATCTTTCTATGTCGATGATGATGATGGGATAGGTGCATCACGCTCTACAGAAGCTTGTAAATTCAAGTTTTTTCCTCCAGTTTTATTCTTATTTTGTACTGTTTGCTTTCCTTTGCGCTGAGAAGTAATTGTGACATCCTGACATTCATTGTCAGACGGACATTCATTGTCAGACACCTCAAGCTGATGACGAAGTTCCACTAGTATCTTTATCACCGCCGTGCTAAAACATTAGATTCACATATAAAACTGCTTGTCTTAATCACTAATATCGGAATCACTATTGTTTAAAACAGTTTCAAACAATAATCTAGCTTGATCTGAAGTCATTCTAAGAGGACGCATACTGGTGGGCGTTTCCATTGTGAAAAACCAAAACAAACAACTTTAAAACTGAAAATACACAAAAATCCAATGTTAACAAATGTTTGAAGGCACAACCATGATGTAGCTATCTTCCGGCAGTGCGACTTTTCAGTTTACTGTAACTTAAAATTCCGAAATGGAGCAGAAATGTATCAAATAAACCACTGATCATTCTGTGTCGATAGAATAACCAATTGCCACCACAGTCCGTCCATTGCGGCATTAGATCGACCCGTGGTAGCGAAAGAGTACAAGATAGAACGCCTTCATCAGCTCACAAAACAAACATAAACGAATCAAATTACATTAAAGAAAGCAAGAAAAAGAAAGAACGAAAGAAAAGAAAGAAAGAAAGAAAGAAAGAAAGAAGAGAAAGAAAGAAAGAAAGAAAGAAAGAAAGAAAGAAAGATGGTGGCCGAACAGCACATTCAGCACTGAAATTGCCCTTGAATATGCACATCACTGAGACACCAACATGCAATATTAGCAAAATTTCTGGAATGGGTAAAGTACTCCAATCATGTCAATTCATTATACGGAACGAATGTACAATGGCGCACAACAAAGCATTGGAGACGCTTCATCGTATACTACAAGATTTCAAACGTCGGCAGTTTCCGGTGCGAGTCGCATTTGCTATGACGATCAACAAAGCACAGGGACAAATCGCTACAAGTGTGTGGACTAAATTTGGAAAATCTATGCTTCACACATGGATAGATATTTGTGGCCTGCCCACGCGTTGGAAAACCTTCGGATTTGTTCGTGTATGCACCAGACGGAAAAACAAAAAGTATTGTTTATCCAAAAACACTTCATTGGTCATCATATTTGGGGTTCGGCCATAACTTTAAAATTATACGACAACATAAAATAAAAATATCCTTGGATTAAGCGGGATTTTCTAACTGCAACTATATAATGTATTTAAAATTAATTAACGCATATAATTTTTTTTATTTTATTTTTTTTCTAACTAATAAGAGTGGATTCTAAACACATTTTAAATATTTGTTTCATCTTTTTTATTTGTTATTTTTCATTAAAATTACAATTTTAAAATTGCGGGCACTAAAACATTATTCAGTTATTTAAAAAAAAATAAAAATAACAGTGAATAGAGATAATATATATTGCAGTAAAATAGAAGCCGGTCTCTCTGGCCGAGGGGTTACAACATTTTCTCCGTAATCCCGTTTATCACGCAGAGTCTCGGGGCGGGCGAGACCTGGCAGCGGTTCGACCCCCGCTGGTGACTTGCGGGATAACTGAGCCGGCCGCTCAGAAAGCAATGGCAAACTACTGAGCGTAATCTTGCCAAGAAATCAACATAAAGCTGAAAGATGCTGATGTTGACAGCGATGTCCTGTAAAGGATATGCAAAACATTTTTTAGTAAAATAGAATCTATTCTATTTATGACTATTCACAGAAGAAAAAAATAAAACAGTCATATTTATTCTCTGGTAACTAATAAAATATCAATAAATTAGCTGCGAGGGCCCAGGGGCCGAACGCGTACTCTGTGCGCTTGGAGAAATGTATTTGAATGTATAATGACTACTGATAATGATATGCATTTAATGAGACGCTCCCCGCCAGGGGCTGGGCGAAGCCGGGCTGGGTCAGCTAGGATGTGTGTGTGTGTGTGTGTGTGGGTGTGTGTTTGTGTGTGTATGTGTGTGTGTGTGTGTGTGTGTTGTGTGTGTGTGTGTGTGTGTGTGTCGGTTTGTGAGCCCGTATACCCGGGTTCGAACACAGTGGTGCTGGATTTTTTTCGAAAAAGGTATAGGAGCCGGTCGTTCAGAAAGCAATGGCAAACTACTGAACGTAAAATTTGCCCAGGAATCACGAACAGCGAAAATGCTGGGGTTGACTGCTACGTCTTGTGAAGGACATGCAACTTTATATATATATATATGAAAACGAAGTAAATGATGTAGTAAGGGGAGACATAGTTTCCCTATACTTAGGAGCTAGAGTAAGAAGAAGCGCAACGTCAACTGCGTCGGGCCACAGCTAAGAAAGAATAATAAGAAGAGAATAGAGAGAAAGCACCTCAAGCATTCTCCTCGCTTATCAAGAAAGAATTAGGATAGAAAGATTTTCCCAAGATCGGGCCGACGGAGAATAAAAATATTTCACTTTTTTATTCCTGGCAATGAATTACACCACAAGTAGTTCCAGCCACAGCGATTATCCAACGCAAATAACAAAACAAAGGTCATATTGATGTCAATTTTAATTCCATTTTTAGCAACTCAATTTCATCATGGGTATCCAATCAACAACAACAACAACAACAACAACAACAACAACAACAACAACAACAACAACAACAATGCATATATATCATATTAGTTGCACTTTTATGACTCCAGCAACAAAAAAAAGAAGGATACTTTTGAATAAATCAAAAACCCATATTTCTAGCCATAACTAAGAACCCAGATTGACTCATAATACGAACGTACTAACTCATATAGCAATTAAAGAGATCAATGCATTTCTAATATTGGCCATCTTGATCAAACAAAGAGGTATTTGCGCCATTTTCAAATGTGTAAATCTTCAGTTTTGAGTATAGGTAACCACTCGCTTCAGGACTTGGTTTGGAGAGGCCCATTTACTTGATTTGATTCAAAAACAAAAATTCAAAATTCGGTCACGTTCAACCTGCTTTCATCCGTGGTTAGAGTTGCGATATGTGGTTTATGTGGATTTTATCCTGATTCTGTCTGTGCGCCCTTACGAGTTAGTCCTGACTCGGACTGGTGTATAGGCCTTTTGTGTCTGTGACGTCAGCTAGGGGATTAGTCGGCGGCTGTCTTTTGTGCCCGTCTCCTCTGGTGGTTTCTATTGTCTCTGTTGACTACTTGTGCGTTTCGCTTGGGTAGATACGTCTGGTGGAAAATGGTGATTCGTAGACCCATTTACCGGCTCGTATTCTTCTTTGCCGTTCTCTCTGAAAGTATCTATCCTCCTATTTTTTCCCAATACTCTGCGGGAGTTAAGGTTTCTTTATCTTTCTCTTCTTGGCTCCAGTTGCCTTCACGTGTGTCGATAACCTCCTCTGTGCTTTCTTCAGGTCTCTGGCGGGATTCCAGTTTCCCCTTGAGCTGCTTGGGCTTCGTGGCTGGACTACTGGCTTTAGCTTGCTGTTTCTGATTGGTCTGTGGTTTGGCTCCATTATGCGTCTGTTTGCCTCCTTTTTTTGTGCATTTTCTTTAGAAGCTTTTCGATGTTTTCTTGTTGGGTTTCATCTTGCGGCTTCTCTGTATTATTTTTCCGTTTCTTCTGTTGGTTTGATTTGAGTTGGCTCCCTTTCAGTTTTTAGCATTTCTCTCTCGGCTTTGATGTCTCGTAGAATCTCTTCATTCTTCTTTGTCGTCTGTACCATGTGCTCCACCTCTTGTTTGGTGGTTTGCTGGATCTCCTTTATTTCAGTAAGCAGTTTTTCATTGTCGCTGGTTTGTGCAGATGTTTGAAGTAGATTGATTTTATTTCTCAGCTCGTCTATCTGGCTTTGTAGTTGAGATCTTTCCGCCTGCGGGATGTACGTGGCTGTCTCGCACCTCCGCATTGCTTCCTTGTATGGTATCTTTGTGGTAATGGCGATCTTTAAGACGTCTCAGTGTCTTTGTAGGTACGGACAGCCCAAGTATCTTGCTCCATGCTTGCCAGGCAGTTGGCGCACTTTATCTTGTTGTTGGGTGCTCGGAAGTCCGTGTCCTGTTTGGCCAGCGAACACTCCTTGAAGGCGTGGTGATCGGCGCAGTATCGACAAATCTCTGTCTTACTGCGACATGTTGCTCTGTTGTGACCGACCCTCTGGCATCTTGAACATTGAGTGATTCTTGGTATGAATCTTTCAGGTTGTTGTACTTTCTGGTTTATCGATACTTAGCTTGGCATCTCGCTTCCCCAGTCGTCACCACCGCCAGCGTAGTAGGGATCTTGGAGTACGTCAGGATCCGCTCCGAACTCAAGATTCGATATGGAGATTCTCTTCTTGTTGCTGCTTCAGGATTTGTTTGTCTGACAGCTCCACTTGTATACATTTGACAACCCATCTGACTGTCTTTGAGTCGGTGTTTCGACTCTGGTGTCTTTCTACTCCTTCTTCTCAGCAGTCTTGGCTCTTGTCTGTGGTGGGTTGTCGTCGATTTTCCTTGTGGTAGCTTCCATTGAGGTGTCTATAGTTTCAGGTTCTTTGCTGATCTCGCAGGCAGCTTCTCTCCACTCGTTTTCTTTACTGTTTTGGCGGCTCCCACGCTGCACATCTTGTGAGTCTGGTGTTTCTTGGTGGTGGCCTTGCCACGTGCCATTTCCTTCCCCGTATCAGGCTTCTTGAATTGTTCAGGTAACTTGTTCTTGACAGCGCTCCGCAAGTGCGAATCGTGATACATACATATGTATGGATCACAAACTGGGAGGATGAAATAAACTACTACTGCTGGCTGCTGAGCATGCAGATGGAATGGAGAGTTGTAGCTGGTCCGTGAAGAGGTGGTACCTTAGTGCCAAGTGCCGGACTTCGTGTCTGTTATGACGGATGACTTCTTCAGACACAACTGGGCCACGTGTCTACAGCAATACTCAATGTCCGACATCTTGGTATTTGTCTAGGTTTAATGTTTATACTGGGCTCGTATAAAACGCTTTATCACTCTCAGATCTAGGATGCACACAACAGAAAAGTCAGTCGCGTCCTTAAACGATACAAGCACCTTTATTGTTAAACAGTACTACACGGGGCTGTCATAGGCCGCCGGCTCCTACCGTTTCGCGTTCTGCCTATGACCCGCACACCATCTGCCCCCAATATACAATGTCTTGCTCATTTAATCGTAAGACGACTATCGTTGCTACGTCTGATCTGTCTGACGTCTATCTGTCTGTCTATCTATTCAATGGGCTAATAGTTCAAGCATTCCTCACACATAACTGGTACACACAAGCTCTGGTCACGACGTGCATCTGGCCGCCATTCTCGTTGACATCTCCTCACGACCGGGCCATCACTGGCCTCCGTTTGCGTTCATCAAGCGACAGCTTCGATGTGTTGCTCCATCATTGTCGTCTGCACACTCGAAACAATCTTCACTCAACTGCATCTCAGATGTTTCCCATTCCTTTGAATACTGTCAAAACTGAAACACTTTCACAACTCTTCAAATACAACCGTCTCTGCTCATGTCCCAGCGCCTTCTGACCAGATCGCAACCTTTTCCGGCTTTGACCTGGGCGCGTCACGTGACCACATAACTCCGTCCCCTTTCGTGCCCCGGTGACGGGTTGGGTTTTCAACTCGTGTCTTAGTGACATCAGTTTAACTTGCTCCGTTTCTCTTCTCCATCTCATGGCACTTAGCCAAGTTACTTTTTTGTTGTAGTTTTCTTTTAACGTAGCCATATCATTGTCTTTTTTTGTTTTTGTGTACTGACAAAGGCTGTCCATCCGCAACCTCTATTCTGTCACTGGTGATCGCGTTACTTTTTAAAATAAAGTAGGGTGGTGCTAAACCCAAATTTGCATACACCAACCGGTACTCCGTTGGATTTATCAAAGCTAACCAATTCGACTTTCCATTGATTTGCTCATTGCATTTTTACAGATGTTCCTTTCTCATTACTTACTAAGACCTTGGCCAGGGTCCCATCCGTCACATGATTCTTTCTTGCGATCAGTACTTCTCCTATGTCGCCTCATAAAATGACTAGAGTATACATTTCTGGGAATTTTCTGAGATGGGAGCACTCCGAGGGGACTGTTCACACATTTCGCAATGGTCAAGAATGTAATTCAGATCCAACACTGCACATCCCAACGGTAGAATCTGCCGTGCCACTACCTTTACTGCACCGCTCAATAAGTGTACCGCCTCGCAAGCAGTCCGAGAATCTCTACTCAAGAACACCCAGGAGAGAAAACACGAAGCCAGATTGGGCTGATGTCAGCGTTGCGTTAGGTCACTCTATCTTACAGTGCGAAGCTCAGTCAGGGCCGAGCACTGCGAATGTTAGACACTGGCTTATGTTCCCTTACATGTCACATTATTTGAACTGAAAACTTTTACCTCTCAAACATCGCTGATGTGTTTTGAAGTCTTCAAACCCTCTATTAAAAACAATTCTTTGACCATATTGCTGTTAAATTTTTAAATCACAATAGCCCGCGAATAATTGTTGTTTTTCTGTGTATTATATGTATACCACAATGGAGTCACCAATCACCAAACCAAATCATTAATCATGTCTCTTCTTCTTACTCTAAAAAATGTTCGTATATACTAATTATATCAAATTAATTAAATTATAATCGATTAATCGCGATGAGGAAAGTTGTTAAGACTAAGAGCTATATTAAGCCAATCTTGATGTACGGAGGAAACTGACAGAGGCGTTTAATTATGTAGAAGCTTCAGATATTTGTTTTTTTTTAGTTATATAGAAGATAAGATTGGAAAGAGCACTTAAGATAATATCTGGAAAGAAGTTAACTCGCAAAGAGAACCTAGTAACTTGCATCAGAAGAAGTCAGTCGGAATTCTTTGAGCATGTCATGAGAAGGAGAAAGCTGGAGTATGCCATCAAAACAGAAAAGCTGGAGTGGAAAGGCAGAAAGAGACCAAGATTGAAGCTGCTGGACAGCCTGACGTCATGTCATGGCATGTCAGATACAATGGCAGTACACAGACAGAAGACTGTGGATACGACACGATAACTGTTTATATGAGTCTCTCTCCGAGAGTCGGTCTCCCTGGCTTAGGTGTTAATATCTTTCCCCGTAATCCCGTATATTCTCGTGAGTAACGTAACCTGCGCGAGAATCGGTAGCGGTTCTCGCCGCATTGGTAACTTACGGTGTATGTGAGCCGGTCATTCAGAAAGCAATGGCAAACTACTGAGCATAATCTTGCCTAGTACATCAACAGCAGCTGAAAAAATGCTGATGTTGACTGCAACGTCCTGTAAAAGATATGCAAAAAATAGAAGAAGAAGAGCCTCTCTCACTTTCGCCCTTATACGAGAAGACCAGGTATTTAATCTCACTACCAAAGGGATCAGAGGGACATGTGATGTCATTTGATACCAATGGTTCTTGGAAACATTCCCAGCCTTGTTGCTTTGAGACTGAGGCTGACGCTGTCGCCTATAAGCCACGAACATGGGAGAACATAATGTATAATTTTCTGTGGACAGCTGGTCACAAAGTAAATAACTATTCACGTACGCCAATTTTCTCTATTTAGAATGACTTAAATTTTATCAGAAGAAAATAATGAAACATCACAAATTTGAACAATAAACTGAAGCAACACATAGTGGATGACAAAAAAAGATAAATTTGTATTAACTATGTAAATGACAATAAGACTGCATGAGAACACAACTCATGCAATGTACAAGTAAAATGTTTATACAACACAAAACTCAGTAGTTTCATTAACTTCAGTGCAAAGTGTTAATTTAGACGCTTAACATGGCAAATAACATCTGCACATTGCTCCTAACCAACAAAAGAACATTTGTACAGTATCATTTCACATAACCCCTGACTTTTCTCATAGGCTGTGATTTCTATGGGTTTTGAGAGCAGGGAACAATAAAAACAAACAACCAGCTGAAATATAATGATACAAAATATATAGTAAATGATGAAACAACAATATATGTATAATATAATGAAAGACAAAACCCAATATTTAAGGCAAGGATGCAACTTCTAGCCTCTTGTTTTCTGTACAATGAACACATGTAATTTAAGCCAGAGGAGAATACATATCAATCAATAACAGACAAATGTTAATGTTGAAAAACAAAACAATAAACAAACAAAATATATCTGCAAGAGTATACAATGAAGGATAACTGTAAAAAAAAAAGGGTATGTGTGTGTGTGTTATGTAAATGGCCAAGAAACATATTGTAATAACAGTCTAAAATTCATGATCTTAATAGAAAAATTCTCCAAGTAGTAGAGTTTGGCTGTTTAAACACAAAGAGGACCTGGCAACAGAAGTGGGGAAACCATTTTAAAGACACACATTAACAAAATCATTAATGAAAACTTTAAGTTGACAAGCAATATCATAGCAGGAAGGAACTAAAGAAAGTAATAAAGCCAGCGTGCAGATATGACAATAGTTGCAGATTACTCTAAAAGCCCACATTTCAATAGAGTAATCAAGCTGAAATAATTTGCAAAGCAGAAAGAAAATCAGAGAACGTGGTTGGATATTATGGTAACACCCTACCCATACTCATAACATTGGTTTGCAGTGAAGTATGTACAAATACGGGTAAATATTTTACAACAAACATACGTGAATTTCACATATGGTAAATACAACTTTGCTAAGGGACAAATCAATGCACATGCAGGCTGCCAAGTACCACTTTTGTCAATAGTGACTCTTAGCAGGAGAATGAGTTCAAGAATGAACATCACTGCACTGTCAGTAGTAGCATCTTAGCAGGAGACTGGGTTAAAGAACAAACATCACTGCACTGTCAGTAGTAGCATCTTAGCAGGAGAATGAGTTCAAGAATGAACATCACTGCACTGTCAGTAGTAGCATCTTAGCAGGAGAATGAGTTCAAGAATGAACATCACTGCACTGTCAGTAGTAGCATCTTAGCAGGAGAATGAGTTCAAGAATGAACATCACTGCACTGTCAGTGGTGGCATCTTAGCAGGAGAATGAGTTCAAGAATGAACATCACTGCACTGTCAGTAGTAGCATCTTAGCAGGAGAATGAGTTCAAGAATGAACATCACTGCACTGTCAGTGGTGGCATCTTAGCAGGAGAATGGGTTCAAGAATGAACATCACTGCACTGTCAATAGTAGCATCTTAGCAGGAGAATGGGTTCAAGAACAAACATCACTGCACTGTCAGTAGTGGCATCTTAGCAGGAGAATGAGTTCAAGAACATCACTGCACTGTCAGTACTGGCATTTTGGCAGGAGAATGGGTTCAAGAACATCACTGCATTGTCAGTACTGGCATCTAGACAGGAGAATGAGTTCAAGAACATCACTGCACTGTCAGTAGTGGCATCTAGACAGGAGAATGGCTTAAAGAACAAACATCACTGCACTGAGGACATTCCCACAAGTGCTCTCTCCAGTACACGTGAGGCTTGCTAGCCTGATAGGGTAACTCAGCCAGATTCCTGTCTGAACATTTGTCTCCAGGTAATAGGTGAAGGCAAGTGGAGAAGAGGCAGACAAAAGAAGTGCTGGACAAGGTACATTTACATCCCAGGGTAGAAGAAACTTAACATGGAATATTATATCTACATCTCAGGGTAGAAGAGGAAACATACATGGTATATCTACATCTTAGGTTAGAAGAGGAAACATATAACAAGATACATCTAAATATTAAGGTAGAAGAGGAAACATATAACAAGATACATCTACATTTTAGGATAGAAAAGAAAACTTAACAAGGTACATCTACACCTCAGGATAGAAGAGGAAACATAACAAGATACATCAACATCCCAAAGTAGAAGAGGAAACATATAACAAGATACATCTACATCCCTGGTAGAAGAAAAGACAATGAATGAGAAAGAACTGATTCAAACCACCTTCTGAATAATAGGTTACTCCCTTTTAAAAAATGTGTAAATAACTACCACTGTATTAAAGAATACACACACGCTAACAAGACAATTAAAAGCCATATACATTACATTAGAAACATTATAGTAACATATCTCAAGTGTTTAAAATGATGATATGAATATCATAACCGAAACCTGTTCAATAAGATTACAACATATTTTGCCAAATCTGGTCTATTAGATTTGAAAATGAAACTAGCATTTGAAAGGCTATGTGCACAGATTGAACAGACTATGCATCTTTCAAAAGATATTGTGTGCTGTGAAATTAAAAACTGCACAACTATCTCACTTATGGAGGAGGTGGTAAAAACCCTCAACGATGAACTATAAAATAACAAGAATCGATTAACTCTTAAAGAAGGCAAAGCTTTGTAATAACATTCCAGTGCAGACATTAGTCTGTAGGACATGCGGGGCAGACACTAGTCTGTGGGACATCCTGGGCAGGCACAAGACTAAGGGACATTCTGGGCAGACCCATTTAATAAATTGAGAATCAACCATAACCTCCGCTGTGATGAAGCCTGTCAAAAACTCCAAATGTACAAACTGAGACTGCAAGAGTCACATCTATTCCCAGGTTTGATGATAGACAATCAGTACCCACTTCTTTCACCCACCACTTGAAGAACTCACGAGCATGCTCAGAATCAGTGTACTGCTTGCCGACCAGGATGCAGGTAAAGATATCACCAGTCACTAATTCAACAGGGACGCAGAGGTGTTTCCAAGGCACCAGGGCCGGGTTATATACTGGCCAAGACCTATTGACGCGTCCTCGTCGAGCGTCCTGGGCAACAGGTCCCTTCGGGGTCCTGGCTGAAGTCAATAGGATCGCTGATTCCTCCTAAGTCGGAGAGTGTCTGCCTGTACGGCGAGGAACCACCAGTCTGCACACCAATAAGCCAGACATGGGACAACGGATACTCACGCAAACCTCAGTCCTGTATGACATCACACTGATGTTGGACAACAGGATGTCTTCATCCGACATACAGGACCTCGCGTTGGAGCTCAAGCCAACGAACACAAGCAAGCAAGCAACTAATTCAACACATTGTACTAGAGTGAACAACTGAATTCAACAGAGTTCTATACCAACAACACTTTAAGAGTGAAATTTACATTGTATATTTGCTTATAATGAATTATTTAACACAAAAACAAACAGTCCTGAAGCCACAACATGCTATCAATCTGTAAACTACTATGACAATCACATTTTACAGGTCTGCATACACGGAGGGCTCAGTGGTCAGTCCTTCCATCTTTTAGAGGATGACGAGTGCAGGTATTGATCCTCATCCAACTATGCTCTTGACACCAGTTTAGCGTCCTAGGATGACACCTACATCATCATCACGTGCCATGCCGATAAGCTTGGGAAGTCATGTTTTGCCATCTCACACGATAACCAGAGTTGTGGATCAGCTCTGTGTTCCTGTCTCGACCATGCCACATGGCCAAGCCATCCTGGTATTTACTTTTCTGCATTCCCCTAGTTCTTTTCTCCTCAATCTTGCCAGTTGTCACCAAGTTCTCCAATTTATTTCTTCTCATAGTCTGAGTCTAATTTCTCTAATCAGTTTACGATTTTCATTTGTTTCTTACACCTACACATCCTTTATACTGAACATTTTTGCACATGGTGTTGTCCATTCTGTCATAAACAGCTAAATAACTTTTGTTTTATCTCTTTACTACCCATAGAACACAGGCCTTCAATAATTTCATGCCAAGTAGAACTACCGAATGTTAAGTCTCCTGGTTGTAATAAAACTAAAAGTCATGATCTTGTTTTTAAAAACAAAAATCATTAGATACACACACTACATGAGATTCCACAGCAAACATCAACTCTCATGCATAAACAAATATGGCACATCAACCAACACGGAACAGATACAACTGGCGGCTGTATGCTGATGGATTTATTCAAGAGGAGATCAAAGCACCCATGAACTTGTCCGGAGCAAATGATGATCTAATGAAACCTGATATGGAGCACAACTCAATTAACATAACAAAACCAACAGAGTTTTCTATGCATAACAAATGACACAAAATTCATCAAAATGTGGTACGAATAGGCCAGATTTTCCAACATGTGAACAATAACAAAACTTTCATCATTACAAATAAGGCATTCGGCTGATTTTCAGTTTTAAACTGTCCATGAGATATTTATACAACATTACAACCGTTTCTGACTACATTTACAAATCAATAATAAATTTAAATTAGATCCTGGGCAGTCACAAAATACTAGACTCACACTGTTTCCAATAATGTTACTCTCAAAACCAGATAGATTACAGTTTCAAACTGCATATGTCAAGCATAGAGCAAATAAGTGGTTCATTCCATGCTTTTAAACAGCTGCTCCTATATATTTTGTGTGAATATCATCGTGTAGCAAGACCTTTGAAGGATGTTTCTCTCTACATAACCCCTAGAAAAACTCTGGATTCTGCAGCAGTTCCCCTGCCTTACACATTTTCATGCCCATGTCTTTAATGTATTGTGTCCACTGTCGTGTTGGTCAACATCTGTCTCGTCTCGCCGGCATGACCCTGTGCCACTTGTGTAAGAATATGTAAACCTATCCTCAGGAACAGACAGCCTGTTCCCTTGGATAGAATATGTCTAGAGGAAGTCAACTTTACACAAATACATGTCAGAGTTGGACACACTGACCTGAAGGTTGCGTAGCTAGGTGTGGGGCACTCCCCTTAAACGTGGAACGGAGAAGCAAGAATACATATCTCATATTCTTAGCATGTTGTTGGAACGTATATAAGGTATGACACACTGTTACAAGTGCCCGCATTTTGTAGGTATTGACAAATATGCATGACACAACATCTGTTCGCATGTAGGCAAATGGTCCTATACAGATATCATTGTTCAGAAATTCCGATTGGAGAATGAAATGCAGATGTGACTGTAATGTATCTGAGTGTAGTGAAAGTAGTTTTCTGCAAGCAGCCTATGTATCTATGTCTCTCTATACAATTCAAAGTAATTTTCAATGCCGTACATATAAAGGTACATTACATGCATCGCCTATAATGCAGGTTCATGGTCACAATGAACACCTATAATACTGGTCTCTGTATGCATAGCACTGTACTGTACCCTCTATCATTATTTTTATGTCTACTTTCTCCACTTACAAATAATAAGTGTACCATTCTCTACTTAAAAATAATAAGTTTACAATTCTCTACTTAAAAATAATAAGTTTACAATTCTCTACTTAAAAATAATAAGTTTACAATTCTCTACTTACAAATAATAAGTTTACAATTCTCTACTTACAAATAATAAGCTTACAATTCTCTACTTACAAATAATAAGTTTACAATTCTCTACTTACAAATAATAAGTTTACAATTCTCTACTTACAAATAATAAGTTTACAATTCTCTACTTACAAATAATAAGTTTACAATTCTCTACTTACAAATAAGTTTACCATAAAACAGAGCTTGCTATGTAGGCAGCCATGAATACGGGGTAAACTATAGCATCTCATAAAACTGCCCAGTATATAATATGGTGTTCACATAAGATCATACAATGCTTTTACACAGAACAGTATATAATATGGTGTTCACATAAGATCATACAATGCTTTTACACAGAACAGTGTATAATATGGTGTTCACATAAGATCATACAATGCTTTTACACAGAACAGTGTATAATATGGTGTTCACATAAGATCATACAATGCTTTTACACAGAACAGTGTATAATATGGTGTTCACATAAGATCATACAATGCTTTTACACAGAACAGTGTATAATATGGTGTTCACATAAGATCATACAATGCTTTTACACAGAACAGTGTATAATATGGTGTTCACATAAGATCATACAATGTTTTACACAGAACAGTGTATAATATGGTGTTCACATAAGATCATACAATGCTTTTACACAGAACAGTGTATAATATGGTGTTCACATAAGATCATACAATGCTTTTACACAGAACAGTGTATAATATGGTGTTCACATAAGATCATACAATGCTTTTACACAGAACAGTGTATAATATGGTGTTCACATAAGATCATGCTGTCCTTTTACAGAGAACAGTGTATAATAAGGTGTTCACATAAGATCATACAATGCTTTTACACAGAACAGTGTATAATATGGTGTTCACATAAGATCATACAATGCTTTTACACAGAACAGTGTATAATATGGTGTTCACATAAGATCATGCTGTCCTTTTACACTGAACAATGTATAATATGGTGTTCACATAAGATCATGCTGTCCTTTTACACTGAAGAGTGTATATGTTCACATAAGATCATGCTGTCCTTTTACAGAGAACAGTGTATAATATGGTGTTCACATAAGATCATGCTGTCCTTTTACACTGAAGAGTGTATATGTTCACATAAGATCATGCTGTCCTTTTACACTGAACAGTGTATAATATGGTGTTCACATAAGATCATGCTGTCCTTTTACACTGAAGAGTGTATAATATGGTGTTCACATAAGATCATGCTATCCTTTTACACTGAACAGTATATAATATGGTGTTCACATAAGATCATGCTGTCCTTTTACACTGAACAGATCAAGAACATTAAGAAACACATGTATGCATGATTTATACACAGAACACTGGATACATTAATATTTCCTCCTCATCATTCACTAGGGAGGAGCCTTTGGCTAGAACACGGGGCTTCCATTCAAGAAAACCAGGTTTAAATCCTCGGTAAAGTGCTGGAATTTGTTTTTCTTGAGGACAAAAATAAAACCCTAACAAACACAGTTTGCAGGGACCGCCCAAGCCAGGTGGCCTTAATTCCTCAGGCTCACGACCTCCTTCCCTGTCTTAACAAAGTGCTAAAGGCAGTATTCAGGCAGATTTCCTAGGGTTATACATATATTATGATGCCCTAACCATAGGGCTCTCCATCAGGCCCTGGTACTGTTCAAGATAGATGTTAGTCTCAGGCTGTACTGTGAAGGCAGTTCTGAAGTGTGGCAGTGTGTTTGATTTTAATAAACAAAGCAGAACAATTAGGAAGAGGATGAGCAGAGCCAATATTCAGTTCTTGAACTATCTTAGTAGCCTCAAAGAGTTCCCCAGTTGATATTTCAGTTCTTTAAGTTAGCTCCATGGCAAAAGAGTTACGGACACAATTTGTAATCCTGCATACCAACACAGCTGCAGGCAATTTGGCAGCAGACCGCCTAGTGCTGGTTTTTGTATAAAAATGGTAAGAGTGCCGGTTGTTCAGAAAGCAATGGCAAACTACTGAACATAAACTTGACAAGAGATCACAAACAGTAACAATTGCTGGAGTTGACTGCGACGTCCCGTAAAGGATATGCATAGTTCTAGAACATTGGCTTGTCCAAGGATCATAGAAACTGACCTTCATGTCTTATCACGACATGATCTAAAACTTCACAACCTACAGGTATTATGTGCAATGGGACTAACTTTGCCGTGACTCCAAAAGAATATTTTTCCTCTTCTTCTTTCATTGGCTTTCATTTGTCTATATCTGCAATGTTGACTCTTGTATGAATTTGACTGTCTTTTTAAGTCCACTTAGTGGTCCATAGTTTACCTTCCAATGATATTGCTCTAGGTCAGAAGGCTTGCCTAGATATGTTGTATTTTGGAAGTCTTGGAGTATGAGCTCTGCTGTCTGCGTCTCAAATCCACATGTGCATATGGCTGATTCACCAGTCTTGAATTTTGTATACTTCTGCTAAGAATATTTATATCATGTAAATCTATCATGCAGGTGGGAAAGTCAAGAGGCAACCGCCACATTTATGTTCACAGAATAAATTTATTGGCAGTCACAATGCTAGACGTATGCAGACACAGAATGTTAAAGAAACTTCACGCCAGTTTTTGAGACCAGATGACCTGTTATGACAGAACACTGATTCAGGAAAAAGTAAACGTGGTACTTATTACAATCACGCATATGGAAAAATGTAAGAAATTGAATCACAGCTCAACTCTGTTCCAAGCAAAGCATCCTGTGTGATCAGTTATTGTCCAGATCATTTATGCTTGGTCTAAGCACACTACAAAAATCTGGCTAGATATTTTAACATGCGCCACAGTGAATATTGTACTTTTTGAAAGCTTGCTTTTCTTTATTGTTGTTAAGGTCCATATGGTGCATTTTCTATTCAATCTTCTAGACCGAAGAGCTTCACAAAACAAAACAAATAAAATAAAAGCCAAACACAGGAATCCAGATTTTCAAACAAAATGTTCACATTTCTTAGTAATGAAAATTTAAAAAAACAAAGAAAATAGCCAGAATTTCAAACATAAAATCCTTTTGCAGTTTGAAACTATCACAACTTTAGATACATCATCATCATAAAACAAGTTATGTTGCCCTTTTCTGTCAAGTCTGCGACTCTGTACATCTGAGTTCTACTGGCCTTTCTTTAGGTTTTGTCTTCTCTGATCTGTGATTGTTCCCAGTCTAACCACCACAAGACACCAAGATTAGTACCTTTTAGTCTAGTCCCTGCCCAGTGCCGTCTGACTTGGGAGAGTCTGTCAGTAGCTAAACTAGCATCAGCATCGTTCATGAGATCACCGGGTCAGGCTAGCCTCTTCTATATAAGGTAGAGGGGAAATATGAAAGATAGGAGACGACTCAGCATTGCAAATTTACAATTCAACAAGATTTGAAAGCTGAAGTAATGTATTATAAATCATCTTCTTCTGTCTGTTATCCGCCCAATAGAATATAGGCCCTCAACCAATTCAGGCCAAGCCATTCCATCTTTTGCCATTTCTTGCAGTTTCCTCCATGTCCTTCCGATATTAACAAGGGGGAGGTGGTCGTGTGCTTGTGGGACCAGGTGGAGAAGGTGGGGGAACAGATTGAGAACCCATATGTGGAAAGAATGAGATTGTGGGGGATTGGCAGAGATTCTGGAAGAATCTCAAAACTAAGAGGGAAGACCAGGAGAACTTTTAACCAGATAGCGGTGGGAACGATTGGTAATACAACTCTTCGCTGGCTGTTAAACGAGGGGACGGAGCACGTATGGGAATGTTCTGAGTGCAGTGATGTTAGTTCTTAGCTCAACTCAATTCAACTAATTTCTGCCTCTAATTCTCTTGTTCATGTGTTTTCAGGTCTTCCTCAGTTTCTTTTGCTCTATGGGTTCCAGAGGAAGGACCTTCTGGTTATACCAGCTTTTCTCAATGTGTGTTGTATCCAATGGCAGCATCTCTTTCCTCACCTCTTGATTCGATGGGATTTGTTTAGACCTCTCCCTGAGCCTCATATTGGGGATGATGTCTTACTAATGTAGTCTTATCCTGAGCTGGCACGAGTTAATGAACGTTTGTGGTTTATTAGTAATTTTTTTTAAAGTTATTTTCCCTTTTTCTGATCCATTAAGAGTTCAATATTCTAAGTTTCATACTAGAATTAGTTTTATTTACTTCCAAACATGTCCTAATATTATGCCTTTTGTATTATTATTTTTTTAAATATCTTTATCTGATTCCCCTATCTTTATTAACACTGTTAGCTAAATATGTGAATAATTCCACTTGTAGAAGTGAGGTTTCATCAAGGGAGATCACTGCTAGCTAAATATGTGAATGATTCCACATGTAGAAGTGAGGTTTCATCAAGGGAGATCACTGCTAGCTAAATATGTGAACGATTCCACATGTAGAAGTGAGGTTTCATCAAGGGAGATCACTGCTAGCTAAATATGTGAACGATTCCACATGTAGAAGTGAGGTTTCATCAAGGGAGATCACTGCTAGCTAAATATGTGAATGATTCCACATGTAGAAGTAGGGTTTCATTAAGGGAGATCGGGTGATCATATTTCAAATCTTACACTGTTACTAGAAGCCATGGTGGTGTAGTGATTAGTGTGATTGCCTCCAAGAGAGTAGCCTGGACTTTATCCCCATCAGAGACAGGAGTGTTTTACCCAACCACTCTTGGGTTGACTCAGTCTAAACAAATCGGTACCAATTTTGTTTTTAATTGTCTGGGAAGGAAAGGCGCTAAGGAAGGGAAATGGCCACCACACTTCATATGCCATGACCTAGAATATGTGAAGGCCTAACACTTCACACCCCAATGGCAGTATCTGCTTTGGGACTACCTTACCTTACATTGAAATAATTTTTTGATATTTTAGAACATGATTTATTTTCCAGTCCTATTAAAAAACCAAATGAGTTTAAATAAATCAAGAACCAGCACTAGAGACATCCCCATACACTCTCTTCCCCCATCTTCAACAACTAGCACAAGTCCAAATACTAATGGCGCCAGTTGCCTAGCTTTTCCTTTTTCCTTTCAGTCAGATCGTCTGGACACCCCCTTCTGCACCGATCTCTCCAGGCCATAATGATATATCTGCTCCCTCTACACTAAACACATTGATCCCAAGGATCCCTGATCACCTTCGTCTTATCATACACCATTAGCCCATCCAGTGGTGCAGATCCAACCAATCTGTCTGCCTGAATTACCCCATCCTGTGGTGCAGATTCAACCAATCTGTCTGCCTGAATTACCCCATCCTGTGGTGCAGACCAAACCAATCCTGTCTGCCTGAATTACCCCATCAAGTGGTGCAGATCCAACCAATGTGTCTGCCTGAATTACCCCATCCTGTGGTGCAGATCCAACCAATCTGTCTGCCTGAATTACCCCATCCTGTGGTGCAGATTCAGCCAATCTGTCTGCCTGAATTACCCCATCCTGTGGTGCAGATTCAGCCAATCTGTCTGCCTGAATTACCCCATCCTGTGGTGCAGACCCAACCAATCTGTCTGCCTGAATTACCCCATCCTGTGGTGCAGACTCAGCCCCTGTGGTGCAGACTCAGCCCCTGTGGTGCAGACTCAGCCAATCTGTCTGCCTGAATTTGACGAACACAGAAGTCAGCTGCGTAATTCAGACAGCTGATTTCAAGACATGTGCACATCAGCAGCAAGAAAACAACTTAAATACCGTCATATGAAGGGGGCTCAAATACAAATTCAGTCATTCAGCTTTCAAATGTTTATTGTAATTTTGTAATGTTTTAGATTTTTGAGAGCGAAAATGATCTCATCAGCTACAACAAGCCACAGACAGAATCACACTTCACGCAGTTAAAAAATGAATTTAAAATATGCTGTAACTGATTCAATTTTCAAACACCAGAAGAAAGTAAAATGTTTTGAAAATGGACAAATTACAATAAAAATTACAGACATGCCTCTGATTACAAAATGTAATAACTTGATTACTCATTTCACAATTACTAAAGGAGAAAATCAGGGCTTTTGAACTAAAGTGTTACAGATAAGTTCTTAGAATAAAGTAGGCTAAGAAGAACAATTCTGACCTACAAGATGTGAAGACTGGAGAACACAGGCTCATAAATAGCAACATATCATGGGCTGAGGTGTGTGTCAAGGGCTGTGGTATATGTCAAGGGCTGTGGTGTGTGTCAAGGGCTGTGGTATATGTCAAGGGCTGTGGTATATGTCAAGGGCTGTGGTATATTTCAAGGACTGTGGTATGTGTCAAGGGCTGTGGTGTGTGTCAAGGGCTGTGGTATATTTCAAGGGCTGTGGTGTGTGTCAAGGGCTGTGGTATATGTCAAGGGCTGTGGTATGTGTCAAGGGCTGTGGTGTGTGTCAAGGGCTGTGGTATATTTCAAGGGCTGTGGTATGTGTCAAGGGTTTGTGGTGTGTGTCAAGGGCTGTGGTATATGTCAAGGGCTGTGGTATATTTCAAGGGCTGTGGTATGTGTCAAGGGCTGTGGTGTGTGTCAAGGGCTGTGGTATATTTCAAGGGCTGTGGTGTGTGTCAAGGGCTGTGATGTGTGTCAAGGGCTGTGGTATATTTCAAGGGCTGTGGCATGTGTCAAGGGCTGTGGTGTGTGTCAAGGGTTGTGGTATATTTCAAGGGCTGTGGTATGTGTCAAGGGCTGTGGTGTGTGTCAAGGGCTGTGGTATATTTCAAGGGCTGTGGTATGTGTCAAGGGCTGTGGTGTGTGTCAAGGGCTGTGGTGTGTGTCAAGGACTGTGGTATGTGTCAAGGAATGTGGTATATGTCTAGGACTGTGGTGTGAATCAAGGGCTGTGGTATATGTCATGGGCTGTGGTATATGTCAAGGGCTGTGGTATATGTCAAGGACTGTGGTATATGTCATGGGATGTGGTATATTTCATGGGCTGTGGTGTGTGTCAAGGGCTGTGGAGGGGGAATTGTTCAAGAGGAAGACGATGTTACAGGTGGGTGGACAACATTAAGAGATGGCCTGGAAGAAACTTATACAAATGCCAGAGAAAGACTCAGGATAGAGGGTGTTAGAGACTCAAGACAGCTGACCTTCAATGTGAACATGGCATTCGACTCATTTATTCAGAATTCCTTGAAAACTCTTCTGCTGCATAATTACTTTTAAGTCCATATTTAACTATAAAAATGCAACAGGAAAAAATTTCTTTAAAAAAATTACTTTAGTGATTTTAAATAAAAATGCAGAAAATGAATCACTCTGAACAATGGTAGTGTTTCTGGCATTCACTTATGAGATACAGAGTGATAAACAGACAAAACAGTGTTTATGGCATTTGCGTATGAGAAATACAAACTAATAAAACAGACAAAACAGTGTTTATGGCATTTACTTATGAGAAATATAATGTAATAAAACAGACAAAACTGTTTTTCGTGCGTATTTCTGAGAAATGCAAAGCAATAGCTGACAGGCAGCAACATGCTTCTGACATCCACTTATGAGAAATACAAAACAATAACTAGTTCATAAATAACCACACAAGTATTGTTCAGCGCTGAAAGAAGTAGAGACTAGAGGACATAAGTCTCTACTTCTTTCTTCTATTAGCGTCAAACAATACTTGTGTGTTTATTTCAGAAATGCCTTGGTGGCTTCAAGATTCCCCAACTGTTATTTCTGTGTAAAAAGCTGTAACTAGCATTAACATCTACTTATAAGAAACACAAAGTATATACAAAACCAACAGATGTCAAGGGCTATCAGGGTAAATATGACCAATATCAAAATACTCACTGTCACATACAATACAAAACAAAAGCTTTATCACAGATTTTTTGATTACAACTAAACTGACAACTCAACAGTAAACAAGTGTGATGACCGGGTTGGACCAATGAATTAGTTGATCTGACAACACTGATTTTGGATGGTGTTGTGCAACAATATGACCCAATGCAAGTGTTTCGTGGCAACTGGGTCACGGTACGAGGGTGCATTATATTCAAGGGAGGTGTGAAGATGAGGCAGGAACAGGCTGAGAGAAATGATGAGGCGGTGGCGTAGAGGTACACCATCAACAGAGTTTTTTCTGGGGAACACTAAGGACAGAGATCTGTGGAGATGCATGAACATCTACGCCAGTTGGCGAATTCCTTTCTCTAGGTGGGCTATTGACAAATAAAAGCCTACTGTGAACCAGTACCATGCATAATTTAGGAGTTTAAATTATTAATTCAGAAGAGACTGCTCAAATCCTTGGGTAAGTAAGAAAACTGGTAAATAAGCAAAAACTGCTGGTCTCCCTGGCCTAGGGGTTAGCGACTTTCTCCGTAATCCTGTATCTCCACGTGAGGAACGTAACTTGCGCGAGGATCGGTAATGGTTCTCGCCGTGTTGGTGACTTATGGGGTATGTGAGCCACCGCTCAGAAAGCAATGGCAAACTAATGAGCGTAATCTTGCCAAGAAATCAACAATCAGCTGAAAGATGCTGATGTTGACAGCGATGCCCTGTAAAGGATATGCGAGAAAAAAGGAAAAAAAAACAGCAAAAACTGAAGGACAACCAACGTTTTAGGCTCACTATCAACAGTGCGATTAAGGGCATATTCAAGATGTAATTTACTGGGAAGTAGGACTTCTTTAACAAACTGCCAAACCATTACACCACATGCTTTGATGTTTATTCACTGTCATCTATCTTTTTGTGGTTAAGGATGAGCAATGTACATGTGGCGGTTCAGGTGTCCTGGTATCTACCAGAATCAGTGGACAACTCTACAACCGAGCAGGGCAGGGCACTCACTTGTCCTGACAGCTGGGGACTCATGTTAAAGACGGAGGTCACAAACAACAAACATGGATGTGAAAGGCAAGTGGCAGCCATCATACTATCTTCCCAAGAATAAGTTTATGAGCAAAAACTGGAATGGAGGAGTAGCACGTATATACACCAGCAAATAAGAAATTTGTAAACATACAAAAACCATTTTAAAATCTGGGTAACCTGGTACATCAGATTCCAAAATGAGAATTTAGTTAAATGGATAAATAATTGTTCTAATATATTCTCCCATGTGAAGGAAGTCAGGTTGGAAATCTGTGTCTGATCTTATATGCTGGTATATATAGTATCTTATATGCTGGTATATATAGTATCTTATATGCTGGTACATATAGTATCTTATATGCTGGTGTACATATAGTATATCAACACTAAAAAAGGTAGAAAGTTAACAATAATTAGCTTTGGGTCTGTGATGTGATAGAGCCATTACATGTTGTAAGCCTGCATGCACGGAGGAGTAGATAACCAATCGTTTTCTTACTTTTATAGGGGACGAGTCCAGGCATTGAACCTGTGTACGCCTGTGCTCATCACATTATCAGTGAAATCCAGCTTTGCTATCGAGCCTGCTACTAAACTGGCATGATGTGATAATGTATGATTTTTAACAATCACTCGATTCACTGGCCCACGTGAACAAATATTATATGAATGCAATAGTACCCATCTAATAAAGTCACAAATGAACATCCGATATCATAAATTGGCATGTTGTGATAATTTATGATGTTTTACAATCACTCGATTCACTGGCCCACATTAAAAAATGTTATATGGGTGCGATAGTACCCATCTAATAAACTCACAAATGAACATCTGATATCACATGACATCATGACACGTGATACACACGGTATATAATACATTAACTGACTGCTACAGCCACTAACAAAGTGATATGATGGTAAATGACATGTAATTAACAGGATGACACTGTAAGGACTCAGCTAGCTCAACAGTTCACATGAAGTGATGTTTAACCTTTGAGATGACATAGCAAACATATAGATGTTAAACAAATCAACACTACATATGGTATAATGATGTATATTGTAATGATGTGGTTGATTAAATGATGTGGCGTACAACCAATTGGATGAAGCCTTACAAGTTTAGTTGACCAACAACTTAACAATTGACATATGACAGTAAATGATGTACACAAAATATGACACTACAACAGATTGAAAATTGTGAGGGGCTGAGTGATCTCCAGGTATGGTGTCCACCTCGAGTGCTGGAGGACCCAGTTCAAGCCGGGATTTTTTTCACGTGGACTTCTAGTAACAAATTTCCCTTGGTCTTTGGGTAGTGAGACTGGACGCCCGTGTGTATTGTTGCGCACGAAAAAAATCCCTTGGCAGTTGGAAATCAAAGAGTAGCATAATGGCGCTGCCCTGGCAAAATTTTGAGTTAAAATTCTACCCAAAATATTTCAGGATCCTCCCTGGTGCTACGGAGTTAATGCACTGAGCTGAGTTTCTTCCGATTCAGGCTAGAGTTAGGAGTAGAACGGAGCACTTATGGGTTATACCCGAGTGCCGTGATATTGATCCATCGACTAAAGATTGAAATGAACCAACTCAACGTTCAAATGATCTGATGTTGAACCAAAAAAGATAAAATGGTACAGATTTAAGTCAAAAGCTAAACTTTTCAGTTGACATACCAATGACATCATAATGTGGTAATACAATTCAGTTTTAGCTGACTTAGTCACGAAAAGGAAGATGTGTAACCCAATGAAATGATATTGTTAAAAAATACCTAACAAACAAGTCAAAAGTTTATGTATGATATACAACCAATGCAACAAGTTCGTACAGATTTAGATGATAAAGAACACAACATGATGATAAGCAATGCACAGCCAAGGTCATGACATGGTGTCAAGGACAAAGCATGGACGGACTTGTTCAGCTAATGCCATGCAACAATTCTGGCATGAGTCATTAACAGGGCAGTTTGCTTGGGGTTTTCACCGGCCTCCCCAGAGTTTGTCTTGAAGGGTCGCTTCTGTCGGCCAGATTTTCTCCTTCTTCATTTCAGTGTAGCCAGGGCTGTTAACTTAAGGTTTTCACCGGTCCCCCAGAGTTTGTCTCAAAGGGTCGCTTGTGTTGGCCAGATTTCCTCCTTCAGTTCGGCTTATTGGTCAAATTTGGGGTTTGCTTCAGTGAGACCCATTCAGTGGAGGTGTGTGATAAGTCTGCAGATTCTGGCTTGTACATTTCTGAAGAGTTAATTTATGCTGCTATGTTCTGGTCTGTAGTTTTTTATTTCTTTCCTCCAGTCCATCCTCATAGATTGTTTTAGTATTATTCTTGCCCCTCTAATTCGCTGGGATGGATAGAACTGCTCGAGGTTTCCTCAAGCCATTGCCAACCCATCTGCCTTTTCATGTCCAGGGATACCACAGTGGGCTGGTGTCCACTACAAGACTAGTTCTGTTATTGTAGACATGATTCTATTTTATGGATGATGTGATCCAGTTTGGAGCATAATATGGCTTGGAGGATTGACTTTGAGTTTGTGAAGAAAGTGGTGTGTTTTTGTGTGTTAGTTTTACTGGATTCATTAGTCTGTACAGCTGTATGAAGGACTGTTAGTTTTACTGGATTCATTAGTCTGTACAGCTGTACGAAGGGCTGTTAGTTTTACTGGATTCATTAGAGTCTGTCCAGATGTACGAAGGGCTGTTAGTTTTACTGGATTCATTAGAGTCTGTACAGCTGTACGAAGGACTGTTAGTTTTACTGGATTCATTACAGTCTGTACAGCTGTATGAAGGGCTGTTAGTTTTACTGGATTCATTAGTCTATACAGCTGTACGAAGGGGTTGCTTCTGCTCTGAAGTTAGTGCAGAATTATCCTTGGAGGACTGATGTTGAGTCTGTGAAGACGGCAGTTTTTGTGTGTTAGTTCTCAACTAGTTAGGGTATGTATAGTTGTAATAAGTGCTGTTGCTTCTGCTCTGAAGTGAATGCAGATTTCTTCTGCCATTATGAGATACATGTCTGAGTTTCCATTAGCATGTGTTATGTAGATAATACTGCCCTTCGTTGTAAATTTGAAATTATGGGAATAACAGAAGTTCCACATTTAAACAATACCTGTGACAATGTGTTTTGCTTGTTTCAGCAGAAGTATTATTCATTTATTCACTTCATATGATATATAACTCTACAGTATGCACATGACGAGATGCAGCGAAATATGCCAGGCAATAAATCATGCAACATATTGTGTGTAGCTTCTGTTTAAATACTGCTCTTCTGTCGCTATGAAATGCATGGTTGAGTTTTCATTAGGATGTGTTATATAGATACCATGGCCCTTCTGCCACTATGAAATATATCACTGAGTTTCTATTAGGATGTGTTATGTGGATACTACTGCACTTCTGCCACTATGAAATATATCACTGAGTTTCTATTACGATGTGTTATGTGGATACTACTGCACTTCTGCCACTATTAAATATATCACTGAGTTTCTATTACGATGTGTTATGTAGATACTACTGCACTTCTGCCACTATGAAATATATCACCGAGTTTCTATTAGGATGTGTTATGTAGATACTACTGCACTTCTGCCACTATGAAATATATCACTGAGTTTCTATTAGGATGTGTTATGTGGATACTACTGCACTTCTGCCACTATGAAATATATCACTGAGTTTCTATTAGGATGTGTTATGTGGATACTACTGCACTTCTGCCACTATGAAATATATCACCGAGTTTCTATTAGGATGTGTTATGTAGATACTACTGCACTTCTGCCACTATGAAATATATCACTGAGTTTCTATTAGGATGTGCTATGTAGATACTACTGCACTTCTGCCACTATGAAATATATCACCGAGTTTCTATTAGGATGTGTTATGTAGATACTACTGCACTTCTGCCACTATGAAATATATCACCGAGTTTCTATTAGGATGTGTTATGTAGATACTACTGCACTTCTGCCACTATGAAATATATCACCGAGTTTCTATTAGGATGTGTTATGTAGATACTACTGCACTTCTGCCACTATGAAATATATCACCGAGTTTCTATTAGGATGTGTTATATAGATACCATGGCCCTTCTGCCACTATGAAATATATCACTGAGTTTCTATTAGGATGTGTTATGTAGATACTACTGCACTTCTGCCACTATGAAATACATCGCTGGGTTTCCTTTAGGATGTGCTATGTAGATACCGCCATCTCCCTGTTTTGTAGCCACTTCAGCAAAAACCATCTGTACACACTCATGTCTTGATGGGGAAGAATACTTTCCCCTGGGTACAAGAAGTGAAAGAGCTCTTTTTCCTGATTCAGTGTTCATTTCTGGAGGTTATATCTGGCACTTCCATGACTATTTGATACATTCCTGCAACTCAACCATGGTTCTGAAGTAAGAGCTTTACACTTCAATACATCAGTTTTCAGTATTTCTGAATGTTGTGTGAAGGTTTCTCATGCAGGGTGATTGAGACTTTTCCTTAGTAATCTGTTTTTGGTTATTTCTTGAAATGTATAGTGCAATAAAAAGATGTTAATTGAAATGAGAAAAAGAGTGTTGAGGTGCTACATAGAGCCTGTACTTTTGTATGCATGTGAAGCTTGGACAATGAGCAGTCGAGCTGAAAAACATCTTATGGCTGAGGAAATGTGGTTTCTGAGGAGAATGCAAAGAATACCACAGACAGACAGAAAAACCAATGACCAAGTACTACAAGAAACAAATGAAAATCGTAAACTGATTAGAGAAATTAGACGTAGACAGTTAACATTTTTTGGACATGTTATGAGAATAAATAAATTGGAAAACTTGGTGACAACTGGCAAGATCGAGGGGAAGAGAACAAGGGAAAGACAGAGAAGTAAATACCAGGATGGCTTGACCATGTGGCATGGTCGAGACAAGACACTGATCTGATCCATGACCCCGGTGATTGAGTGAAATGGCAAATCATGACCGCCCACGCTTACCGGCATGGCACATGATGGATGGATAGTGGAATGAATGATTTGAAGCTGTGTGATTTTTTGAATTCTGTGAGTTTTGTATGTTTGTGAAATCTTAGGGGCTCCAAGTTTGTAATGTTTTCCATTTCTTTTATGGAGGTGCTTCTCATTGCTCCAAATGCTACTCTCATGGACGGACTGATAGATGACAAGGCATGAATGTGACAGCAAGCAATAATATACTGAATGAGGTGACATAATGTTTGGATACAACAAGAAATGAAGCCAACTTTACAAATATGAATAAGACCAAATTTAATGGGGACGCTAACAACAGTGAGTAATGAGATTCAAATAAAACAATATAAAGTCATGAATTAGATGACCACATGAAGTAACAACATGTGATATGAATAATCAATTTAAAAAAAAAATAATAATTCAGCAACTAACACTAAAGAAAAAAGGGTAGCAGTCCCCCTATAGACATGCCTGGCTATGCATTGATATACAGCTGAAGATAACTGTCACCCTCACAATCTGCTCTGCTGTCTGTTAAGCAAACCAGGCCTACAAGGAGCCACTGTGATATCTTGACACCAGGTATTTTGTGAAGCTGTACTGTCCTTTCAAGAAGCAACTTTGGGTCAATCTATATTAAGAACAAACTGTCACCCATGTGGCAAGTTCTTCATTGTTATACTTGCAAACATGGACAACTGAGGTCACACTGGCTAAGATCCAAGAGCCCCTCTAAACAGTGCAATCTATAAACAGACTAGGCCTCCTATTCTGTCTCCCGGAGAATTGTCAACCAAGCAACTTACAAACATAATATTATGTGCTGTGAGAATCTAACTCTGATCCTACAGCTAAATTAAGATAATACACTACAAACGATGCAAAAAACAGCATAAACATATTACATCACCGGGTTCAGATATATGTTCGTCTCTCAACATATTTCTTTGGTCCTCTTTTACCACCAAAAGACATAAAACTGTATGTCTCAAAACATGTATTCAAATGATATTTGCCACAATAACCCGCTCCCATTTGAACTGCAGCAACAGGAAAGACATCTTTGTTGAAATCCCAGCTTCAGATATAGTACAGTTCAGGTCAGGTAACAATCGCAGACATCAAATATAATACCAAAGTATTACACAATGCCAAACATGAGAAATATATTTACAAAATGAAAAGCTTTGTCCACGGTCAAGGTGAAAATAAAGCGAATATAAGCAACAATGAACACAACACCGCTTTCTGCTGACGACAACGGACTGTTTCATTATTTGTTACATCTATTTTACTTGCAGACTTGTAACTATATACCACTTAATTTTCAAACATTTTCTACTGACTGACTACTGTAGTGCCGGTGCTGTGGCTAAGGGACAGTGGTTTACAATACCCCTGACATACCGAGTTGAAGGTTCAAAATCAGCTGTGGGCAGACCACCTTGTGTTGAGTTTGACGGTATTAGCATTGGTTGCTCAGAAAAAAATAGCAAAATACTGAACTAAAACTGCACCCAATAAATGCTGAAGTTGACTGCATCGTCCTGTAAAAGGACATACAACTAACTTAATTACTGTATGGTAGTGCATGGTAGCACAGTGGTTAGTGCACACTTTTATCAACTCAGGTTTGATCTTCAGTGCTGAATATTTACCAACCAGCAGTGCTCTGGCTGACCCTGCTTTACAGATTATTTTAAAACAGTTGCATATCCCTTACAGGACGTTGCAGTCAACACCAGCATTTTTCAGCTGTTGTTGATGTTCTTGGCAAGATTACACTCAGTAGTTTGCCAATGCTTTCTGAGCGACCGGCTCACATACCCCGTAAGTAACCAATGCGACGTGATCCATTGCTGAATCTCGCGCAGCTGTGTTCCTCGCATGGATATACAGGATTATGGAGAAAGTCATTAACCACTTCACCAGGAAGACCGGCGCTTTATAGATTAGACAGCGGAATAATGGAAAGTAAAGGCAACTAGCAGACTACTGAGCTAATGAACCCACACATACTTAGAGAATGTGTGTGGAATTATCTGAATCCATACTATTCCTGTTCTAATGTATGTTTTAGTTTGTTACATTTTTCAGTTCATGTCAATTCTTAACCATATTTTTGTTAGATGTCTCTAATGTTTTATTTTTTGATTAAATTAGAATTTGATTAGAATTAGATGAGGCTAATTATTCTATGCCAGTCTCCCTGGCGAAGGGTTTTTGACTTTCTCTGCATTCCCATGCATTCACGTTGGGTAACGCAGCTGTGCAAGATTCGGTAGCGGATTACTGCGCGTTGGTTACTTACGGGGGTATGTGAGCCGGTCGCTCAGAAAGCAATGGCAAACTACTGAGCGTAATTTTGCCAAGACATCAACTACAGCGGTAAAATGCTGATGTCAAAAACAGCGATGTCCTTTACAATCTACTGATCCAGATGTTTCTTTGTTTTTGGAATGGCGATAATAAGAAACCACTGTCTTTCTCATCTCTTGTACTAACTTGTCTTATCAATCTACTGGCAGACTGACGACAATTCATTAATTTACCTTCTGGTCTGTGCTTGTTGTCAAATGTTGTACAGAGTTCTCTCGCTTGCACCAGGTTTGTCACTGTGGCTGTCATGATCCACTGCTGTTGTAGAATATCTCTGATGTTACCATCCAAGTCTAAACCTTCATTGCGCTTTAATGCTGGACATTTTATATCATAACCAGACAAGTCCAGGTGGTCAGATTTAATTCATATTCCATGACTGGACTACTTTACTTTCTGTCTGTCTATTTTATCTTTCTTGCTTTAATCATGCTTCAAAAACACATCACCTAACCATCCACAGATCTCTCTAGATGTGATCAACATTACTTTATTATTCAACCTTCAACACTATCCAACCTGCAGTAAGAAAATATTAACAACATCACATTTCACAATACCTAATATCTACAAATATGAGAAACCACAAAGTCAGTTCATCTTTACAGGTATTACAACAAGCTGTCATCGTGAGAAGCAACAAAACATCTTATCAACAGCATGAGAAAAAGTAAAGCTTTAGAAAACATCAGTTTAAACATGAAAAATACTATGATACAACGCAACATGAAATTTATCAGCAGTAATATTGTCTCAACAAAATGTTACTGCACAAACCATCTCTCTGTCAAAACAACACGATTTGCAGTGTGAAAATATGCATAAATTGCAAAAGTTGACCAACATTCTGCATGACAATTACCTATTTTTTAAAATAAAAACCCAAAGCAGGAACTGGCAGTGGGTATGTGAAGAGTCAGGACCATCACAGCTTGTAGGCCGGAGTGTAGACTATAAGTCTCCGTGGCGAAGAGGTCAAGCCGTCTGACTTGGGCTCCGAAAGTTGTGGGTACGATTCCGGGCCGCGTCCTTCGGTTCATGATTGCATTTTTTCGGAGACTCCTGAGGGTCGTCACTGGAACTACAGAGTTAGTGCGATGCTTTCCGCGCTGCAGAAAGCAACTGAGCCATATGGGATAATAACCCGGTACAATGAAGTCGACCCTGTCGACTTTTTAATGACTTTTTTTTAAAGGCCGAAGTGGGTGGACAGATAGGTGGTCAGTCTTTCTCTCCTGCAGCAAGTGACGAGAGCTTACATCAAACCCTCATCTTTTACTAATAACATTACTGTAATAAATCATGATGTTCATCCCCTCCACAAACACATACATTTTATATTTTAGATGGCTGAACACATACATAAACATAAAGTACTGCCAGGTGAACCACTATGGTCCCAGTTATTAGTAATGTATTGTCAAGCCTGATGCACTTTAGAAACAGACAAAAATACTACATAAAATGTCACATCATGAATATAGTAACATATACATATGCAAAAGGATCTGCATGTGTTATCATTCATATTTAACCATGAATTAATGTCTTATCTGTGGTCGTATATATCTCAAAATCAGCAATGAGTTTATAAAACAAATCTCCTCCCCCAAACATAATAAAATGGGCGAGTGACTCCTGTCAATAATATAAACATCCAACAAAATGTGACTATATTTTGGGGGGTTTCAGATCTCATGAATCATAAAGATATGTTTTACTCTTCACTACCAAGCAACTTCTCACACACACACACACAACCCGCCTCCCACAAACGTAATGCTGGCAAAACAGCAGCAATAACTGCTGATGCTCATTTTTTAAATATTCGTTTCCCATTTCTCACCTAAAAGGATTTCACCTTGGTTCTACAGGCTTGGCATGTTTATAAGAGACAATAGGTGTGTTAGTTATATTACAAGAATATGTCAGCCAGTAAGTCTTACAATCATATTTCTTTTATAACTCGAGCGTAGTCCATACACACTACTTCTAGTAGCACTGAACTGAATTTTGCATGTGGATTAGCTTTCCCTATTATCAGTGTTCCTTGCCATCAGCCGAACCCACTCTGACTTCAAGGTACTTGTAATTTACATCCCCAAGTCAAGGCGAGAAGTCAACATTTTAGTCCAGCTGACAGGTGTAGGAGTTGAACCCGCTAACTCAGCAACAGCACACTGAAAGTTTAAGAACGCATGTACTTATCCATTCAGCCATACTGATGTTCATAAAATGATATTAAGACAGTTGAGAAATGGTAGCTGGTGGTTTGTAGATGTGTCATATCCATTTGAGAAATGGTAGCTGGTAGTGTATAGATGTGTCATATCTATTTGAGAAATGGTAGCTGGTGGTTTATAGATGTGTCATATGCATTTGAGAAATGGTAGCTTGTGGTTTATAGATGTGCCATATCCATTTCTCTGTGGCTAAGGGTTTATGGATGCAGTTCGTAAATTCGCATATCTCCTTCGAAACACAGCCGCGGGCGATCTGGCAACAGACAGCCTTGTGTTGGTTTTTATAAAATGTTATGAGTGCCAGCCATTCAGAAAGCAAACTACTTAACGTAAACTTGCCAAGAAACTACTGACATATCCTCATAGTATGCATATGAAATTCTGTCATTTATATGGTGAAAAGTAAAGAAAAAATGTAGCCTCATTTCAAACATTAACACAGGGGCTCTTCATTTAGAGGAACCTGAGGCAAGCTGTTTGTAGCCTCTTTCTTTTTTGGGTGATTTTGTTGTGTTTAGGATTTTACTGAAATGTTAAGCCCAGCACTGGAGGATTTCATTGTCATGTAATACCAATGGGATGTGAGACGACACAATCATTTATACTAAGCCACGATATAAGATGAACCATCAGTTTCTTTCTGTATAAACCACCGCCTCCCTTTTTCTATTAAATGAATCTCTGGCACCACCAGATGCTCTCATGCCACACTGGTGGGCTTCGGTCTGATCCACATCAGGGTGGTTTCAAATTTAAAAAATTGATCTGGACTCCCAGGCTGACCCAGCCTAATACCAGCCACATCATCCACAGAGCGTCGTTTGATCTATACAAATACAGGTCTAGCAGTGGGCGTGTACAAGGGACTTTTACTTTTAACTTTGTAAAAATATAAAACTGAGACTTTCAAAATGTGGTTCTTCAGAAGGCTGAAGCGAGTTTTTTTTGGATGAAAACTAAAAGAAAAAGAAGGAGTTATAAGAACAACTCAGTACAACAAGGGTGCTGCTGAAGGAAATAAATATTAAAACGGTAAGGGACTGTGGGCATATTATTCCACATAATAATCTACTGAAAGTCATGCGTCAAAGTACACTTGCTCCTGCAGCGAGGCGCTGTCATCATTTGGAGGTGACAGGTTCGAATCCCGGTCGGTAACTATAGCTTTCAATTTTTATGTTGTCTAGTGCATCCTCTAGTCTTTACTTCTTACACCTACTTCTGTGAGCGTCAAACACTATGTGTGTATTTATTTATTTATTGTACTGAAAATCACAATAGCAGGAAAAGTTGAGGGAAAAAAGAGCAACGGGTCTCAAAGACAGAAATGGATAGATGGACAATATCAAGATATGTTCAGGATACAGATTGGCAGAATGTACAATGAAAGATTGGGACAGAAACTGCTGGAGATCCATGACCTCCAACCTTCACTGTCTTGAATATGATGGATGAGCCATTAAATAAACCTGGGTTGACCACAGGGTCGTGTTTGGTCAGAAACAACAAGATCCTCACTTAATAGCAGCTTTTCTTTTGTAAGTTAACATTTTTAAGTCAAAGCTCTATACACAGCATAGGAAAAGCTCTAACTTCTAATCAATGAAGTCAGACTCTTTCAATGTAAAACAAGGGGTTTAACAGAACCACTTATGCACAATTCACCAAGCACTCAGGAATGCTCACTCATGTTACCAGGGCCCATAAGGGAAGCAAAGAACAATAACACAGTAACTTGCCGTGCAGGTCATGAGAGGTAACTTTCGAGGGTTGATGTGAGACTGGCTACCTCACTCCATACACAGCTTTAGTAACAAAATCTAATCAATCATGAACGAGTCTACAAAGGGCTTGGCTTGAGTTGGTTCCGGGCCTTTGTTGTATTGGGAGATGACAGGCAGAAAAAGAAGACTTGGGAATGTGGCTGTTGCAGTTCCAATACTGCTCGAGTCCAATCTGGGAAACCAAATGGCATTTGTTTCATGGCTGGCTGTGATGGGTACAAAGACCCACAGAGTCAGTGAAAGAAAAAACATTCAAAAATATTCATTTCAAATGAAAACAGTAACATGTGGGTACAGTAACAACCTGTCTCAAAACAGCAAGGACACTAGGACTGACATCGGATTAATATGTCATTGCCACATCTCAAACTAGCACCTGTTATCTTTCATATATAGAGTGAAGTGTTAGACCAATGGTTCTCAACCGGTGGGGAATTCCCCCCCAGGGGGGAATTTTGGGGTTTCCAGGGGGGGAATTAAGATTATTTCTAGATTGCGTTAATACAAGAACCGATTACTTCATATTGTTTTTCCCTTCATACTTTACGGTTCTGTACGTATCACCCTTCTGAAATTCAATTTATAACATAAGTAGATTCGCAAATCACGTTTTATGTGGATGTCTAGACTTGTTTTAGTATGTGCTATGAAATTTAGCTTCAATTATTACGTATACTGTGTAGGGGCAGGGGGGAATTTTTAGGGAGGAAATACGAAAGGGGGGAATGACGTTCTAAAAATATGGTGAAGGGGGGCACGGGCCAAAAAAGGTTGAGAACCACTGTGTTATACAAATGTTGATCATTCAGCATGAAAGCAGACACAAATTCTCCCCACTGTATGAAAACTGAAACACAAATGTTCCCCATACACATGAAATCTAATACAATCCCCATACACATGAAATCTAATACAATCTTCCTCATATAGTGTGAAAGTGATACGTATGTCCCCACCCAAACTGTATGAAAACTAACAAACATTACCATACTGTAAGTAAGCTGAAACAAAAATACTGCACACTATGAAAGATTATATAAATGTCTTCACGCATCCTGAAAAATGATACAATCATCCCAAATCACTCCAAGAAAGATTATAAAAATGTCTGCACACAGTGAAAGCTGACACAAGTACGCAATCATCATGAAAGCTGATAAAAACATCTGCACACAATCAGCATGAAAGCTGGCAGGAACATCCCTCCACACAATATGAAAGCTTACACAAATGCCCCTGCATTCTATATGAAATGTCTACATCTGTGATCAACAAGTAACAAGTCATTGTGTGTATGTAAACTGTAAAAGCCATAGCAATAAAACAACATATGTAACTGTCATGAATCTGAGACAGTCTGTCAATATAACATGTTTACAGCCAACAAATCAGCTCTCTGCTTTCTTATCCCCCTTAAATTGCGGGACAAGACATCAGGTTACAACAATTAAAACAAAAGAAAACACAATGCATCTGCTTTGCAAGATGCATGCTTTGATCTATAAAAGGGAGTCTGAGGAAAACAAAACAACTCACAGGTCATAGAAAAACATCTCACTTTACTAAAAAGTCCAGTGTGAATAAAACTTCAAGAATAGTCCTAAAGTGACAATATAATAGGAATGACATGTATGAAACAGCCTGCAAAATGAACATACACAATTATCAAAGTTCTTATTTGACTGTACAGTATTAACAAATCTCTGTATATCTTACCGTCACAAACAACTAATTTACAGTAAAACCATAGAACAATAACACATATAACTGACATTTAATTTTCCAGTGTATGACATTCAGCTATTCCAAAATATGTTTTTGCTATAAAGAACTGAAAGTTCATTGAAAAATGACAATTTCAGTAATCTAATTACTTTACTTTATGTTGTGTGATTTCTTAAATATGAACCTGATGAGATACAGCGAAATATACCAGGCAATAAATTGTGCAACTTCGTTATTCAAATTCACTACAGGAAAACACTGTTTTAAATTTCAGTTTATTTGATGAATTGTTTGAGTTTTCCACAATGGTATCCATGCATATAGGAAGCGATGGACTCTCTACATGTTTCAGTATTTAATATTAGATGATATTGAGGAGCCACACTTTCATCTTGTGTCAAATTAGCAATGTCCACTACATGGAACAAAGCAATTGCTTGCAAATACACAAACAATTAAAAATCATGAAGTGTACGGCAGCTTTACAAAACAATTACAGTGGATGCTGCAGCGGCAAGCTTTCATCAGCAAAAAACGAGGAAGTGTAACAACTCAAACAACAGAAATGATCCTACAGTGACTAAATTAATGTGTATTGCTGTATCTTCTTATTGTCTGCTGATGAAGGCTTGAGCTGCAACTTCTGTTTTTTTTTTTTTTTTTGTAATGTATTTTGTCAAGCCGTCCTACGCATCATGCTTTTTTAACTGTTTACATTTCCACAGCTTTACTACAGATGAATCCATTTCATGTATGCTTGCAAATATATGCATACACCGCAACGTGACATTGGGCAAAAGGGCTGTGACTCAGACGGCTGGATCAGCAATAACAGCTGCAGAATATTTTAGCTGAGTTGTTAAACATGTCAACATGCATCCACAAACCACATTGTAATTTCTCATTTGGTTGAGTAAATAAATTTACAGGCGTGACCGATGTTAGTAATTAGTTTAGTTAGTTAGTCTTTCCTCTTGAGCCTAAGGCGGCGCATAGGGCAGAAGTCCTGTCTCTCCATGCTTGGCGGTTCGCTGCTACCTGTTGTAGATCTTGGATATTTACTTGGCCATTGAATGAGCCTTCTCTAATGATGGTTCTACGCAGGGTCTCTCTTGGTCTTCCCGTTTTCTTTTCCCTACTGGTGACCATATGAGGGCTTGGTAGGGGAGTCTTGACTTGTCCATTCTGAGTACATGGCCAATGTAGTTCCAACGGCGTCTTCTTATGAAATTGGATACTGTATCTTGCTTAGTCTCTTGTCTTATTTGCGAATTGGTTCTGAAGTCTGTCCAGTGGATGTTTAGAAGTCTTCTAAGACATTTGTTCTCAAAATTGTCTAATTTTTTATCTAAAGCTACCGTTGATTTCCAACTTTCACAACCATACGTTAACACTGGAACCACACAAGAGTTGAAGATTTTAAGTTTTGTGTGTTTGCTGAGTGTCTTTGACTTCCAGATGTTTGACAGCTTATTGAAGGCACTAGATGCCAGTGCGATTCTAGATGATATTTCTGGTGTTGAGTCCCCTGTAGATGTCATTTTGCTTCCTAGGTATGTAAAGCTGTTGACTTTTTCAAGAACATAGCTGTTCAATTTGGTGTCATCTGAACTGGTGGTTAGTAAAACCTAACATGATGTTAGTAATAGGCATAGTAATATGGGCCAACATATTGTTTTCCAATTATTTTCACAAAGACTGGATTGGAAAGATTGTCAAAATGTTGATGAATTTTCAAATAGGCAGACTTAGCATCGTCATAGCTCGGAAGCAATTGCTAATATTCTTTAGTCTAAACCACATATCAGTATACTAACAGTTAAGTTCATCTTGATATTTACTTTTCTCAGTCAATGGCTAGATTTTATTTTCTAAATGAAATTATTCCCTGATGACACAATGTTGTTGTTTGTCCATCAAGAATGATGATGACCATTCATTTCATCCAGTGGGGTTGAAAGTGTGGAGCCGTGGGTTCTAAGATGGCTGATAACGTTTCTGGAGGATTTCCTGCAGTGGTCTTTCTGTCCTGCCTTTTCTTTAATTAGTTTAGATGACACAATACACAAACACTATAAAACCTCAACAAATTCTTGTCAATAAAGTTGTGTCTGCCGCTGCAAGACCAGGCCCCATCAGTGACACACAGAATGCAGTTACTTACCATGCGTGTTGTCAGAATCAACCAAGGTGGCTCATTGGCTATCTTATCCTGCACAAAGCCTTAGCTGCGAACTCCCACCAACAACGAACAAGTTTTCAGACAAGAATAGAAGTAGAGATAGACATGAGTAAACTGGGAAAGAACTATGAATGATAGCAAATAATAGACGAGTTGATATGAGGCGGTTGTTGGCCTAAACACAATTGATGGAGAAAACAAAGAAAATAAGACAGTTATACTATCTGTGTTATTTGCAAGAGTATAAGTGTAAGAATAAACATTAATAATCTAATTTAAATAACGAAGACACAAATAATAGACTGCGCGATTTATTGCCTGGTATATTTAACTACATCTCGTCAAGTACATACTGATGAAATCACACAACATAAACTGAAACAATAAGATAAATTCTTCAGGCTGAAATATACAAAACATATTTTGAAGTATGTACCTGACGAGATACAGTGGAATATGCCAGGTAATAAATCATGCAATCTATTGTTTGTTTCTTCATTATTCAAATCCACTATGGGAAAACATTGTTTTGAATAATCTAATTGTTTGTCACCAACTGATTAAATGAACTTAAATATTTCACAGATACTGCCTTCCATATAAACTAGTAGTCAAGTAAAGCAATCTTCTGTATACGCCATCCAAACTTGAAATACTAAATACAGTATGTTAAGTACAAATATGTTTTCAATTATAAATTTTTATACTCATTTTATGAACGCAGTAAACAGAACCCCTCACCCAAATAAGACATGTAATAAATAGTGATCTAGGATAGAGATATCAAAAGGACAACTTAGAGAAACACTATGCAAATCTATAAACAAGATTTCCATCTGAAGGCATGTTAACATTATCATTACTAAGAAGCTGGCGTACGTTCCGGTTTATGTTCAAGAAAAAACTGCAATAAAATAAGCAATGTGACATTTTTTTTTTTAAATCTGTAAGTCTTTAACTTATAATTATGGTGGCATTGGTCTGGTCCGTAAATGACAGGATCCCACATACACCCAGCCCCTTCTTCAGGCAGCAGGATTCTAGAGTCAAACTTCATAAAATGACAACTAGACTTTTCCAGAAAGTAACAGCAGCCTGTATGATGCAGACTATATAACCTCTTGTTTAAGGGTTGCTGAGTACAATGTGTGCCTACCATGAAACCCAATAAGCTAGCATTTTGTGCCAACCACTGACAAAGCTCGTGCTATAAGAGTTTGAGGCCTCTGATAACAGCAAATGTTATGTGGCCTTCCTTGACTTGGGGACATAAATTACAAGTACCTCTGAAGTTGAAGTGGGTTCGACTGACGAGGGACACTGGTAATACGGAAAGCTAATACACACGCAAAAATCAGTCTAGTAAACTAGACGTAGTAGCACGTGTATGGACTACGCTTGTATTCAAAGAAAGCTATCGCCCCCAAAATAATGTGGCCTGTAGTTATATATGCATCATGATGCTGCTTAAGGCCTGTGGTTATAGCAAGTGCTATGTATCGCCTAAACCTGTGGTTATAGCAAGTGATATGTATCGCCTGAACCTGTGGTTATAGCAAGTGCTTTGTGTCGCCTGAACCTGTGGTTATAGCAAGTGCTTTGTGTCGCCTGAACCTGTGGTTATAGCAAGTGCTATGTATCACCTGAACCTGTGGTTATAGCAAGTGCTATGTATCGCCTGAACCTGTGGTTATAGCAAGTGCTTTGTGTCACCTGAACCTGTGGTTATAGCAAGTGCTATGTATCACCTGAACCTGTGGTTATAGCAAGTGCTATGTGTCGCCTGAACCTGTGGTTAAAGCAAGTACTATGGTACTGTCCGAGACCTGTAGTAAAGGCCAGCACCTTTATGCCACCTGAGGCCTATGGTAAAAGCCAGCACAATGTCATTGTATGAGACATGTGGTTATAGCAAGTGCTGTATGTCGACTGAGACATGTGGTTATAGCAAGTGCTTTATGTTGCCTGAGATCTATAGTAAAAACAAGTGCTATGATGTCACCTGAGACCTGTGGTTAAAGGAATTGCTTTGTCACCTGAGAACTGTAGTTATAGCAAGTACTATATCATCTGAGACCTGTAGTTATAGCAAGTGCTATTTCACCTGAGACCTGTAGTTATAGCAAGTGCTGTTACCTTAGACCTGTGGTTATAGCAAGTGCTATGTCATCTGAGACCTGTGGTTATAGCAAGTACTATATCATCTGAGACCTGTAGTTATAGCACATGATAGGTCACCTGAGACCTGTGGTTATAGCAAGTGCTATGTAACCTGAGACCTGTGGTTATAGCAAGTACTATATCATCTGAGACCTGTAGTTATAGCACATGATATGTCACCTGAGACCTGTAGTTACAGCACATGATATGTCACCTGAGACATGTGGTTATAGCACATGATATGTCACCTGAGACCTGTGGTTATAGCAAGTACTATATCATCTGAGACCTGTAGTTATAGCACATGATATGTCACCTGAGACCTGTGGTTTATAGCAAGTGCTTTGTTCACATGAGACCTGTAGTTATAGCAAGTGCTGTTAGCCTGAGACCTGTGGTTATAAGCAAGTGCTATGTCAACATGATACCTGTAGTTATAGCAAAGTGCTGTCACCTGAGAACCTGTAGTTATAGCACATATGTCATGTCACCTGAAACCTGTGGTTATAGCAAGTGCTGTCACCTGAGACCTGTGGTTGTAGCAAGTGCTGTCACCTGAGACCTATCATAAATGCAAGTGCTATGTCACCTGAGACCTGTGTTGTTATAGCAAGTGTTATACAATACCTGAGACTTATAGTAAAAGCAAGTGTTATGTCACAGAGACCTTTGATAAAAGCAAATGCTATGATGTTGCCTGAGACCATGTGGTTATAGCAAGTGCTATATGTCACCTGAGACCTGTAGTTATAGCAAGTGCTATGTCGCCTGAGACCAATAGTGTAAAACCAGTGCTATAATGCAGCCTTAGGACCTGCGGTTAAAAGTTGGTATGTGTTGTAAATGCTATATTGTATTGTAGGAAAAGTGTCATGAAAATGGAATAAAGCTATTAATGGACATCACAGCATGGTAATTCAAAACCAATTAACAACCTGTGATGAAAATGTACATTTCCCCCTAGCCACAAATGAAAACTGCCACTTGGTGCCCCCCCCCCCCCCACCCCCCCCCCCCCCCCCCCCCCCACCACGAACTAGGGCATTTGAAACAGTAGTAGATTATCTATGCTATTAACAGACAATGCACGGGTATCCTAAATTCACCATGTAAAACAGATTTCTTGCTGGGGGATCCCCCACTGCAGGAGGCACATTTCCACAGACTTACTGTATAAGGCTATGATTTATGAAGAGAATCAATGTCACTGCACTCACCCTAGAAGTGCTCAGTCTTTCTCCCAGTCGAGGCTGAAGGGTCTGGAAGTTGTCGTCCATGAGGCGAGGTGGTTAGCTACACACTGGAACTGCTTATGTTTCTGGTTACTGTGAGCTGTTCCACACACGATTTCCCCCCTCCAACAGCTCCCCCCCTTTCAACAGCCGCAATTGAGACGAGTCATCTTGCATTTCATCTCATCTCATCTCATCATGTTCCTCTTGTACCTTGCGGTGTCGAGGTGAAGTATAAACTTCGTGAGAGTGCCCGGTTATGGGCTTCGTATATCGACATTCCCATGGATTCTGCTATTCCCTCCGTCCAACCTTTATGTGGTTGGCCTCTTCCTCTGTTTCCATCTAGTCTGTACATCATTGCTTGTTGAGGCATGCTGTTGACTGGTAACCTACTTGCATGGCCAAACCATTTGACTTGCTGCATTTAAGACTTCATAACAGACACATGTTCATATGCCTGGAGGAGAATTCTGACCTAGGCAACCACAACAAAATAAATCAGTTCACTGTGATTGAATACTTCAGAATTCTCATATACACATGCATAAGAAAGCCACGTAGCCTTCACAATAAATCACATCCGGGTTAGGATGGCCAGAAGTTAGGCATCCACCTGTAGCTTAAGACCAAGCCCGAATCACGTACGATTCTTGTTTACAAATTAAAACAATCAGAGGATGATATACCTCCCCCTGATGTTAGAGTAATGGATTTGATGCCTAGTCTTATCCTAAATAGGGGGGGGGGGGGGTGTAAGAAATTACAACCTGTATGCACTGTAAAAACCCCTCAGAAACAAAAATTGTATGTTAATAAGCCACTCTTCTTGAAAATTGCAAACCCTACTCACACACAAAATGTACAGCATGTGCAATTCTGATATACACACACTTGAATCCTTGCCAGGGCTATGGAGTTTGTGCACAGTGCTGAAGCTCTCTGTGATCTTTGGAGGGAATTTGACAGATTCTGTGCCAGATAAACAGTAGGTTTGGACCCAAACAAAAAATAGATGACGGGAAATGGGAAGTAGGGCTGTGTCACAGTTATGACTTAACAGTTGTTAATATGGCAGCATCATGTTGTATTATAAAGCAATGACAACATTTTGGCGATATATAGTCCCATGGCAGATATTGGAAATTGCTTAAGACGATTAATCATCCCATGGCACTTCATCACAAGCTCTAAATTACAGAAACTAATGAATAAACACCATGTTTTCTGGTGCCATACTTGATAAGTAACAATGCATCTTTATCTAACATGAATTAATTAGTAACATCAAACAATTATGTTACAAGAATTAATTAGTAACATTGCATGATTACATTACAGGAATTATTTAGTAACAAAATGTGTTTAATTAGCATAAACTTGATTTTTTAAAAAAAACAGTTAACTATCATAGTACATACTAAATATGTTTTATAAAAGGCTATTTTACAAATTACTAGTTAATAACAAAACCTAAAGAAATTATCTGTGATGGCCAACTACTGCAGTGTCCAGTGTCTGCAAACAAAAGCTCAGATCCAAGGGTGTACTCACGCACACTTGTAATTCAGTTTTTGTAATTTGTTAGACAGGCTGACTAGATTTGTGGGTACAAATTTCCCCCACCATGATTATTTCAGCAATGAAAGAGGTTTAACAAAAATAACAACAACAACAAACATTTTCCTCAGTTAATATACTCAAAATAACAAATGTCCAAAAAAATGCATCTGGAGTTGGACTCATTTTCCAATATATTCACATAAAACATGAATCTTTGTACACTAACAATATAAGTTTTCTCTCACAGAATACAGACTTCTCACTGCCCAATATGGTCAATTCAGTGGCACATGTATATCCGTTTGTAGTCAAAGTGATAATTACATGAAGCAATGATTGGTGGGTTTTCTTTTGTTCTATTCCTTCAAATCCATGAACATTTATTTTGTGAAAAGTAAGAAGAATGAAAAACAGTATTCACTAACTAAATTTCCATTTCCCTTACTTTCAACAAAAATAAATAACATTTCAGAATAATGTTTTTCAACATATATATATATATATATATTCCAATATTTCTAGAAATATATTGGATTCCTATACTTCTAGATATATATTGCATCCCAATACTTCTAGAGTATCTCCCTTCGAGGTCGTTTTCGAGCTGATCCCATTGGCTCGCAGAATTCCAGAAACCTGGAGTCTTTAACATGAACCTGAGACTGAGCTGTGAGCTGAAGTTTAATAGCGCTGGCATTCAGTTTGGTCGATTTGAATATCTTTTTTAAGCCTTTCATTTTCTCACTGTGAAATTCAACCTGGACCGGTTCAAAAGCTGCCAGCATTTCAGATGTTGGAGATGGGGATGATGATGGCACCGGTAAGGAGCATGTAGCATCGTCTGACCGTTTAATTGTCAACATCATATCTGCTGGACTTTCAGCTTTTAACATAGAGTCCATGGTGAGTCCAATAAACGCTGTCCCGTTGGATTTTGAACTCAGAAACTCATCAACATCGAGTCGAGAGTCTGACCCAGTGTAAGGAACCATTGGGAGGGGTGTAGAAGAGAAAGCTTCATCAGAAGACACAGTAGATGAAATTGAGGCTGATGAAGAAAAGGGCTCACCAGCTCCAAGCAGGTACTCCTTGTTGAGAATGTTCAGGCTGCACTGCTGAGCTAGAGCTGTGATGTTGGGGTTTGGAACTGTGTCCTGGCTGCTCTCCTGTTGCCCAACCTTGCAGGCAAGCTCCTCTATTGTAGACTTGATCTTCTGCTGAGATTTCCCATGTTCATCTCCATTAACCCTTTTCCCAGACTCTGCCCATCCTGTATTTGAACTGCTGTCCTTGGCAGCAGTGGAGTTTCTCCTCCGCTGGCCTTTGCGACCCCGAGCTGTCACACGCTGACCCACAACATGCGACTGGGGAGGAGATAACTGCAGGTTCTCTTTCTTCAACTCCTCTACAACAGCTTGCAATGGATCACTCACTTCCTGTGTTTTCACAAACTTCTTCTCACTGTCTACTTTTGAATCACTTCCATCTTTCCAACTTACTATTGTTTTTCATTGTCATTTTCATCATTTTCACTTTTCTCCTCATTGTCGTCTTCGTCATCATCATCGTCATCTTCATCCCTTCCCACATCAATTTTTAGCCCGAGTCCGTGGATCGAATTTATTGAGAGAAAAAGTCAAGTTCTGAGCCCATCCCACATGCAACACCGGAGTAGAGCTGCCTTCTTCCCACTCACAAATTCCATCATAGAATCGTAGAATGTCTGCATATACCTCGGGATTGTACAAGATGTTCATCTGGCTACGATCTATCGTGTGTGTGGAAACTGTCTTCACAATATTTGGAATAAGCTCATTAGCAATTTCTAGAAACTCTTTGTAGATTTCCTCATCCTCCCTGGTGTAGTTGAACCTGATGTAAAAAAACAAGTCACTGTGAATCGTTCATTCAAAACATGAAATATTTGTTAATGTTTATGACAACATCCGCATCCAGCTGGAAATAGAAAAAAAAATAGTCCCCACATACCTTAAGTTTGCCCTTTACCGGGCAAAACGCCCGGGAACGTTTTTACCCCCAAACGAGCAATCCACCTGAAAGCGTCCGTGACTATTATGCATTGTAAAAATGTGATCTATCGGCTTTCAGAGACTTCCGATTGTCTACTTTCGGTTTCGCCGATAGCTTGACAACATGGCCGTCATTCGCAAGCGTGTACTTTCAATTTGAACGGATTTTTAAAAATAGTTTTTGTGGGTTTAGTGGGTTTTACGCTTTGTATTTCAAAATGGATTTCGACGATTCTTCAAGTTATAGCGGAGATTTCACTGGGTTCAATTTAAGTGACATTGAAAGGCACGAAGTTGACTATTAATTGGAGCTAGATATCAGTGATCAGTGTTACTTTGCGTTAGCAGTCGTGAGTTGGACTTTAAAGAAAGTGATTATGATTCTGAAAATGTGTTTGTAAATTGCCGTATAGATGACTGACAATCACAAACAATATGTTGTATTTTGTAAATATTTGTGTTCATGTGTGGATTAGCAGCAACATTCAAGTGAGTAAAATATTCTGCATGCTTTTCCCTTCATTTTGCTGTTTATTTGACTAAAATCTGTTGACTAACAACTTATATGTGATATTTTTACTAACGTAATCCAAAATTTTACCAAACCTCAAAATTCTTCTTGCCTGTTCAGGGCTACAAAACAGACAAACGTCTGCCCGGTAAAGGGTTAAGTTCCATTTACCAGAGTTGGAGTGCTTTTGAGGAAAGGCATTTACCAGAAACTAGAAAAATGTTGGGTTCATTTCCAGATGAGGATAATATTTAACTTTTTTTTTTCAAAGTAACTTAATATCATAATCCTCCATGATCTTTAGGTTCAGCCTCTGTATTACCACCTTAAGCTAAATATGAAGGCTGTATCTTTAATGACTGTGCAGTGTTTGAACATATTGCCGGTCCCAGTTTTGTATTCACCCTCTGTAAAGTTCATGCAACATAAATAATAGGTAAATACAAAACGATAATATTTTCAAACACTGCACAGTCAATAAAAATACCCCTTGTATATTGTCAAAACAGGAATAAAAATAAAGGAAATAAATTTGTAACAGTAAATGATAACTAAGAGAGAACAATCCTGCATTAAACTTCACATCCTTTATGAGTCAACACACCATCTCATCATCACATGCCCTGCCAAACAGCGTAGGCTTTCATGCATCTCCACAAATCTTAGCACTTTGTGTTCTGAAAAAATTCCAGCAATATTATTCTTGCATGTCACCATCTAGGCCAACCAGCTTCATCTCTCAGACAGGTAGCATGTGCCTCTTCTACCGCTGTTCGTTACAATCATCACAATACTTTCCAGTGCTTTTCTTCTTAATACATTTCTTTCTATGTCAGTCCATTTATTCCAAAGTTTACAAACAGCATGCATATTTCCTGTGGTTAAATATGATGCAGAACTTGGATATTTCACAAATCAGCTGAAAATCACACATCTGTCTTTGAATATACACAATTTAGAAGAGTGTTAACAATTCATTGGGCAAAAAGGTGAACAAACAGATCCAATATCCAATAAGAACAGAATACTGAAGAAGGTTACCTATTAAGACAAACTACCATGAGGAAACAAATATTCTGAGCATATAGATACACTACTTCATAACCTCTGAAGTTGGAGTGGTTTCACTTGATGGCGAGGGACACTGGTAATAGGTAAAGGTAATCCACATGCAAAATCAGTCCGGTGCACTAGAAGCAGTAGCACGTGTACGGACTACGCTTGAGTTCAAAGATACTATACAAACAAACAAAACCTAAGATAATTATGGAGGGAAGTGTGTTGGCAAGGCACAGAAGAGAAAGAGCACAAAGTAAATAGATCCAAGATGTGATGGATAATTCACACACGCTAGCGACAGAGACAGGACACGTGGCTTACAACAAAAAGATGGATAATTCACACATGACAGTGACAGAGATGGGACATCTGGCTTATGACAGAAAGATGGATAATTCACACATGCCAGTGAGAGAGGCAGGGCATCTGGCTTATGACAGAAAGATGGATAATTCACACATGCCAGTGACAGAGATAGGACATCTGGCTTATGACAGAAAGATGGATAATTCACACATGACAGTGACAGAGACGGGACATCTGGCTTATGACAGAAAGATGGATAATTTACACATGCCAGTGACAGAGGCAGGACATCTGGCTTATGACAGAAAGATGGATAATTCACACATGACAGTGACAGAGGCAGGACATCTAGCTTATGACAGAAAGATGGATAATTCACACATGACAGTGACAGAGGCAGGACATCTGGCTTATGACAGAAAGATGGATAATTCACACATGACAGTGACAGAGGCAGGACATCTAGCTTATGACAGAAAGATGGATAATTCACACATGACAGTGACAGAGGCAGGACATCTGGCTTATGACAGAAAGATGGATAATTCACACATGACAGCGACAGAGGCAGGACATTTGGCTTATGACAGAAAGATGGATAATTTACACATGCCAGTGTCAGAGGCAGGACATCTGGCTTATGACAGAAAGATGGATAATTCACACATGACAGTGACAGAGGCAGGACATCTGGCTTTTTTCAGAAAGATAGATAATTCACACATGACAGTGACAGGACATCTGGCTTATGACAGAAAGATGGATAATTCACACATGACAGTGACAGAGGCAGGACATCTGGCTTTTTTCAGAAAGATGGATAATTCACACACATCATAGACGGAGGTGGGACACATGGCTTATGACAGAAAGAAGGATAATTCACACACAACAGTGACAGAGGCGGGACATATGGCTTATGACAGAAAGACATTTCAACAGACTTCACTTATAGGACTAAAGCTCTACACCGGAGAGGCCATTGGATGAAGTCTTCCTATTATTGCTATCCCAGTGCTGCAGTTTCTTCTTCTTCTTTTGCGTTCATCCGGAGAGTTTTTTTAGGATGTGATTGCGTTGTGCCTGTTTACAGCAGAGCTGCGATACTTGCGCCTTTCAGCTGACACATCCAACTTCTGCGGATGCTGCAGTTTCTACTCCTGGCAACCTAATCCCATTCTCAAGAAAGTACAAGTTTCCTGTAGCTCATCCAGGGACACAAAGAGTGAGCTGACACATTTTGGAGGTGACTGTAGCAGGTTTATCCTAGTGGTGTCAAGATAGTTGGGGTGTTTCGATACATGTATTCATTAGTCGTTAGTCACGGTTACAACATCACAGTTCCTGTGCAAGTGAATATTACACAAAATGCTGCTCACTGTCCCATGTGAAAAGTGGAACAGACAGCAGTCCCAACAAACCACAGGCATACATGCAAACGGCCACTGCCAGAATGCTAACACAACAGTCCACCACTAAAATGACAGTTCATCATCAATGAAAGCGGCGGTGACTAGAAAACCAGCAGCTGCACACACATTACTTCAAAAGGTAAAACGAGCTAGTTCAGCAACCAGCCATTTGTTATTTTTGTTTCTGAACATGCTGTTCTCAATACAAACCACCGAGCGCATGTAAAAGCACTCTACACGAAAGAGCTATTTCTAGAGCTGAATATTGAAGAAGGTTGGCTATTAACCTTTTACAGGGTGGAACGTCCATTTCCGGCCGATCGTTTAAATGGGCAGACCGCCCAAACGCGCCTGATACTATTATGCATTGTAAAAACGTGATCTCTCGGCTTTCCGATACTTCCGATGGCTACTTTCGCTTTCACCGATAGCTTGACAACGTGGCCGCTATTTGCAAGCGCCTACTATGAATTTGAACGGACTTTTTTTGATAGTTTTCGGGGTTTTTACGCTTAGTTTTTCAAAATGGATTTCGGCGATTCTTCAAGTGATAGCCGAGATTTCGCTAGGTTCAATTTAAGTGACATTAAAGGGCACGAAGTTGACTACTAATCGGAGCTAGATATCAGTGAAAAGCATTACTTTGCATTAGCAGTCGTGAGTCGGACTTTAAAGAAAGTGATTATGATTCTGAAAATGTGTTTGTAAATTGCCGTATAGATGACTGAAAATCACAAACAATAACTGTATTTCGTAAATATTTGTGTTCATATATGGATAACCGGCAACAATCACGTGAGTAACATATTCTGCATGCTTTTCCTTTCATTGTGTTGTTTATTTAACTAAAATCGGTTGACTAACACCTTATTTGTGATGTTTTTACTAACGCAACCCGAAATTTTACCGAACCTGGAAAAAATCTTGCCCGTTCAGGGCTAAAAAACGGACAAGCGTCTGCCCTGTAAAGGGTTAAAGGCGATAAAACAAAGAAAAGTTAAAAATTTTGGTCACTTGAAACGTCACGAAAGTTTGGAGAGAACAAAAATGGAGGGGTATATGCCTGGGAAGAGAAGAAGAGGAAAGCCAAAGAGAAGATAGGTGCAGAATGTGGCGGGTGATCTCCAGATAGGTGTATCAGACAAAGGATATCTTGCTTATGATTGAGATGTTTTCCGGAATGTTGTTATGGGAGCTGCAGCAGCACAGTGGCTTTGATGGGAGCTGCAGTAGCACAGTGGCTTTGATGGGAGCTGCAGTAGCAGTGGCTTTGATGGGAGCTGCAGTAGCAGTGGCTTTGATGGGAGCTGCAGTAGCACAGTGGCTTTGATGGGAGCTGCAGTAGCACAGTGGCTTTGATGGGAGCTGCAGTAGCATAGTGATTTTGATGGGAGCTGCAGTAGCATAGTGATTTTGACAGGAACAGCAGCACGGTGGCTTTGATGGGAGCTGCAGTAGCAGTGGCTTTGATGGGAGCTGCAGTAGCACAGTGGCTTTGATGGGAGCTGCAGTAGCAGTGGCTTTGATGGGAGCTGCAGTAGCAGTGGCTTTGATGGGAGCTGCAGTAGCACAGTGGCTTTGATGGGAGCTGCAGTAGCACAGTGGCTTTGATGGGAGCTGCAGTAGCATAGTGATTTTGATGGGAGCTGCAGTAGCATAGTGATTTTGACAGGAACAGCAGCACGGTGGCTTTGATGGGAGCTGCAGTAGCAGTGGCTTTGATGGGAGCTGCAGTAGCACGGTGGCTTTGATGGGAGCTGCAGTAGCAGTGGCTTTGATGGGAGCTGCAGCAGCACAGTGGCTTTGATGGGAGCTGCAGCAGCACAGTGGCTTTGATGGGAGCTGCAGCAGCACAGTGGCTTTGATGGGAGCTGCAGCAGCAGTGGCTTTGATGGGAGCTGCAGTAGCATAGTGATTTTGACAGGAACAGCAGCAGCAGTGGCTTTGATGGGAGCTGTATTAGCAGTGTGGTTTGATGGGAGCTGCAGTAGCAGTGGCTTTGATGGGAGCTGCAGTAGCACAGTGGCTTTGATGGGAGCTGCAGTAGCAGTGGCTTTGATGGGAGCTGCAGTAACACAGTGGCTTTGATGAGAGCTGCAGTTGCACAGTGGCTTTGATGGGAGCTGCAGTTGCACAGTGACTGTGATGGGAGCTGCAGTTGCACAGTGACTGTGATGGGAGCTGCAGTTGCACAGTGACTGTGATGGGAGCTGCAGTTGCACAGTGACTGTGATGGGAGCTGCAGTTGCACAGTGACTGTGATGGGAGCTGCAGTTGCACAGTGACTGTGATGGGAGCTGCAGTTGCACAGTGACTGTGATGGGAGCTGCAGTTGCACAGTGACTGTGATGGGAGCTGCAGTTGCACAGTGACTGTGATGGGAGCTGCAGTTGCACAGTGACTGTGTATGGGAGCTGCAGTTGCACAGTGACTGTGATGGGAGCTGCAGTTGCACAGTGACTGTGATGGGAGCTGCAGTTGCACAGTGACTGTGATGGGAGCTGCAGTTGCACAGTGACTGTGATGGGAGCTGCAGTTGCACAGTGACTGTGATGGGAGCTGCAGTTGCACAGTGATTTTGATGGGAGCTGCAGTTGCACAGTGACTGTGATGGGAGCTGCAGCAGCACAGTGGCTTTGATGGGAGCTGCAGTTGCACAGTGACTGTGATGGGAGCTGCAGTTGCACAGTGACTGTGATGGGAGCTGCAGTTGCACAGTGACTGTGATGGGAGCTGCAGCAGCACAGTGGCTTTGATGGGAGCTGCAGTTGCACAGTGACTGTGATGGGAGCTGCAGTTGCACAGTGACTGTGATGGGAGCTGCAGCAGCACAGTGACTGTGATGGGAGCTGCAGTTGCACAGTGGCTTTGATGGGAGCTGCAGTTGCACAGTGACTGTGATGGGAGCTGCAGTTGCACAGTGACTGTGATGGGAGCTGCAGTTGCACAGTGACTGTGATGGGAGCTGCAGCAGCACAGTGGCTTTGAAGGGAGCTGCAGTTGCACAGTGACTGTGATGGGAGCTGCAGTTGCACAGTGATTTTGATGGGAGCTGCAGTTGCACAGTGACTGTGATGGGAGCTGCAGCAGCACAGTGGCTTTGATGGGAGCTGCAGTTGCACAGTGGCTTTGATGGGAGCTGCAGTTGCACAGTGACTGTGATGGGAGCTGCAGTTGCACAGTGATTTTGATGGGAGCTGCAGTTGCACAGTGACTGTGATGGGAGCTGCAGTAGCACAGTGACTGTGATGGGAGCTGCAGTTGCACAGTGATTTTGATGGGAGCTGCAGTAGCACAGTGACTGTGATGGGAGCTGCTGCAGCACAGTGGCTTTGATGGGAGCTGCAGTTGCACAGTGACTGTGATGGGAGCTGCAGTTGCACAGTGACTGTGATGGGAGCTGCAGCAGCACAGTGACTGTGATGGGAGCTGCAGTTGCACAGTGATTTTGATGGGAGCTGCAGTAGCACAGTGACTGTGATGGGAGCTGCTGCAGCACAGTGGCTTTGATGGGAGCTGCAGTTGCACAGTGACTGTGATGGGAGCTGCAGTTGCACAGTGACTGTGATGGGAGCTGCAGCAGCACAGTGACTGTGATGGGAGCTGCAGTTGCACAGTGATTTTGATGGGAGCTGCAGTAGCACAGTGACTGATGGGAGCTGCAGTTGCACAGTGACTGTGATGGGAGCTGCAGCAGCACAGTGGCTTTGATGGGAGCTGCAGTTGCAGTGACTGTGATGGGAGCTGCAGTTGCAGTGATTTTGATGGGAGCTGCAGTAGCACAGTGGCTTTGATGGGAGCTGCAGTAGCACAGTGGCTTTGATGGGAGCTGCAGTAGCACAGTGGCTTTGATGGGAGCTGCAGTAGCACAGTGACTGTGATGGGAGCTGCAGTAGCACAGTGACTGTGATGGGAGCTGCAGTAGCACAGTGACTGTGATGGGAGCTGCAGCAGCACAGTGACTGTGATGGGAGCTGCAGCAGCACAGTGGCTTTGATGGGAGCTGCAGTTGCACAGTGACTGTGATGGGAGCTGCAGTTGCACAGTGACTGTGATGGGAGCTGCAGTTGCACAGTGACTGTGATGGGAGCTGCAGTTGCACAGTGACTGTGATGGGAGCTGCAGTTTGCACAGTGACTGTGATGGGAGCTGCAGTTGCACAGTGACTGTGATGGGAGCTGCAGTTGCACAGTGACTGTGATGGGAGCTGCAGTTGCACAGTGACTGTGATGGGAGCTGCAGTTGCACAGTGACTGTGATGGGAGCTGCAGTTGCACAGTGACTGTGATGGGAGCTGCAGTTGCACAGTGATTTTGATGGGAGCTGCAGTTGCACAGTGACTGTGATGGGAGCTGCAGTTGCACAGTGATTTTGATGGGAGCTGCAGTTGCACAGTGACTGTGATGGGAGCTGCAGTAGCACAGTGACTGTGATGGGAGCTGCAGTTGCACAGTGATTTTGATGGGAGCTGCAGTAGCACAGTGACTGTGATGGGAGCTGCAGCAGCACAGTGGCTTTGATGGGAGCTGCAGTTGCACAGTGACTGTGATGGGAGCTGCAGTTTCACAGTGACTGTGATGGGAGCTGCAGCAGCACAGTGACTGTGATGGGAGCTGCAGTTGCACAGTGATTTTGATGGGAGCTGCAGTAGCACAGTGACTGATGGGAGCTGCAGTTGCACAGTGACTGTGATGGGAGCTGCAGCAGCACAGTGGCTTTGATGGGAGCTGCAGTTGCAGTGACTGTGATGGGAGCTGCAGTTGCACAGTGATTTTGATGGGAGCTGCAGTAGCACAGTGGCTTTGATGGGAGCTGCAGTAGCACAGTGGCTTTGATGGGAGCTGCAGTAGCACAGTGGCTTTGATGGGAGCTGCAGTAGCACAGTGACTGTGATGGGAGCTGCAGTAGCACAGTGACTGTGATGGGAGCTGCAGTAGCACAGTGACTGTGATGGGAGCTGCAGCAGCACAGTGACTGTGATCGGAGCTGCAGCAGCACAGTGGCTTTGATGGGAGCTGCAGTTGCACAGTGACTGTGATGGGAGCTGCAGTTGCACAGTGACTGTGATGGGAGCTGCAGTTGCACAGTGATTTTGATGGGAGCTGCAGTAGCACAGTGGCTTTGATGGGAGCTGCAGTTGCACAGTGACTGTGATGGGAGCTGCAGTTGCACAGTGATTTTGATGGGAGCTGCAGTTGCACAGTGACTGTGATGGGAGCTGCAGCAGCACAGTGGCTTTGATGGGAGCTGCAGTTGCACAGTGGCTTTGATGGGAGCTGCAGTTGCACAGTGACTGTGATGGGAGCTGCAGTAGCACAGTGGCTTTTATGCTTGCCTGCCAGCCTGGAGATCATGTGTTTAAATCCCTATCCTGGTGGAAATATATAAACTGACCTGGCAAAATTCTTAGGGGGAAAACATTGTACCCATGGGAAGACAGGGTTCATGACCTTGAATGCAATCTCTCTAGATAAAAAACGCCTTACACAGAAGCATGTTGAAGTCGGATGCAATCACCTCTGAGCTACAGAGGTGTATAAATAGGCATGATAAACACCTTGAAAGAGGAACCAATAAGAAGCAATCAGGTACACATTTGGCTGCATTATAGATAGAAACACTGAGAGATAATTAGTCACAATATATATATATACTCTACAGAACCTTTTAGACCAAGATCTGACAGCTTCATTTTGTACTACGCTCTAATATTCTAGACTCAACCCTATCTGCCAATAACTATTCAGGAAGACAATTTTCAAAGCAACTTTCACTCAATTCAGTTACTAATTACTTACTTTCTAGGAAGAAAATATACAAAGCAACTATCACTCAATTCAATTACTAATTGCTTACTTTCTAGGAAGAAAATAGGCAAAGCAACTTTCACTCAATTCAATTACTAATTACTTACTTTCTAATAACATTGGCTGCTTCCGCCCAACACTTGATAGCTTCCTTGTAACGGCGCTTACGGTATAAGTATCCTCCCATATAAGTGTATGGATACACGTGATGTTTGTCATAATGCTTCACAGCTGAAGACACGGCTTCATTAAAAATAGTCATGGGTGGAGGTCGACCTGGAGTAGGAGAAATTTCTTCCAGGTCACCCAGATTTCCTAATGCCATTGGATACCTGAAATCAGAACTTCAAATGTCATTTGACTTAATTGTTTAATATATTAACAAATTATTTCGTTATGTCGCAACTACCGCCAGGAGCCACAGTAGTGTAGTGCTAGACTCTTGCTCGTTGATCTGGTGGTCATGGATTTGATCCGCATCGGGTAGATTTGTATTTTAAAAACTGAACTGTACTCCCAGGACACCCGCCCTAACATGGGTACTGGGAAATGTCTTCGGAAGTAAAGGTGGCCACTAGACCAGCAGACAAACGTGCTAGCCACTGCTCCACCGTGGCTCACAGCACAACAGGTCAGATTATTACATTAAAATAAATAATAAAATCTTGATTCCAGAGAAAAGAAGCTGTAGTCAGCCAATTGCTATACAACTCTAGGGTTTATGATGGGTGAAAGAAAGGGGGAACTCAAAGATTAAGAACATGGGAGTCCAGGAAAATCATACAAGTACATGGAAAACTTCCTACAAGAGAGACATTTTACAGTTAAAGTAAACAATGGACAGTGAGATTTATATAAACAACAAAATGGCATCATAAAACTTTCTACAAGAGAGATTTCTTACGGTTAAAGTAAACAATGCACATTCAGATTTATAGGACCAACAAAACCTATCCTGAATAACTTTTCTATAGGTACTACTTTTACCAACAACTTTTACTCTCACAATATTAAAAAATACGTTATCACAATTATGTCGTTGCCCTACAAAATTTAGGACAGGAAAATATATTTCACAAATATATATACAGAACTACACTAAGATTCAACATGAATGACAAAATGGGGAGTTGACTTATATTCAACGAAAAGCAGAATAAATTACAAAAAATACAACAACGCAGAATACCAGATAGTTAGGAATTAATCTCTACTGGACACCTCTCAATTACTGGTGCCTGCACAGAAGAGGACAAAAATGGTGTAACAGAATCACCCATGTGGAGCTCATGAGTGGAACTAAACACCAGTGAATCAAAAGGTGGACAAAAGCATCTGGCGCTGGAAAAGACACACACTGAGAAAACCTGATAGTATAACTAGACAGTCCTTTATCTGGAAGCTGGAGGACAAATGAAATGGAAGAAGACCTAAAAACACATGGAAAGGAGAATAAGAGACAGAAAAGAATCATATGAGAACATGGACAGAACTGCATGAGACAGCAAATGATAGGAGGGCTGGCAGTGAGTTGGTTGAGGGTCTAAGATTGAATGGGGGATAATGAGCAGAAAGAGAGGGATCAGCCACTCAAAGTAAAATACTAATAATGTTAAATTAGTTAATAAGTTAAAGTTCAAAAGCTGAAATGGCAAGAATATTTAACCTAGACAAAATGGACCGGCTCTGTGGAAAAGGGGTTATGAATGCAATTTGTAATCCTGCATACTGCGTTCGAAACAGCAGCAGGCGATTTGGAAGCAGACCGCATTGGTTCCTATACAAAGGTATGAGTGCCGATATTTCAGATAGCAGTTGAGTTGAGTTAAGAACCTACATCACTGCACTCAGGGAATTCAGATAGCAATGGCAAACTACTGAACATAATCTTGCCAAGAAATCACAAATAGCCAAAAAATGCTGGGATTGACTGCGACTACACAATGGGTAATATTATATGAAAACCAGGCATGTTAAAATGAACAAACATTACATCAAGTTATTGAAATAATAATTGATATTATATATATCACAATTATAATACTGCAGGGGGAAATAAGATGTTACATTAAAAAAAAAAATTAATGTACAATTTAATCATGGAGAACTTAGCAGTGGTTAGTTGTGCAAATAATCTGGAGACACAAACAATTCAGCTCTATTAACAAGAACAGCAACTCTCGCCATTCAGCATGACAAGTCCCTATCCAATTGACTCCACCAACACAATGTTTGAGATTGTACAGATCAAACCTTCACTTCCTTAGTTGTGTTTGAAACTTTGACCTGGCTCTGTACTCTTTTATTACACTTTTCATTTCCATTCTGCATTTTTATCCCTATATCCAGCAAATGCTGATCTCCCCGGCCTAGGGGTCACACGAATTTCTCCGTAATCCCATATACTCTGGTGAGTAATGTGACGTTTGTGAGAATTGGTAGCGGTTCTCTCCGCGTCGGTGACTGATGGGGTATGTTAGCCGGTTGCTCAGAAAGCAATGGCAAACTACTGAGCGTAATCTTGCCAAGAAATCAACAATCAGCTGAAAGATGCTGATGTTGACAGCGATGTCCTGTAAAGGATATGCGAATGAAAAAAAAAAAAAAATCCAGCATATGGTTTTCTCTAAGAACTCCTGCCTTGATGGTTTTTATATTTGCAAATTATTAACTATTTGTTTTAAACAAAATGTTTAAACTAACGTTGTTGTTAAGTTACTTTAATAAACACACTGTTTATTGTGGACAGACAGTTTATGTATCTGAATCAGTGAATAGAGTTCACCACAGTCAACACCTGTTGTGGTTTCAATATGACTTAACATGGCATGTTTTTCTTCCTTGTCAAACTGGTTAAACATTTTCAAAAACCTGACCTCATTAACAAAATGCATGTTACCAACAACATGTAGTAGGTCCTTTCTAGAATGTCACTCTCATCACCGCCCAATGAAACATTTCTTGATCCCTCACCATTTCTCCCGCTTCATGCATTGTTAATGAACAGTTTCATGATCCCTCACCATTTCTCCCGCCTCATGCACTGTCAATGAACAGTTTCTTGATCCCTCACCATTTCTCCCACCTCATGCACTGTCAATGAACAGTTTCTTGATCCCTCACCATTTCTCCCACCTCATGCACTGTCAATGAACAGTTTCTTGATCCCTCACCATTTCTCCCGCCTCATGCATCGTCAATGAACAGTTTCTTGATCCCTCACCATTTCTCCCGCCTCATGCACTGTCAATGAACAGTTTCTTGATCCCTCACCATTTCTCCCGCCTCATGCACTGTCAATGAACAGTTTCTTGATCCCTCACCATTTCTCCCACCTCATGCACTGTCAATGAGAAGTTTCTTGATCCCTCACCATTTCTCCCACCTCATGCACTGTCAATGAACAGTTTCTTGATCCCTCACCATTGCTCCGGCCTCATGCACTGTCAATGAACAGTTTCTTGATCCCTCACCATTTCTCCCACCTCATGCACTGTCAATGAGAAGTTTCTTGATCCCTCACCATTTCTCCCACCTCATGCACTGTCAATGAACAGTTTCTTGATCCCTCACCATTGCTCCGGCCTCATGCACTGTCAATGAAAAGTTTCTGGATCCCTCACCATTTCTCCCGCCTCATGCACTGTCAATGAAAAGTTCTTGATCCCTCACCATTTCTCCCGCCTCATGCACAAGATGTCTGCAATGTCCTGTATCCATCCTTGTGCTAGTAAACTCCTGTCTCTTCTGCCAGGAACCATGCCTTTCATCAATGTTCTCTCCAAGCCACACTGATCTTTATTATGGCCACAATATTTCAATTCTCGAGACATGACTCTATTAATCAGTCAGTTTTCGTCTATGTTCAGTTCTTGTTAATGTCAATATTTCTTTTTTATCTTGGCCCACGATTCTCTAAGAACTTTTCCCTAACATTTAAGCTTAAAAGTCAGAATTTTCTTCTTTAGTGATTATGAGCCTGCTCCATGGCGAAGGGGTTACAGACTAAGTTCATATTCCCACAAACCACATTAGAAACAGCTGCAGGCGAATTGGCAGCAGACTGCCTTGCGTTGGTTTTCTTTACAAAATGGTATTGCTGCCGGTCGTTCAGAATGCAATGGCAAACTACTGAACGTAAACTTGCCAAGAGATCACAAACAGCAAAAAAAAAAAATACCTGGGAGTGGCTGCGATGACATGTAACAGGATATGCAACTAACTTATTTTTTAGTGAATGTGAAGTGGTGTATGACTCACATCTGTATGTTTCCACTGGATAGCTGCACGTTCTCAAAAATATTTTATTATTTCACAAAACCATCACAGATTGACACAAACATTAAATCTTACAAAAAATACAACACATTACGAAACTACTTACTTGGACAGATGACCTTTGTCATATAATAACCACAAAAGTTCCTGTTGAGAAACACACGAAAGAAACTATTTAACAAAGCTAATTGTTTCTGGCTGGTACATGGCATCATCTGATCCTTTTACTCTCAAAGAATTGGGCTTATCTATCTATCTATCTATCTATCTATCTATCTATCTATCTATCTATCTATCTATCTATCTACCTACCTACCTACCTATCTCTCATAAAGTTGGCAGTCTGCCTTACATTTCTCCAGTCACATACTGGCGCAGTGGCTAGCCCACTTGCCTGCTGACCTGGCCATGGGTTCAAATTTGCATCGAGGCAAATATGTCAAATCCCTGGTTGACCTTGCCTATATGGTAAAGTTAGCTGCATATCCTTTACAGGACATAGCAGTTAACCTCTGCATATTTTAGCTGTTTGTGATCTCTTGGCAAGTTTATGTTCAGCAGTTTGCCATTGCTTTCTGAACAACAGGCACCCCTACCATTCTATAAAAAAAACCAACACAAGGCAGTCGGTCTGCTGCTAAATCTCCTGCAGCTGTGTTTTGAATGTGGTATGCGGGATTACAAACTGCGCCCGTAACCCCTTGGCCACGGAGCTGGCAGGATGTATGGGTATAAGGAAATGTCTTGGGAAGTACATGATACTGACCATATCACCCCTAGTGCCCAGTGGTCTATACAAAGTCTAGGGCTGGTATCATATGTCCAGTGTGAGGCAAGGTGTGTAACAAAGGGTCCCTGACTTACAGGTCGAGTAAATCCATTTCACCACTCTACTTGGAAGGTCAGCACGGCTAAACATGGATAAAAGCGCTCGTTCTTAAACATCCGGAGTGCTGATGCCGAGGTAGCGGGTTCAAACCCTACATCGGTCACTTGGATTAAAATGTTGACTTCTTATCTTATTCTTGGGGATGTAAATTACAAGTACCTCTTAAGTCGGAGTGGGTTCGCTTGATGGTGAGGGACAATGGTAATAAGGAAAGTTAATCCACACGCAAAAATCAGTCTGGTGTACTTGAAGCATGTATATGGACTACACCAGTGGTTCTCAACCAGTGGGGAATTCCCCTCAAGGTGGGAATTTTAGGGTTTCCATGGGGGGAATTAAGACCACAGATTGGCAGACTAAAAATGGCTTCAGGCACAATATCCTGGTTTTCTGTTAAGCGTTTTGTTTGATGAAGTATAATTTTCTTGCATTCTGGTGTTGTGTATTAAGTGACACTTCTTTGACATTTTAACTCTTTATTTATTGTAATATGATTAATTTGGTGTGTTAATAAAATACTGTGAATATAAAAAATGCACCTTTGGAGGCTGGCTGTTTTGGAAAGGGGGGAATTCTTCTTCTTTTGTTCACTGGAAAGAAGGGAATGACATTCTGACATATGGTGAAAGGGTGCATGGGCCAAATAAGGTTGAGAACCACTGGACTACACTTTATTTCAAAGCGAGCGAACGCATACACACACACACAAAACCCGCTCTACTCCTCTCATAGAGTTGACAGTCTTCGAGGACATATTCCACTGTTTGTTTGCCCCGTCCACATGAACATATATCTGTATATCCAATTTTCATTAAGATGAACAGATGGTATTTAGGTCTGCTATAGTCAGTTCACTGTCAGAAAAATATCACTTAATCTCCTCCTGAAGGTATCAAGTTAAGTTATTCAACACTTTTACTACAAAATGCATTTTTCTTTCTTCTTCCACTGGGATGTAGAGGAACATTACGGTTGTGTTTTGTAGGCACAGTTTACACATACACCATACAGATATGGCAACACAGTGGTTAGTGTGCTTGCTAAATCAACAGTGATCTGGGGTCAATTCCTACTAGTGGCAGAACTGGGTTGTTTCCTATTGACCTAGCCTTTAACATGGGTAAGGTGAAGGTAATCCCACAGCAGATGTCGGTGGAGTTTTTAAATGTCAGTCAGGCCTTTATATGATCTATAGATCTATAGATTTATATAAGACCCTGATATATGAGATCGTGTTGCCATTTCCTTTCATCTTTACCTTTTCTACCCAATTTCCAGAAAATTGTCTGATAAAAATTTGTATGAGGCTTTGTCGACCCCAGAGCCACATTGCTGAGAAAACCATCCTGCCTCTGCTGGGGAGTGAGCCCAAACCATTGTCTTGACAGACAAGCACACTAACCACACTACCACTGGTAACATAAGTACAGAGGATTTTGCAGGGAAAGAAAGCAGCAAGGAAGGGAGCCAGTCATTCCACCTTTTTATGCTGTGACCAGACATATGTGAAGAGCTAACACTAAGCACCCTTAAGGTAGTATTTCCAATGGTATTACCTTTAACTTCACACACATTTTAAGTGAAAACACACAATGCTAGAGATGCCTAAATGGACTGTTCCTCAGAATTCTACAGTAACTGTATGTTTATATCACTTAAATGTCTATACAGCAGCTATTGTATACAGTTCCAATATGTTCCCAACCCAAGTAAACCTTCAGACGCTCAATCTCTTTCAGACAGAAAGCAAACTCCTTAATCATCGATTTTTATTATATAAGGTGGTAAACCAGCAGTCACTCCAATATTTTCGTGTATTTCTCCACCAAACACAGACAGGTACAAGAAACAGGGTTTAACATAAGAGCCCACGCGGCACTGGAAAATTCTCCTACTATAAGCCAAAATAAATTAATTCACATACATTTAGATCCAATCATAAAGACCTGAATTAGGTATCATCCATCATCATCACGTGTCATGCCAAAATTCATGACCAGATTCTTACAACCAGGTCTGTGTTCTTGTCCCAATTATGCCATTTGGTCAAGCCTTTATTGCTTTGCTTTCCCCTGCTCTTTTCCTATCAACTTTTTCAGTTGTCAGTAAGTTTGTTCTCCTCATTACATGCTAAAAAAATTCCTGACCGTGTACATCCAATTTCTCTAATCAAATCTTCTTCTTCTGCTGCGTTCATCGTGAGAATTTTTTCAGATGTGATTGCGTTGTGCCTGTTTAAAGCAGAGCTGCAAATACTGCGCCTTTAGGTCAACACATCTGACTTCTGAGAGTATTTGTTGACTGGGTTAACCTTCCCAGGTCTAATCAAATTATGGTTTAGTTTCTCATAGGACTTTCTTGTTCATTTCTCTGTCTGTCCATAGTATTCTTTGCATTGTCCTCAGAAACCAAATTTTCACTGCCATTAGATATTTCTTAGCTTGTCTGTTTACTGTCCATGTTTCACATGCATATAACAAAATAGGTTTTACACAGCACTTCAGCATTCTTTTTTTTCTCTCACTGCAGTTGACAGCTTTATCCAAATTACACCTTCACAAAATCAACACTTGCGAAATGAGATGCCTGAGGAGAGCTGCCAACTTAAAATCCGAGACAGAGTAAGAAATGCTATTATCAGACAGACTGTGGGATCAACACCTTGTGCCACATTTATTGAAAGACAGAAGATCAAGTGGTTTGGCCATGTCGTTAGAATGCAACACCAGCAACTACCATCACTGGCCTTACATCAAAGGTCATCTGCAACGAGATCACGAGGACGTCCAAGAAGAAAATGGATTGACGACATCAAAGACATTGTACAACCACACGGAATGACACTATCCAGTGTCACCCACTGGGCGCTGGTACGCAAATTATTCCTCCCCGCGATGCTTGATGGCAGAAGTGGAAGATGGTGATGAGATGATGATGATGATGATATTGGTGAGTGTGCTTCCCTTCTTGCAAAAGGCTATGTTTGCTACAGAGATTCTTGTTTAATCTTTACAAGGCATCTTCCATCAGATATTAAGATTACTGCAGGATTGTTGTACCGATTTACCTGTTCAGAATTTTCTTCTTGGAGAATACCATGATCTCTGATTTCTTACAATTTTATTCTAACCCTAGTAGCTCACTGTGTACAATAACCACATCCACTAACTGCCGCACACAATGTTCAGTCTGCAATCAAAACTGTATCTTAAAGTCGCTTAAAAGTCGACAGGGATGACTTCATTGCACCGGGTTTTATCCCATATGGCTCGGTATCTTTCTGCAGTGCGGAATGTGTCGCACAAAGCACGAACTCCGTAGCTCTAGCGACGACCCACAGGAGTCTCAGAAAAATTTCGCTCGTGAACCGAGTCAAACGGCTTGACCACTTCACCACAGAGACTTCCTAACTGTAACTTATATTATTGATGTGATGTTCTCTGATATTCATATGTGATATTTCTCTGTGTGTGTGTGTGTGTGTGTGTGTGAGAGAGAGAGAGAGAGAGAGAGAGAGAGAGAGAGAGAGAGAGAGAGAGAGACAGAGAGAGAGAGAGAGAGAGAGAGAGAGAGAGAGAGAGAGAGAGAGAGAGAGAGAGAGAGAGAGAGAGAGAGAGAGAGATTCATCTTATATCCTCTAAATTTCTCATTTTTTCACTATTTAGTGAAAAAAAGGTCCAGAGACATTATGCATTATTGTTACACATCTATCTTGTTGGGTTAGTATTCACTCACTTTTTTATCAATTGTTATGTTCTTTACAAGTCTTTCCCTTTCATTTGGAGACTTGCAAGCATCTTTATCATGTCGACGTGTTTACTCTATCGAAAGCTTTTGTGTAGTCAACGAAGTGGAGATGTAGGTCTTTGTTTACTTTTATCAACACTCAATGTTCTCAGTAAATAAACAGCATATGTTGTTACACCCCCATCTTCTATATCCCCTATTTCTGGATGTATTTTCGCCCTAACCCTTTGCATGTTCCTTCTTAGCAAAACCTTTGTAATGTGATCATGTGCTAATTATTTGATGTTGACCATATTCTAAGGCCCCCTGATTTCTTTGGGATTGCTGTTAAGAAGTGTCTTCGTCATCACAGAACTGAGTCCTCCAATTTTGTGTGAAGTTGGTAAATCTCTTTTCCTTTAGGACCAAACTTAAAGCATCAATAATGCTGAATAAAACTAACATTAGCCATTAGTATATAAAATGTAATTAGTTTAAAGGTGCAATTAACAATCTTAACTGTCAGTTCAATCTGCCTCACTCTACCCAAAGTGTAACAGGAAGGGCAGACAAGGAAGCCATAAAACACTTGTTAACATGGAAACAGGCTGTCTGACCTACTTAACTTTGGCTCAATACCAGACACAAGTGTGAAAGCACTTAACCAGGAAGAGCAGGGTTTCTTTCAGAGGCTGGAATAGATCAAAGTAGCCATAAAACAGCTAGTGTCACCAGAAACCTGTGAGTGGGGAGGGGGCAGAGAGAAGAGACAAAAAGGGATGTGATATTGGCCTGAGACTGGCCAGGGCAAGAATTAGGGGGCAGGGAAAGTGTTCCTAGGTTGAAAAATGGGTAGGACAGATAGGGGTGAAACTTATGTTGCAAAAGGAGTCAGCCTTGTTTCATTAGTGCAGCATAGGGGAATGTGAAACAATATGGAGGGAGGGGGGGGGGGGGGGGGAGAGGGAGAGAGAGAGAGAGAGAGAGAGGAGAGAGAGAGACGAGAGAGATGAGAGAGAGAGAGGAGAGAGAGAGAGAGATGAGAGGGAGAGAGAGGAGAGAGAGAGAGAGAGAGAGATGGCTGCTCCTCTAAGGAAATGGGACACCAGAAATGAGATACAAGGAAGGAGATAGTAAAACTTAAGGCGATGTGCTGCAGTAAAAACATAGATTTTTTGTAAATTTGGCTATTTTTGGAATAGTTCATTTTTAGACATCTTATGTCTTCTATCCGATTCGGTACTTGTTTTTGTTTAAAAACTGTTATTTTAATGCACTATTCATATTTTACTGAACCCACCCTAGGTGTCAAATTGTCTACTTATTGAAAATTGTTGCGAAATTGACGTTTTCAAACCCTAGCAACGATATCTCGGGAACACGCGACACGCACATGTCATATATCATTGGAAAAGTCACGATCTTTCGTAACTGTTCGTGAAACTCCGAGTTTGTCTAATCGGAAACTTTTCTGTGTACAACAGTTTGTTTCGTATCTATAATCTACTGGAAACTTCCATAATATGGAATACGGTGAGCAATCCGCGGTTGCCGATGGCTGAAACTGATCACGTGGGTTTCCATAATGGCGGCTTTGTGTTGTTTACACTTCGCGACGTGCCAAACGTTTATTGTTGATGACAGATTGACATGCATTGAAAAATGCCTCGTTCTAAGAAATTTAACATCCAGTCATCTACTCAACGTAAGAAATCTCTCAGACTACACCTCGCAAATGCTTGTTAGCAGCGAAAAGCCTATCAGAACGTCGTAAATGGTACAGACAATTCTGAAACTACTGAAAGCGACCCAGCTAAATGTGCACATGCCACTTCTTCCAAATCCGAGTGTTTTGACAATGAAACTGAATGAATCAGTGCTATCGTGTTCTTCTCAAAGTTGTGGAAGTGATTCTTTTATTACCCGAAGCCAATTTAAAAGAGATACGTATAAATACATGATAACCACTAGCAGCAAGTATGCTTCTGGTGACGACAATGGATATCAAAAATGGAAACAAAGAGCAATAGTTGATTGTTCAGAAATTGAGGCAACAATAAAAATGTTATGTTGTCCAGTTTGTAAAAATGCTAGTCTTATTTTGAAAACTGATAGCAAGAAAGTCAAAGGATTAGCTGTGTATGCAGAGGTTTACTGCTCTTGTTGTGAAGAAGTAGTATGTGGAAGATACCTATCTGCAAGAAGTAATGATGGGGATAGATCTTTTGCTGTCAACAGTCAGTCAGTATATTCAGCATTAGTTTGTGGGATGGGTGCAACAACATTCAATAATTTTTGTGAAAACATGAACCTGCAAGGTCTTCTTCACAAAACATTTCACAGCAAAGCGAATAAACTATATTCAAAGATAGAAGATCTGGAGGAGACTGCTTTCTCTCAAACCGTAAAGTATGTTCGACAGGCTCATGCACAACAGTCAGGCATAACTCTACATGACAATGATGTGCTAGATATGAGTGTCAGCTTTGATGACACTTGGCTGACTAGAGGCCACACATCCCACATTGGAGTTGGCTGTGCAGTGGATGTTCTTACAGGGCTTTGCATAGATGCCCATGTTATGTCCACATATTGCCAGGTGTGTGAAACCACTGGAAAGACACTTTCCAGGGACAAACCAGACGAATTTGCAGCATGGAAGGCAGAACATCTTCTAAACTGTGATAACAATTTCACAGGATCTGCTGGAATTATGGAGGTGGAGGCTGCAAGGGTGCTGTGGTGACTGTCTGTGGCCCATTATAAACTTCGCTACACGTCAATACTTTCTGATGGTGACACCAAAACATTTGTGGAGCTTACCAAGACCAAACCATATGGGGATGACATTCAGATAGACAAAGAGGAGTGTATCAACCATGTCAGTAAACGCCTTGGAACATCACCCCGCAATGTTGTTGCGGACTGCCGAAAGCAAGGTATGACCCTAGGAGGACGCGGTAAAGGTCAGCTTGCGGTAAAGGTCAGCTTACACAAAATGCCATCCATAGGCTGACAATTTATTAAAACAGAGCCATAAGAAACAACACAAGTGTAGAATCCATGAGGAAAAGTGTTATGGCTTCACTGCATCACTGTTTTTCAACAGACAAAAGTCCACGTCATGAAATGTGCCCAAGTGGAGAGCAATCTTGGTGTTTTTTTCAATCCGCCCTGGCTAAGCATCAGGTCCCAGGTCCTTATGACAAGATATTACACACATGGCTCAACCGTGACAAGCTTGAGAAATATGTTGCCAATTTATGACAGGCTGTCTGACACTAAACTACTTAGTAGATGTGTGTCAGGACAAACTCAGAATTCAAATGAGTGTTTACACAGTTTGATATGGGCTTGATGTACTAAAGACAACTTTGCCTCACGCAAGCGCGTTCAGTTTGCAGTTGTAATTGCAGCAAGAGAGTTCAACTTTGGAGCAGCTGCTGCCCAAGACACTGCTCAGTTTTATGGACTTTCTACAGGCCTGCATATGCAGAGACTAGGAACATTTAGGATGCAGAAGCAAGTAAGAAATAGTCTGAAGCACAAGAAGGACTTACATTATGAGTAGAGCAATTTTGAAAATTAAGTTTTAGTTTTTGTGCAGCAGTAAAAAAACAAAAAAAAATTCATGAAAAATGTCGTTAAAATTTGCAAATTATGAAAAAAAAATGCAAAGAGATATTAAAATTTTCTACTAAACTTGTAAAGGGTCTATTTATTTACACATAAAACACAGAATTTAGCCTGTAAATTAAAAAATAAATGTTTTAGAGGTACGTTAAGAAATTCAATATGGCCACTGTTTATCTTGGTTTTCATAGCAACCGTTAAGTGCAAAGTCAATTTGACAATATTTTATCGATCAGCAGTCTTCAGTATCAAACCCTATACCATAACAGAACATAGAAATTAAGTATTATAGAATTTAGTTTTTTAGGGTTAACATCAACTTAAATGTCTAGGATAGGAGCTAAAAGGAGGCGTCTGGAGTTAAAATGAGGTGGAGATAGGAAAGATAACAGGACCAGAAGAAAACTGATAAATAAGCTGGCAACCCATTCAGCAAGGAGATACACTTGGAGCACCAGATACTGGTGCTCGTCAACTGGTACAAGAATCAAGACTAATGCTGTCTGACCCTACTAAGAATTCATAGTCTTTCCGGAGTGTCCAAAAAGACCATACTCCAGGTAAGCAGAATAATATTAGTTTTAACTTTCTTTGTGCGTGTGCTAGCAGTCTAGATTTCAAGTCTAGTTGGTATTTTTCACTAATGAAACTTGGTCAAAATTACCTCCGAAAAATGCTCATGCTTACAGATTTTCTGCGAGACATTCAGCGGATTCAGAAAATCACGTCTATGCATGTATTTCTGTCTAGTCCTATTTCTGTCTATGCTACTGTGAAGGCAAAAAAGTGAGAAGCACAATTTCAAGCACGTTCAGGAGAAGGGAATTCTCACCTGGACTTGACACTTGGACGAGGACTGTGGTCCAGGTTGGACCGGTCTAGAGTCAAAATAGGCAATGGCGATATTCACCCCGTGGCCATACATAACTATAGTTGTAATTATACCAAGGTGACGAGGATGGGAGCAGGATGCCATAAGAGATGGCACGCACCACCAAACATACAAAAGGGTGAACAGGATTTTCCCCATACGGACACTATAGTGGACAGCAATAAGAGAGAGAAACCAAGGGGAACAGGATAGCGTCAGAGAACAGCAACGGGATACGCTGTGCAACTGCGACAGGCGGCAGTTCGGTTTTCAAGGAGTTTCTGTGCAGAGACGTAAGCGGGAAAGATCTGGAATGAGGTGGCAACGGAGATTCATTCCGTAAAGGACCTAGACGATATTGGAACAGGAAACGATGGAACAAGTGAAAGGAAGATAGCTGGGAGCCGGAGACGTAGGATTTTCAGAATTGTTTTGGGAACTAGTTCTGAGATGTTTTGAATGAAGACCAACCCTGTCTTAAAGGGCACTTCGTTTTTCTCTGAGTAGTTTGGCCAAGGAAAGATTCTGCAGCGCATTAATAAATGCCGTCCTTCAGTTCTCAAGATCTGCAGTCAGTTGTTATTTCCGTTCGTCGCAGTTGAGACGATTTGTTCAAGGTAACACCGTTTGTTTATCGTTGACTGTTTATTGTTTCATTACGTAACGAGCAATTATCCCCCTGGCACAGGACACCCAATCTTATAGCATGGCTTAAACTATAGGAAGGCCAGGAATTTCACACCCAATGGTAGTTGCTATAGGACAACCATTTATACAATATAACCAGCAACAGTAGAAGTGAATGTGTGGTTATTTAACCATGTGCTGGGTGAAATGGTTATCACAAACTTGTGATTGCCAACAAACAAAGGAGACTGACCACACAGGTAAAATTTCTAAGGTTAGGCAGTCTGTTGGTAACAACCAAATTATTCTGATCAACAAACCCAAGTGCCCGCCTACAAGCTGAGTGAAGCCTCTGGTGGTGAGAATAACGTGACCAGTCACCAGTCTGCCTGATGACAGACAGAAGACGTAGGACTTTATTCATCATGACAGAACAGGAAGGGCTGAACGGCAGCTGATGTAAACACTGACTTGTGCAACCGAAGAAAGTCCTAAGGACATGACATGGAGACAAGAGAAGAGACAGAGTGACATGCAAGATAACTAACTTATGTTTTATATATATTATACATATATACTTATATCTCATATATATATATACTATATAGATATATCTATATATAATATATCTATCTATACAATGTATATATATATGATATATATCTGAATATATCTATATATATATATCTATATAGAGAAGCGAGCGAGGAGAGAGAGAGAGAGAGAGAGAGAGAGGAGAGATGAGAGGGAGAGAGACGGAGAGAGAGAATGAACTTTGTTCTTCCAGATCTCTTAAAGAGCCAAAGGCAGAGGCAGCACACTGACCCAAGGAGCCATTGGTCTTAAAGGGGGTAGAAGCTAAAGCTGAGATCTTACCTGTCTGAGTGTGGGCAGCATTGATTCCAGGTTTTCATTCTATCACGGTCTATAAGTTTATGAACATATACATTGTTTTCAATAGTTGAAAACATATTGTTTCATATTTGTTATCCAAACAAGCGTGTGTGTGAAAATTTGACTCATAATCCACCTCTTTCAAGCTGAACACCACTATCAAATCACTTGATTTATGTATAACAGAAACATCATCCCATCATACCTTAAAAACTAAATGATCATTCTTTTGTTGAAAGAAAAGAGGATATAAACAACCAGCCTGTGTATTATCAACTCTAGTTTGTATTTCTCAGTGTCTGTCTAAGTATTTTGTGTGTAATAGTTAAGAACAACAAAACCACATAAAATATTACAAAAAACTGAATGGGGGTTCACTTTTATTCAGTCCAGCAACAGAAGTGTCACAGGATAACTATCCATCTTAGTTGCTTCACCCACATATACTGTTAGATAGCTTAATTCCTACTGTTTGTGATATTCTGTTCAGCCTGTTTCCAAATATCTTAACGAGCCTAATGTGGGCTGTTTCTGAGTATCTTGGGGAGTGTTGCTAATTGTTTCATTCAGAATCCCTGGCATCCCAGGCAGAGATCTTAATCCCCCAGTGCGGCATTACAATTGCAATAAATATAGATTTATATAGTCAGGAGGTATATCTTCAGTATTGCATAGTATGTTCAGCATACTGGTGACATGATCTATACCATAAGGTATTGATCATTTCAGTTGTGATGTTGTCTGGACTGGGGTCATGCCAATTTTTAATACAGTCAAGAGCACTCTGAACATCCAACTTTGAAACTGGTGTTCCTCCATTAATACAGGGAATATCATACTGTTCCTCAAGTGACTCGTTGTAAAGGTCTTTCACATATTCTGACTATGTATCTAAAATCTAATCCTGATCCATTATGGTTATGCCTTCTTTGGTTTTCAAGCAACTTATTGACATATGTGTTCCTTTGTTAGTGAGATCGTTAATTATTTTGTGCGTATATATTCTCTTGAGGTATCATTTGATGCCATTTTGTCAGTTCTGTTTTCAGCACAGGTAATCTAATATTTTTAAAAAGAGTTTGAAAAAGAAAACATATCAGTATCTATCTGAAGGCAATTCTATGTGTGAACCAATGACATCACAGCCATTTAGTTTGAACTGTATGAAACTGACGTCTATGGCTTAGGAGTTAGTGAATGTAGTTTCACTATTCACCGATATACCGAGCCAAGGGTACGAAATTAGCCGTAGGAAATTTGGGAGCAGATTGCTTTGCTTTGATTTTGATGGTATAAGTGTCAGCTATTAGAAAACAATGGGAAACCATTGAACATAAAAACTGCTTAGTAAATTTCAACAATAAATGCTAGAGTTGATTGCGATGTATGTAAAGAACATGCTAGTAATTTGTTTTTGTTTTTTATATATATATATGGGTGGGTGGGTGGGTGGGTGTGTGTGTGTGTGTGTGTGAAAACTCTAGCTTAGTCTATTCGCATGCTACTACTTCTAGTGCAACCGGACTGATTTTTGTGTGTGAATTAGCTTTCCCTATTACCAGTGTCCCTCGCCATCAGGCGAATCCACTCCGACTTCTGAGGTACTTGTAATTTACGTCCCCAAGTCAAGGACGAGAAGTCAACATTTTAGTCCAACTGACCGGTGTAGGTTGAACCTGCAACCTCGGCAACAGCACATCTGAAGATTAAGAGTGAGCTCTTATCAATTCAGCCATTCTGACCGCATTTGTTTTATTTTAATGAAGGACAAAGTAACTCCAATGTCTAAATGAAGAATCATCACAGACATGCAGTAACTGCCTCTATAGCCCTTCACATACCTCAACAAAGACCTAGCCTGTCACTCTACAAGACAATGACCAGACATGCAGTAACTGCCTCTATAGCCCTTCACGGACCTCAACAAAGACCTAGCCTGTCACTCTACAAGAAAATGACCAGACATGCAGTAACTGCCTCTATAGCCCTTCACGGACCTCAACAAAGACCTAGCCTGTCACTCTACAAGAAAATGACCAGACATTACCTGCTGCAATGCTCCCATCTCAATGCTGTCCATGGAGACATTGATAGACGGATTGGCTGCTGATACAATTGCTGCCACTTCCATTGTGCGGTCACAGATCACCGGGTGTCCATTCAAATACAACCAAGACTTTTCTGCCACGCTTAGAGCTATTGACTGACCCCGCTTATCCTCATTACCTTTGCCTTCATGAGTAGAGAAAACAGAGATTATAAGACATGAAAAAAATAACTGTCAGAATCCACCTTAACGTATTACAGTTATATAACTAACTTAGTTTGCTCTGTGGCGAAGGGGTTATGGACGCAGTTCATAATACTGCATACCACGTTCGAAACACGTCTTGCAGGCGATTTGGCAGCATATTGCCTTGTGTTGGTTTTTATAAAATGGTATGAGTGTTGGTCATTCACAAAGCAATGGCAAACTACTGATCTGCTGTTGAACAGATTCGTTTTTATTTCTTAAAATGGCCTGGGAGCATCCCAGGTCAACTCAGCTTAAGATGGGTACCACAAATGTCTTGGGACGTAAAGGCAGCCAGAGTAGTAGTGACTATATGACCCACCCAGAGCCGATTGGTCTATAAAACATAGGTCTAGCACCATATGCTTGATGTCCCTGGGCACGTTAACCCGGTCAACAAATGCCTGAATAAGTCAGATGTGTCAGCCAAAAGGTACACATATCACAGCTCTGCTGTAAACAAGGACAATGCAATTACGTTAAAACATTTCGGACGAATGCAGAAGAAGAAGAAAACTGATGTCCCATAAAGCATGTAAAAGGGTCCTTCCCTTTTTTTAACTTAATTATCTTTAACTCTTTCTGTCTCAGATAGTTATTAACCACATCTTTCAGTTTTTAATTTAACCCCTTCAGTACAAGGTAGTTGACACTTAGCCTCCTCCTATCTCAAATGCTTTAAACCATTCCCGGATAGTTTAGTTTTAGTTGACTGATCAACATCACAGCACACGGGTTGCAACCCATAAGTGCTCCGTTCTACTCCTAACTCAAGCCTGAGTGCGGAGAATCTCAGCTCAGTGCATGAACTCTGTAGCGCCGACGAGGATCCTGAAATACTTTGGGTAGATTTTTAACTCAAAATTTTGCCAGAGCAGTGCCGTTAGGCTACTATTTTCGACTTTCCAACTGCCAAGGGATTTTTTACATGTGCAACAATACACACGGGCATCCGATCTCACTACCCAGAGACCAGGGGAAATTTTGTTACCAGAAGTCCATGTGAAAAAATCCCAACCCTCACCGGGGCTTGAACCCAGGACCTTCAGCACTCGATGTGGATACAATGCCTCGAGACCATTCAGGAACCCCCCCCCCCCCCCCCCCCCCCCATTGATACATGTAATATTTGAATGTAACAAGTACATAGGACAGAAACATGCAAGACAGGTGTGATCTGAGGAGTTGCTTGGCATGGCATGAGAAGTCTTTTTTTTTTTAGCTAGCTCACTTTGAATTCAAGCGTAGTCCATACACACTACTTCTAGTAGTACTGGACTGAATTTTGTGTGTTGATTAGCTTTCCCTATTAACAGTGTCCCTTACCATCAGGCGAACCCACTCCAACTTCAGAGGTACTTGTAATTAATGTCCCCAAGTCAAGGACGATAGGTCAACATTTTAATCCAACTGTCTGGTGTAGGGGCTGAACCTCTTACCTCGGCATCAGCACACCAGATGTTTAACATGTATTCCTATCCATTCGGTCATGCTGATCTATGGATGTGAAATATGAAATGAAGAATCAACAAGGGCACTTGGGACATTCTCACATCTACTCCATCTTCAGTAGCCAACAACAGTTTGCATGCTGATGGTACCAGTAGGAGCCTCACTGTACATCCGCCTGCATTTTCCTGTTGTCTAGGATCATGCCCTCCTCACTGAATCAGTTACTACAGATGTAGGTCCACTATTTGCTTTACCACACTTTTCATTCAATCCCAGAGAGCCTTCACCACCTGTCTTGTCATAATCTAGCTCGCCACTAAAAGGAGCGGTAATAGGCAGGCTATTAGCCTGTTTATTTCTTCACACACCTGCATATCCTGGGCAGACTATCAGTCTGTTTATTTCCTCACAAACCTGTATGTCCTGGGCAGACTATCAGTCTGTTTATTTCCTCACACACCTGTATGTCCTGGGCAGACTATCAGTCTGTTTATTTCCTCACACACCTGTATGTCCTGGGCAGACTATCAGTCTGTTTATTTCCTCACACACCTGTATGTCCTGGGCAGTCTATCAGTCTGTTTATTTCCTCACACACCTGCATATTCTGGGCAGACTATCAGCCTGTTTATTTCCTCACACACCTGCTTATCCTGGGCAGACTATCAGCCTGTTTATTTCCTCACACACCTGCATATCCTGGGCTGACTATCAGTCTGTCTATTTCCTCACACACCTGCATATCCTGGGCTGACTACCAGTCTGTCTATTTCCTCACACACCTCAAGCTCTAATGGCAATATCAACCATGGAACTACCTTTACCTTTTTCAACTGCATTATTGCATATTACCTCTTTTATCTCTCAACTGTTTTATCTCTCAACTGTTTTATCTCTCAACTGTTAGTATTTGAACTCCTAGACTCTCATGGTGTGGTCACAAACTAAAATATGAAGAAACATAAGGAGAGTACAGGAAGGCACAATACTGGGGAACAAGAGAAAGGGGTAAACCAAGGACAATATTTATAAAAGACCTGCACAGATTAATCAATGCAGACACACATGAAAGAGAGCGAAACAAAACAGACAACTAAGAAATGAAATTATCAGAAATTTCAAGACTAGCCCATGGGCTGTAACACTTGATGATGATGAGCCTAGACAGTTATTAATTTTAAATAAGAATTAAAGTCTGGGATTGAATTAATTTATTTCAATAATCTGAACTCAACAACACTAGCCTTAGTCTGCACAATAATACACGAACTACAGATATACAAAAATAACTGTTCTCTGTACCATGCCAGGTAACCTCTGCTGTGTCTGTTCCATCTTCACCAAAAACTACCCAAGCATGGTCTTCCGATAGTGCCAGATGAATGTCATTGCAACCTAGTATCTGTGCAGCTGCCACAACTCCAAACGCCACACCAAAACAATCTAGTTTGTTTCCTGAAAGAAAAGAAAATTGACACATTTCTGTTTCACTAAGTGAGATTTATTAGTTTAGTTTAGTTTAGTTGATGGATCAACATCACGGCACACGCCCCCCTTTCATACTTCCTCTCTATAAATTCCCACCTCCCACCCCTACACAGTATACATGAAAATGGAAGCTAAATTTAATAACACATACTAGAACAAGTCTAGATGTCTACATAAAACGTGATTTGCGGGTCTACTTACATTATAAAACAAATTTCAGAAGGGCGAGAAGTACAGAACCATAAAGTATAGAGGAAAACCAATATCAAGTAATCAGTTCTTGTATTAACGTGATCTTGAAATAATCTTAATTCCCCCCTGGGGGGAAGGTCCCCACTGGTTGAGAACCATTGCTCTAGACAGATTCTACACCGTATGGAATCTGTCTATAGAAAGCAAACCTTACATATGCATGTCTAAGTTGGACACACTGACTTGTGAGGTGTGCAACAAGGTGTGACACATTTCCCTTGAAAGAGGAACAAAGAAGAAGAATTTTAAAAGTGTTAGAAAGTCGAGAGGATCGACTTCATTGCGCCAGGTTTTATCCCATATGGCTCGCTCTTTCCACAGGGCGGCCTGCCAAAAGCTTCGCACAAAGCACAAACTCTGTAGCTCCAACGATGACCCCCAGGCGTCTCCGAGAAAAATGCACTCGTGAATCAAAAGACATAGCCCGGAATCGAACTCACAACCTTAAGAATGTGAGGCAGACGGCTTGAGCACTTCACCACAAAGACTCTCTTAAAAGAAGAAGAACAGACTTTTAAGACTTTTAGAAGAAGAATATACATACACATACAAGATCATGGCACAATGGGGTTGGGTGCCCAGTTCCCTTCCTAGTCATCTTCCATCTCATAAAATCTGTAGAAAATGAGGTCAGCATGGCCAAATGGATCAGAGCGCTTACTCTTAAACTTTCGATGAGCTGATGCCGAGGTAGTTGGTTTAACCCCTACACGGGTCAGTTGGACTAAGATTACTTGGGGACCAAAATAACAATTACTTCAGAAGCTGGAGTGGGTTTGCCTGATGGCAAGGGACATTGGCAATAGAGAAAGCTAATCTACATGCAAAAAATCAGTCCAGTGCACTAGAAGTAGTAGTATGTGTGTGACTACGCTTGAGTTCAAGGCAAGCGAACGCTAAAAAATAAAACTGGAAAACTTCTTTATTTACTTTCTTTATGTACTTTCAGACATTCACCCTGAATATATTTAAAGGAAGCAGCAGTCAACCCGAGCTTGTTGACATCATACAGTTTGTCCTCAAATGGAGTGGGAGAGCCAAAATAATGTTCTCTGTTCTGCATATTCTGAACATTTTTGCACAAAATTCAGCTGTCATTTTACCAACAGCAACTACATTCATCAGTATCTCCTATCTTTAGTTTATTGAACAAGTGGTATTTCAGGCTGTTATGTCCAGGTCCTGTGTAGAGTCCAAAACATGTTCACTTTGGTTCAGTTGGTAATATGAACATCTTTCAGGTGACCTGGATGCTAATTTCCACTCGGTTCAATAACTGCATCTTATAAATCTCTTGGCCTCATCATAGGTTACATATATGTCTATGGCAGGCTGAGATAATCAACTACCATCTTTTGCCAATATGTCAGCATCATTTCCAGACAATTATTCAGTATCCATTTTGTGCAGCTTGATCAACCAAGTGCTGTATTGGTCAAACAAAACTCCTGCTACTACTGGGAATTAAACTATGATCACTATCTTTGTAAGCAAGCACGCTAACCACTACATCAGTGTGACTCCACATATGACAAATGTAGAATGCTATGAACCCTGAGATCATTGCTGTAATTCAGAGATGATGGGTTTGAATCAAGCACGCCTAGTGTTTTATACTGTATTTTTCTATTGTAATTGCTAGCCTAGGCAATAAATATGACAAAAACAATGCCAATAGCTAGGGCTCCTCAAGCACTACAGCTTACATTAGAAGAACAAAATATAATCATAATGTGCCCTACTTTATCCATTTCTTTTCTTATTTTAGTTAAGCTTTCTTTCCAACTCAGTATTGTCAATTAATACTTAATGTATTAACTAAGTTTTAAAAATTAAAGGTAAATAAATAATTTTTTTTTTAAAGTAAACTTCAATTCAAAGACAGAAAAGTAGTCTTTGATGCTGAACATGAAATGTATTAAATTATGGTTCTAGTGTTGACTACCAAACCTCACAAAATACTCAATATTGATTGTCATTTTGTGTTTTAAACAACTTAGGAAAGTAACTGGTCACACAGTATGTCCTCTGAAACTGAAACCTACTGATGACGTTAAAAAATGAACTTGTCACTTCAAGATACCACCTGCAATAAGATTACCTAGAATAATGAAGTTATTAACAGAAGGTTCTTACTGTTTAGCCGTTATTCTTGCAGACTGATGAGTCATAACGTTAATTTAATAATGAATGACTAACGTCTCCAGGGTAAACATTCTGTCAGGAGAGTGAATTTTTACCGGTTATCTTCCTTACCCGTCAGTAGACTATACAACGACTGCAAATGTGCCTTGTCTTTAAAACTGCGCGAAAGTGAGCTCCAAATAACATCAGATATTTTCTTGACCAAGTCTCTGTTTGAATATTTACTCGGATATTTCGTAAGATCCACAGATCCCTTTAACAGGGTTTCAAATTTCGTAGTACAGCGCCCTCGATTGTATGCAAGTCTACAACAGGAAAGATTGGTTGCAGCAATGCCGAATCCTCAAGCGTCGGCGTTGCTCGGTTCAAAGTCAATGCATTTTCAACCACATCCTAATGTAATTGATAGAAAAGCCAGATTTGGCTCATCGGGTCCTTCAAGTTGGTCTCTGAAGAGAGATACCACCGAGGAGGTACTCGTTAACGGGAAATGCCTCTTTTCGCGATCTCTAAATCCCGCCATCTTTGATGCTCCGATGCTTAGTATCTAAACATGGCCAGGAATTATTTTATGGAGGCTAATTTTCCTGGTAGACGGGACTTGATCTTACTTCTTGACCCCCACCATAAAGATAACAGCAAATTTATAAATTGATAACAGAAAATATCAGCATTTTACTGCTGTCAAAATGTGTCGTTTTAAAAATATTTTATCATCTTTATATACTTTTGTTTTAATTAATTAATGTTTGTTTTTAGGTTCCTTTAACTTCTGCTCATAGTGAGTGGTGTCTCTTGCTTACCCCTGTTTCATAGCAATTTATGATGCTTGTTATCTTAGTATAATGTTTGTTTTTCTGGTGTCATCTTCACAATATACAGAACTAGTTACTAATTATATTACTGGTAATATTGCTGTTTATATAGTTTCTTTGATCGTTTTTCTTAACATTGTATTTTAACTGACTTTTAAGAGTGAAATAGGATGATCAGGCGTTTTTGTTGTTGAAACCACGGTCACAGTTCCACGCCTAATTTGTTATTGTGTTGTTTGAAGTTCCATATTAAAAATGAACACATTAATCAAGCATAGTAACACTACTTTACCAAAACTTTTTAATTTGCTTTGTTAAAGTAAAGAAAGGTATTTGTTTTGTTTTTCTCTTTCAAGTTGTGACGATAACAACAACAAAATTATGTACAATGAATGTCTTTTATAAAGTATCACCATCTAAAGAAAGACAAACAAGCTGAACATAGTTACTGCTAATTTTCACGAAGCCTTTCTAATCACTTTCCAAGTTACTCAATTTGCAAATATAATACACAAAACTGTGATAAAATAATGACGATACAAATGCATTAATAGTGCATTACTAATAAAGATTTGTTAATAACTTCATGCGCATTTTTGACAATAGGTTTGTGTATTTCAGTCTTACACTTTATTAATAAGTGTAAGCGATTATGCATTATTAATTAATATGTAAATAAGACTGTTTTCTTGAGCCGCGTTGGCGCAGTGGCTAGTGCATCCGGTGATACTATGGTTCCAAACCCTTTCGAGGAAGCGAATTATTTCGCTAACCTGGGCTTCAAAGTCGATCCACTATAAAATGGGTACCAGGAAATGTCCTTGGAAGTAGAGACGACTGGCGTGATATTGACCACAACACCCAGCGAGTGCTGACTGTTCTAAACATATAGGACAAGTGCCAAAAGGGGTTTATAGAACAGAGGATCGACTTAATTGCACCGGATGTTATGCCCATATTACTCGGTTTCTGTCGCAGAGCGGCGCTGTTAAAGGCGTCGCACAGAGTACGAATTCTATGGCTCCAGCGGCGACCCCCAGGGTGTCAGAAACAAATTCACTCATTAGCTGTAGGTACGGAGCCCAAAAGCGAAGCCACTACATTCGAAACGCAGGCCAGGCGAAGTAATAACACCATATACCCAATGCGCGAATTATCTACCATCATGCACATAGCTTGTTAATAGGCCTACTATTTTTGTTAAAAACCATTTCAATGCAATTGGGGGATATTAAAATGAGTGGTCTAATTTTTAAACATGAAATTTAATTCTTGTTACAGTATTTTTCTTCTTTAGTTCGATTGAAATATGTCTAAAGTATTACTATATCTGAATTATCTGCATTGATCTCTCTTGTATGAATTTCACTGTCATACTGTCATACAATGTTCATACATTAGAGGCGTTTTCAAAAGAAACAATTAATAATTGCCATATACTAAATTCATAAGACTTAGCATATTATTGCAACAACAACAGTCACTAGAAAATATTAATATATTTATATATTTTGTCTCAGTGGGTATTAGATTCACATATTTGTGAGGTGCCAACTAGGCATTCCGTTTTGGAGGAAAAATGATCCGTGATGCGCAGTTCCATCATTTCAATTTTAAGATGTTATTGTTAGTAACATCGGTAATGTAGATGAATCACACATTTACAATGTATACTATATATGTGTATGGCACTACCAGTAGAAAAATTAAGCATTTATTTTTCTTTTAACGTTGTTGTTTTTTTTAATGACGCTGCATGATATTAATATCTGACAGACATCGATCTTTCGATTCGACAGCCTTAGTGCTGATGTAATATGTATCGTTTAATTATGATACAATTGCTGATGACTGTTGAACGGATTTTGACACGAGAGAGAGAGAGAGAGAGAGAGAGAGAGAGAGAGAGAGACGAGAGGAGAGAGAGAGAAGAGAGGAGAGAGAGAGAGAGAGAGGAGAGAGAGAGACTGCTTATATAGACATGTCACAAAGTGGCGCTTTTGATTTGGAAATTATAATCGACGACGATGGCGTTGCGAACGCGATTCGTAATGCCGCTTACCTGCGTTCGAAACGCAGCGGCGACCGATTTGGCATCAGAACGTGTCGCTCTGGTTTTAACGTGCTGGTAGGGAGCCAGTCGTTCACAAAAGCAATGACAAACTACTGAACGTAAAAACTTGCCAAGACATCAACAACGGCGGTAAAATGTTGGCGTTGACTGCAACGTCCTGTAAGGCATATGCAACTTTACAACAACAAAATAATTAGACGACGGGTTGGGTACTAGCATCTCACAACGTATCTTCTCCTTCTTCTTCTTCTTCTTCTTCTTTCTTTCTTTCTTTCTTTTTTCTTTCTTTCTTTCATATTTTTTTCTTTCTTTTCCACTTCTTTCTTTCTTTCTTTCTTTCTTTCGTTTTTACTACAGCAAAACATCCTTTGAAAGTTACGTTTTCGCTCTTACCCTATTTACTGTTTCAAGACCTCGTACTAATTAGAGACTGTGGCAATAAATTGCTCCTTGATTTCTTGGTTCCTATATACCCTCTTTCGAGAGACAATGGTTGCGGTCACCCGGCCAGTATTGGTCACTGCCATAGAGGAAAGCAACGGCAAACTACCTCTTTAAAAGTGCCTAGTATATTATGATTCACCTAAAGACTGATCATCGCAAGACAAGGACAGAGACATTAAAATTAGCAACATGGAATGTTAGGACATTAAATGACGACGAAAGATTTGAGAACATAAAACAAGAATTGGAAAGAGAAAAAATTAATATTTTAGAGATGTGCGAAATGAGATGGACATGGGCAGGCATCCAGATAGATGAAGATTTTAAGATTATTTATTCTGGAGGTGAAGATCGACAAAGGGGAATGGCAATTATTTTGGACCGGAAAACATCAAAATCTGTTCAAGGATATTGGGCAGTGTCGGACAGAGTTCTACTAGTTAAATTAAGTGGCAGACCTTTTAGCATAAATGTTATTCAAGTATATGCCCCAACAGGAGAATCCAGTGAAGATAGTGTAGAGGAATTTTATAATGACATAGAGTCTGCCTTAAAGAAATGTAAAAATTCAGAAATAAACATCATAATAGGGAAATTCAATGCAAAAGTAGGAAATCAAGGTGATAGATATACAGTAGGAAACTATAGTTTAGAAGAGAGAAATGAAAGAGGATACAAACTCGTAGAGTGGGCAAAAGAACAGGAAATGATTGTAGGAAACACCTGGTTTAAGCAACACCCTAGAAGATTATGGACATGGAGGAGTCCTGATAACAGGATTAGAAACCAGATTGACTACATTCTGATTAGCAGAAGATTTAGAAACGCGTTAACAATAGCAAAAACAGTTGCCAGCGTTGATTGTTATAGTGACCACAGATTACTTACAAGAACATTGAGGATAATGTTGAAGAAAGTCAAGTATATAACAGGAAAATCGAAATATGATTTGTGTACATTGAGTAATGACAAGGAAATACAAAACAAATTCAACATAGAAGTACAGAACAGATTTGATATACTGTCTGATCTAGAGATCCTATTCCAGGATGTGGATGGTCAATGGGAAATGTTGAAGAATTCAATCAGTTTGGCTGCAGAAACAACTATTCCAAAATTAAAGAAGGTGGGTCGTAAGAAATGGATGACTGAAGAAATTTTACACCTAATGGAAACAAGAAGACTCAACAAAAACAATTCTGCTAAAATATGAAGAAATTCACAGACAAGTCAGAATATTATGTAAGGAGGCAAAAGAAGCATGGCTTGAGGAAAGGTGCTTAGAAATTGAAAAATAACACAACAGTCAAAATACCAAATTAGTGCACAAAAGAATTCAGGAACTTACTAATAAAAGAACAAGTACATCAACAGGCTGTCTAAAAACTAAAGATGGCAAAATCATAATAGAAAAAGATCAGATTATACATGTATGGACAGATTATGTGAAAAACCTTTATGAGGATAACAGAGAGGAACAGTATGATATTAGATTTAATAATGAAGGACCGCCAATTTTGAAGATGGAGGTTCGAAATGTTCTTAAGCATATGAAAGCTGGCAAGGCCCCCGGTGCAGATAACATCACAACAGAAATGATTAAAGCTTTAGAAGAATATGGACTAGATCAAGTCACCAGACTGCTGAACACATTATATGATACTGGAGATATACCTTCTGAATTATGTAACTCTGTATTTATTGCAATCCCAAAGAAATCAGGAGCCTTGGAATGTGATCAACATAGAACAATTAGTATAATGAGTCACATCACAAAGATTTTGCTACGAATTATCATGCAAAGAGTGAGGAAGAAAATACAACCTGAAATAGGGGAAGAACAATGTGGGTTTGTAGAAGGAAAGGGTACAGTAAATGCTGTGTATATGCTGCGAACAGTTATTGAACGTGCTATAGAAGTAAACAAGGATATACATCTTTGCTTTATTGACTACACAAAGGCTTTTGATAGAGTTAGACATGTCAACATGGTGGATATGCTTGCAGATCTACAAATTGATGGGAAAGACATTAGACTTATAAAAAACATATATTGGAAACAACAAGCTGCCATAAGGATTGATAATGAAGTGGGACAATATCAGCCTATTAAGAGAGGTGTTAGGCAGGGATGTGTAATGTCTCCAGATCTTTTTTCCCTATACAGTGAAAATATTTTCAGAAATGTAGAAGATATAAATGGAATCAGCATTGGAGGACGAAACATCAATAACATTAGATATGCAGATGATACAGTATTGATTGCAGACAATGCGCAGGATCTGCAACAATTAGTAGATGCGGTTGTTGTACACAGTGAGCAACTGGGGTTAGAATTAAATTGTAAAAAGACACAGGTTATGGTCGTCACTAGGAAGAACGAAATACCACAATGTAATATACAAGTAAATGGGAATATTCTTCAACAAGTGAATCGGTACAATTATCTCGGAACAGTCATAACATCTGATGGGAGATGCCTTGAAGAGATTAGAACAAGAATCGCCATGGCGAAAGTAGCCTTTAGCAAGATGAAAAACATTCTGACCAATAAAAAGATGTCAATTGAAACGAGAAAAAGAGTGTTGAGGGGATACATAGAGCCTGTTCTTTTGTATGGATGTGAAACTTGGACAATGATGCAGTCAAGCTGAAAAACATCTGATGGCTGCAGAAATGTGGTTTCTGAGGAAAATGCAAAGAATACCATGGACAGACAGAAAAACCAATGACCAAGTACTACAGGAATCAAATGAAAATCGTAAATTGATTAGAGAAATTAGACGTAGACAGTCACAATTTTTTGGACATGTTATGAGAAGAAATGGATTAGAGAACTTAGTGACAACTGGCAAGATCGAGGGGAACAGACCAAGAGGAAGACCGAGAGGAAAATACCTGGATGGCTTGGCCACATGGCATGGACGAGACAGGAACACTGAGCTGATCCACGACTCTGGTGATCGAGTGAAATGGCGAGTCATGACCGCCCACGCTTTCCGACATGGCATATTATTGATTGATATTGATATAGGGGAGACTGGGGAGAAATGGACCAGCAATTTTGTAGTTTTCAATTTTTGCTCATCACCGGAACAGATTTTATCGAAACATAACAAAACCATGACTAAAATGTTGTACATTCATTTATTTTAAAAGGGGAAACATTTAGCAATCTATTTCTATATGTTTCTTTACAAAATGCATTTCAAAAATGTATATGAACATGGGGAGAAATTGACCACCATTGGGGTGAAATGGACCAGCACGTGGGGAGCAATGGACCATAGTGGGGAGAAATGGACCTTTTTTAAAAAGAAGCAGCAACAACTCATACATATTGCTATAAGAAATAAATAATCATTAAAAGGATATTTGCAGTTTTTTTTTTAATTATTTTAAGCGACAGTAAAAAAGTTTAATATGATATATTAATCTAATATAAAAGTTTTATCGAACATTTATGCCTGCAAGACTTTCTTTGAAGACATAGCCATCTTTGGTCCTAGAAGTGGTTCCAGTGATTGTAGATCTAGTAAGCTGTGCTTTAATACATGTAGTTGAGACACTGCCGACATCTTCTACCTTAGGCTTAACAAATTTACCAGCAACCTTCTCACTCTTGCGCAAGAACTCTACCTCAACATCACCATCATCATCAATGTCTCCCCTTACAATTCCTACATAGTAAACACAAGTCTTCTTTGTTCCATTTTCACATAGCACACACTGGCCTTCAAAAACCTCACGCACACCAGTCAAGCTAACCGTACACTCCTCATTTTCACCAAATGAAACATCAGAATCTGTGTCATCACAAAACGAAATGTCAGTGTCTGGATCTGAATCAACATCAAGTTCTTTCAGCAGCTGTCTCTTTGCCTTTTTGGGTGGAACTTTTCCTGCCTTTTCTTTCATCACCGCTCATTCCCTAATTCGATCCATTTCTGGCGTAGAAGTAGCCAGCATAGTTTTTCCTCTTTTCCTCATAATATTTGAATCTTTTTGCGGACCAGCTTTTGGTAGTCCTCTGAAAACATGAGGCGAAGTAAAGGAAGAAGTAACTTTATGTTGAAGACTCCCTGATATTTCCTGCAAGTCATCTACAAGGTTCTCAACATTACACTCTTTCTGATTTTCATGAAATTCTTGTGCAGTTTGATCTGTGCTGGTACCACAATGTGGAGATGCTGATCCTTTCTGTTCATTGCTTTCTAAAGTGGCATTTTCACTGTCCTTGCTGATGGGCCTGTTCGTTATTTCTGAAGGCATAAAATCATCTTCTTCGCTTTTCCACCAACATTTTTCATCATCCATGAATCACACGCATTGTTGTAGACCGACTTCATGGGTTCAAAAACTGAACGGTCCAAGGGCTGAGTTTTAGATGAGGTGTGTGGTGGCAACGTGATCACATGAATGTTGTTTTTCTTGCACAGTTCAAGTGATTCAAATGAAATGTGGGAATCGTGATTGTCCAAGATCAAAATCAAAGGGAAGTCTTTGGAAGGTCTTGAATGCTTAATGAAGTGATTTATAACTTTGACGAAATTATCACGGGTCATCCAACCTGATTCATTCACAAGGCCAAGGGAACCTTTAGGTGCTCCAGCAAGCATAAAATTCTTAAAAATGTTTATGGGAAACACAAAAACTGGAGGGATAATGTGACCCGCAGCTGACACAATGCAACAGATTGTGACCAGTTCTCCTCTTTCTCTGGATGTCACCTGGCCTATTTGCTTCACTCCTCGTTGGGCAATTACTTTTGGCACTTTCTGTACAGTGGTCAGACCTGACTCATCCAAATTGTAGATTTGAGCTCCACTCACATTTAGTTTTGTAATGGTTTCCTTCACAATGTTGAAGAAGGTGCAAATATTATGTTTGTTGAAAGCTGTAGCTCTAGCCAGAGATGGTGCCTCAGGTTGCCTTCTGGTCAGCTCTGGATTCCGTCGCAAAAATCCACAAAGCCAGTCATTCCCTGCCATCATTTGCTCATCCCAGGTTAAAGGATGTGCAATGTTATTGACTTTCGCCATCTCGTACGCCAAAATACGAACGTTTTTAGTTGTGAGTCCATGGAACATTCTTGCACAATCTTTCAAGTAACTAGCAAAATCACCTTCTTGCTTAGCTGTGAAAACAAGGCTATGCCTATAATTTGGTACGAGTCTAGTAGGCAGACCATTTCCTTCTGTCTTTTGTAACATTATTATTGAGGGTAGAGCGAGCAATGCCGTACTCCCTTGCAGCTTTCCTCACTTTCATTCCATTTTTCACAGCATTAACAGCTTCTCTCATACGTTCCTCCGTAACGAGACCCTTGTTTGTGTTTCTGATGTACAATCTTGGCATCTGAAACAAAAGAGTGACAGAATTATATAACATTTAGAATGGTAGGCCTATCATTTGCAAAGAAATACTGATCATAGCACGAATGGCGTGCATCTTTAATAAATCACTGAAACAAATTTGTTAACAGTTTTATTGGTCTAGATTTAGACCCCAGTATTAAAAAGAATCAATAATGCTGATATTCGAATGCAATCTTCAACACTTTTAATAACAACAGACTGTCTTGTCAATTTCTTCTATGGGGAGAAATGAACCATGGGGAGAAATGAACCGGTCCATTTCTCCCCCATCAATGTATTAAACTATTCAGCCATAAAGTCTCTTAAATCTAATATTATATGCTATATTTTTTATATGAACTCTTAAATAACAAGTAAATCAAGATATTAACTTAATTACCTTGTCCTGATTCCTGACTATGCGTCTGCTTTACGTTGGTGTCTGGAACTGGAAAAAGAAACTTTAGTGCAGCAAATTTTTCAAACTTTGCGTGGGAACGACCTGTGCGGGAAGTCGATGGCAAATGAAAAATTCGGACTATGTTTGATGTGGAAAACAAGCTTATTATGGTTTCACTTTCATTGCATCACAGCCAGGGGCCAGAGAGGGGGTGGTCCATTTCTCCCCTATGTCCATTTCTCCCCAGTCTCCGCCTACCCTATATTATATTGAATGTCATGTTTATAAGATGTGTATCTCTTGAATTTCAACTTAATTTTACTTATCAGTAGACAGTGATCTGAATTTACACCTGCACCTCTAAAAACGTTGAGAGTCCCCAAAACTGCACCCTACAGGTCTTTAATGAATGTGGTTAAATATTTGTTATAACGCAAGAGTGAGTATAGATTTCATTGCATCTGATTTGTATTTATTTATTGTTTTTAACGTTCGCTCACTTTACTCGCAAACCTAGTACATACACGCTACTTGTAATAGTACTGGCCTGAATTTTGCGTGTGGATTAGCTTTCCTAAATACTAGTTTCCCTCGCCATCAGGCGAACCCACTCTGACTTCAGAGGTACTTGCAATTTAGTCCCGAAGTTAAGGACGAGAAGTCAGCATTTAAGTCCAACTCACCTGAAGTAGGAGCCTGTCTTACTACTAGGCGCGTCCACTGGGTGGCGTATGGTGGAGTGTCCTCTGGATATTTTGTCTAGGGCTTAGCTGTGAGTATGTTGAATAAGCAGCCGTAGACCAACATAGGCGGTGGTCACTGGGAGGAGGTGAGTTAATTGGTGGGTCAGCTATCTCTACAAAATACCTCAAAACTCTATGACTTGGCCATCGGTGGGTAAGAGCGAATATAACTTCTCTTTCCCCCCCCCCCCCCCCCCCCCCCCCAACTGCATTGAAGGGTCTGTCACTTCAGACAAAGGCTGGTGGAATTAACCATACACAAACCGGCGGAAGTCAAGGGGAAAACACCGCTGTATTTTCAACTACGACACCAGCCGTCTCAGAAAAAGAAACAAAAACGTGTACTCGCGAACCGAATGAAGAAGAGAGGAAAAAAAACCAACAAACACATACCTTTTCTTCTTCTTCTTCTTTTCGTTCATCCGGAGTGTTTTTTTTTTTCAGATGTGATTGCGGTGTGTCTGTTATGCGCCCTTGGGCCGAAACCCGTAGGCCAACACATCGACTTTAGCGTGCTTTTTTGACCAGGTAGCATTCCTGGGAGACTCTCACTTTTGTGGTGCCATCTGCAACCATGCTGGCCAAGGTTGAACGGTCGAAGACAACGGTCATCCCTCAAAGGAAGGCAGGGACAGTCCATAGCATTTTCCGCCATCCAAGGTTGCTTCCATAGTTGCAGGGCCGACACATAACGCCCTGGATCTGGGCTCACCGAGGGAGATCGTCACGTCCTGCTCATGGCTGCTTTTAAATCCTCACTTCAATATATTGGTCACTTCGTTTCCCCGGGTCATTCCCGCACAAACCAGACAGGTTTGCAGACGGCATCCACTCAGCGAGTTTTCGGGCATGTGCTTGTCGTTGCGCCCATCAGAGCTTTTCCAGGCATAACAGACATTCGGAAAACTACCCAGTCAGAGCTGTTCCGAACAAGAGCGGCATTCGGAAACTAGGTAGTCAGAGCTGTTCCTAGCACGAGAGACATTCGGACGAGACATTTCACTCGGACGTAATTGCGTAGTGTCAATTTTTAGTTTGCCACCCGTAGGACGACACTTCCGACTTCATCGGGCATTTTTTAATGAGGTTAGCCTTCCTCTGGTTTCGAGGCACGTTGGACTGTTGTGATGTCGCTAACATCTCAGCTGGTCAAGATAGAACGATGAACGACATCGTGGTCGGCCCTCAAGGGAAGGCAGGGGCAGACCATGAGCATTCCCTCGCTATCCAAGGAGGCTTCCATAATTGCAGAGCCGGCACATATTGCTCTGTGACTGGGCTCACCCGAGGAGTTGCCACGTCCTGCTCATGGCTGCTTTAGTTCCTCACTTCCATGTGTTGGGCAACTCGTTTGCCCCTGATCGTTCAAGCACACACCAGGGACGGTCAGACTGCGAGCGACACCCACTCGGTAAGCTTTTGCTTTTGACTTCGGACCACGCAATAGGTTCGCTCGCCGTGCGTTCCATTTTGCGTCATTGAGACGTTCTTCCACTTTTGTCTACACTCTCTATGAGTTAGATACAGTTTTCGCAGCCATTTTCTTCGGCTGGGGCACTTTTGACTTTTTGTACTCGCTCACGAGGTAGGCTACTTGTGCTGCCGGCTCAGCGCCTTACCTTCGTGAAGCGGTGAACGAGAAACGGCCTGGCCCTCTCATCCTGGAATCTCTCATATCCCCCAGCTGAGAGCCTTCGAACTTGTATCAGACCTGAGCATGTAGCTTGCTCAGTATCACGCCTTTATTTTTCGAGAGGTGGGTATCGGCCCGACTCTCAGGTCCGAGGGTTTATGGTTTAGAGGCGTTCAGCCACAGCCCTCGACAGGGAGCCATTAGTGTTTTGTCCGGACCAAGATATTCTGCCTTCGTGCGCCTGATTTAAATTTTAGACTGCTATCCTCAGTCTCACCTGCAGAGCAGCAGGTTGTGTCTCTCTTAGTCTGGTCCCTATCCCATGAACCGTCCGATATGTAGTTTTCACCCATCGGCAAGCACATGGGGTCGATGGGACACGCAAGCTCCCCCACCACTTCAAGGTGGAGACACATCGGGGGAGACATACCTTTTGAGAACGAATCAGACAGCTTTGCCACGACGGCTCCTTTTAATGAAATGGACGAACGGGAAGACGAATACATGGAATTGATGTTAAGAGTTAAAGGACTGTCCGAATACTTGGGTGAACTCAGAACCAAGATATCATGTATCGTCTCTGCATGGATGAAAGATGAAAGCCTCCTTTAATAGCAGGGAATGCAAATGTTTTGCCCATGCCTTCCCCTAAGAGAATCTGTACTACTGTTCTGTGCAGACTTGGTGGGGTGCATGCATGAGGGTTGAAAAGACGTCAAATGATGTTACCGCCTTGAGATCATGGGATGTCTTAAGAAACTACCCATATTACATAGAAAATCAAGGAGTGTCTAGTTGGTCATGCGTCAAAGTACACTTGTTCCTGCAGCGAGGCGCCGTCGTCATTTGGAGGTTACAGGTTCGAATCCCGGTCGGTAACTATAGCTTTCAAATGTTATGTTGTGTAGTGCGTCCTCTAATCTCTACTTCCTTCTTCTCCATTTATGAGCGTCAAAATATATGTGTGTGTGTATTTAAGAAACTACCCATAAATGCTATTCCTCTCTCTCTCTCTCTCTCTCTCTCTCTCTCTCTCTCTCTCTCTCTCTCTCACACACACACACACACACACACACACACAACACACACACACACACACACACACACAAACACCCCCCCCCCCCCCTCTCCAAGAAGAAGTTGAATGTTTCGGCGGGAAGGCGCAAATATAGAAGTTCTGGCGAAAAAGTTATCCAGACTGAAAAACCCTGCCGGTAGCTCTGCTACAGTAGGCGACGTTCTTTGGTTCATTGGGACTTGCAAATTCTTCTAAGGGTTGACTGTGATGGAAGTGATAAACCGTCTGCCTTGCGGTCTGAAGGTTGTGGGATCATTTTCTGACTATCATTTGGTTAACGAGTGCAGTTGTTTCGAAGACTCCATGGGGCGTGGGATCGTCACTGGAGCTACGAAGTTCGTACTTTGTGCGACTGTTTCAGCTGGCCGCTCTGAAGAAAGAGCCCGAACCGTATGGAATAAGATCAGGCGCAATAAAGTTGATCATCTTGTCTTTATTCCCTTTCTAAAACTAATACAAGGTGATCTCTGAAGAGAAGAGTTGAGTTGAGTTGAGCTAAGAACCGATATCACTGCACTCAGGACATTCTCATATGCGCTTCGTCCCCTCGTTCAACAGCCAGCGAAGATAGAACATTAGGATGTGTCTTAATATCCAATGAGAACAATTTCAACACAACGTCTGGGCACTCACGTAGATAATCTCTATTAAATTCACTGTCTTCATTATTTCACACAAATGATCGAGAATGAACATTCAATCAGTCAGTCAGATGTCAATTCCACAATGAAGTTGGCAACCGTAGATCTCTAACACTCTGTACTGTCCCTCGCTCTCTCTCTCTCTCTCTCTCTCTCTCTCTCTCTCTCTCTCTCTCTCTCTCTCTCTCTCTCTCTCTCTCTCTCTCTCTCTCTCTCTCTCTCTCTCTCTCTCTCTCTCTCTCTCTCTCTCTCTCTCTCTCTCTCTCTCTCTCTCTCTCTCTCTCTCTCGCCTTGATTGTACATTCTGCACTCTACTAGATTGCTGTTCCTACATCTGCGTATGTCATCTTCCCACTTGTATCATTGTCTACTTCTCGCTAGCTTTCTTTCCACCTTACCCTCCAGTACGGTTTTTATAAGAGTGTTGTGTATTTTAACGTGCCGAAATATTTCACTGGCCTCTTTTTTATTTATTTCATCAACTCTCTTTTCATTCCCAGTTTCTCTAGAACAGTGGTCACCAAACTTTTTTCTCGGCGGGCCGGATAACTGAAAAAATGACGAGCGCGGGCCGCATACTCTTTCTGTACAATACTTGCGCCGCCCTCCGTGGCGAAGGTATTACGGACGCGGTTCGTAATCCCGTATACCCGCGTTCGAAACACAGATGCGCGCGATTTGGTAGCAGACCGCATTGCGCTGGTTTTTTACGCTATGGTATGGGTGTGGGTCGTTCAGAAAGCAATGGCAAACTACTGAACGTAAACTTGCCAAGACATCAACAACAGCAGAACATGCTGGTGTTGACTGCAAACGTCCTGTAAAGTATATGCAACTAACGTTAACAACACTTGCAAGCCAGAATGAACGCTCTGGGGAAAAAAAGACGAATAGCTAAGACACAAACAATAGATTGCACGATTTATTGCCTGGCATATTTCGCTGCATCTCGTCAGGTACATACTGCAGAAATTACACAACTTACGTGAATTAACTAGATAAATCCTTCAAGTTGAAATATACATATATTCGCACAGTAATGTCACTTATCTACCACGGTAATTTTAAGCTGACTAACATGTCTTTCTGTTTGCACAATTCCGGCTTGCGTTGATAGATCATAATTGCTTCTGCAAATTTTAACAAGCGAGTACTTTGTGTGTTAAACAACACGCGAAATGCAGTGTCTCTGTCCACCACATGGCCACTTTCGACAATGTGCCTCCCGATTGAAGACGCCGGGAGCTTCCGGTGTGTCGGCCCCACGAGGCTAGCATCTCCTGTGTGTTGTATCTTGTTGACCCATTGAGGTATGTGTTCTGACACCCGTTTGTTAAGCTGTCTCTCTGTTCTACCAATGTAAACGACCTGGCATCTACATGTGAATTGGTAAATACAATTGTTTGTGGCATACAGAGGAACAGGCTCTTTGACTGCTGGTGTAGGAATCGGTACGGTTTTATATCTAATGACTGGAGTTGCAGCACAGAATGTTCGGCCTACTGCTGTAGTAAGCCGGTCTTGTAGACGTTGCATTATGTCTACAAGACCGGCTTACTACAGCAGTAGGCCGAACATTCTGTGCGGCAACTCCAGTCATTAGATATAAAACCGTACCGATTCCTACACCAGCAGTCAAAGAGCCTGTTCCTCTGTACGCCACAAACAATTGTATTTACCAATTCACATGTAGATGCCAGGCCGTTTACATTGGTAGAACAGAGAGACAGCTTAACAAACGGGTGTCAGAACACATACCTCAATGGGTCAACAAGATACAACACACAGGAGATGCTAGCCTCGTGGGGCCGACACACCGGAAGCTCCCGGCGTCTTCAATCGGGAGGCACATTGTCGAAAGTGGCCATGTGGTGGACAGAGACACTGCATTTCGCGTGTTGTTTAACACACAAAGTACTCGCTTGTTAAAATTTGCAGAAGCAATTATGATCTATCAACGCAAGCCGGAATTGTGCAAACAGAAAGACATCTTAGTCAGCTTAAAATTACCGTGGTAGATAAGTGACATTACTGTGCGAATATGTGTATATTTCAACTTGAAGGATTTATCTAGTTAATTCACGTAAGTTGTGTAATTTCTGCAGTATGTACCTGACGAGATGCAGCGAAATATGCCAGGCAATAAATCGTGCAATCTATTGTTTGTGTCTTCGTTATTCAAATTCACTACGGGAAAACATTGTTGCGAATAACTAAGTTAATCATGGGAGAATGGCGTGCAATGCACACAAAAAACAAAGACAACCAATATATTTATTTACTACAAAATGTTATCAAAAGAGGGGGCTGAGTGGTCTCGAGGTATGGTGTCCGCCTCGAGTGCTGGAGGTCCCGGGTTCAGGCCCCGTTGAGGACCGGGATTTATTTAAAAAATCCACCTGGACTTCCAGTAATAAAATTTCCCCTGGTCTCTGGGTATTGAGATCTGACGACCGTGTGTATTGTTGCGCACGTAAAAAAAATTCCAAAATATTTCAGGATCCTCGCCGATGCAACGGAGTTCGTGCATTGAGCTGAGTTTCTCCAGACTCAGGTTTGAGTTAGGAGGAAAACTGAGCACTTATGGGTTAAACCGTGTGCCGTGATGTTGATCCAACGACTAAACTAAACTAATCAAAGAAGGCGACGTTAGCAAAAAAGGGGGCTGAGTGGTCTCGAGGTATGGTGTCCGCCTCGAGTGCTGGAGGTCCCGGGTTCAGGCCCCGTTGAGGACCGGGATTTATTTAAAAAATCCACCTGGACTTCCAGTAATAAAATTTCCCCTGGTCTCTGGGTAGTGAGATCTGACGACCGTGTGTATTGTTGCGCACGTAAAAATATTCCAAAATATTTCAGGATCCTCGCCGATGCAACGGAGTTCGTGCATTGAGCTGAGTTTCTCCAGACTCAGGTTTGAGTTAGGAGGAAAACTAAGCACTTATGGGTTAAACCGTGTGCCGTGATGTTGATCCAACGACTAAACTAAACTAAACTAAACTAATCAAAGAAGGCGACGTTAGCAACAAAGATAGTTACATCAGACCTAGTGTGCACAGTTTGAGATCGTGGCAATGAGGAAAGTCGGTATCCAGAAATGATTGGAAGCATGAGAGACAGAAGAATGTGGACAGACATGATCACCAACGCCACACAGCAGGGACTATAAGAAGAATGTGGACAGACATGATCACCAACGCCACACAGCAGGGACTATAAGAAGAATGTGGACAGACATGATCACCAACGCCACACAGCAGGGACTATAAGAAGAATGTGGACAGACATGATCACCAACGCCACACAGCAGGGACTATAAGAAGAATGTGGACAGACATGATCACCAACGCCACACAGCAGGGACTATAAGAAGAATGTGGACAGACATGATCACCAACGCCACACAGCAGGGACTATAAGAAGAATGTGGACAGACATGATCACCAACGCCACACAGCAGGGACTATAGAAGAATGTGGACAGACATGATCACCAACGCCACACAGCAGGGACTATAAGAAGAATGTGGACAGACATGATCACCAACGCCACACAGCAGGGACTATAAGAAGAATGTGGACAGACATGATCACCAACGCCACACAGCAGGGACTATAAGAAGAACAAACTTGTTCATTGGAAATCGTGTATGTACAACCTGTTGCCATCTGTTGTAGTTTGGGACACACTTAAAGTGTTTAAAGAGTCGGTGTCTCTGACATCGCATTATGACTTTCAGCTTATGTATTACCTAATGTGTCCTCAACTTCTATGCAGTTAGAGAGAAAAAATACACAAAATTTCAGTGCAAAGTTTGTGACATGCCTTCTTTCTTGAACATTCCCACTCATACAATATATTTAGAAAATTATAGGGTGTGGCGGGCCATGGCGGCCATACCACTTCCCTTTCAAGAGAAAATCACCAGATGAACAGCTTTCAATAAATGTAAACATTACAATTTCTACTACAGGGAACTTGACGTAAGCTCGTTAATATTAGTACAATAGGTTACAAGCAGACGTGCAGCGTTCTATAAGTTTTGCTTATATTCAAAGAGTTTTATCTAGATTCTGATCGCAGATTTTAAGGAATCAAAGTATTTCTAACTATAAAATGGTGGTTTAAAAACAAAATATTTAGGCTCTATAGAAACAAACATCTTAAAAAAAAGAAAGTTGCCTCCCTTGGACTAAATCACATCATTGTTAGTACGCTTGCCTACCAAGACAGCGGTCCAGTTTCAGTCCCAACAGTAGGTTTATCGATCAGACAATTCTGGGCAGTGTTGCCATGTCCCTTTGATGAAAAAGCACCAAAATCGACCCCAAAAGCACTAAAAAGCACCAAAATCTTTTAGGAAGCACCAAAAATAAAAAAGCACCAACTGTTTTTATTACAAATGTAACAAGGTAGCACAGTATAATACTATAATTTCTTATTCCATCCATCATATGCCATGCCGGTAAGCGTGGGCGGTCATGTTCTGCCATCTCACTCGATCACCAGAGTCGTGGATCAACTCTGTGTTTCTGTCTCGACCATGCCACAAGGCCAAGCCATCCAGGTACTTGCTTCTAGGTCTTCCCCTTAGTCTGTTCCCCTCGATCTTACCAGTTGTCACAAGGTTCTCCAGATCATTTCTTCTCATAACATGCCCAAAGAATAAATTGTGACTGTCTACGTCTCTAATCAGTTTACGATCTTCATTTGTTTCTTGAAGGACTTGTTCATTGGTCTTTCTGGCTGTCCGTGGTATTCTTTGCATTTTCCTCAGAAAAAACATTTCTACAGCCATCAGATGTTTTTCAGCTTAACTGCACATTGTCCAAGCTTCACATCCATATAAAAGTACAGGTTCTAAGTAGCATCTCAACACTCTTTTTCTCGTTTCAACTGACATCTTTTTATTGGTCAGTATGTTTTTCATCTTGCTGAAGGCTACTTTTGCCACGGCGATTCTTGTTCTAATCTCTTCAAGGCATCTCCCATCAGATGTTATTACTGTTCCGAGATTTATTATTATTTACTATAATTTATTATTATCACTTCATATTACAATGAAGTTTATTCCAGATCCGCCAAATCCCAATCAGAACTACTTTCGAGCCAAAAAAGCACCAAATTGCAATACTATTTTTGGGGAAATCACTAAAACAAGCACTGGTGGTATTCATTCAAAATGTTATAAAGTAGCACATTATAATTTATTATTATCACTGAATATTAGAATGATGTTTATTCCAGATCTGCCAAATCCCAGTCAAACAACTCTTCAGTTTCTGTAGCTATTTCCTACTGTGTTTGCTCCTGCGATGATGAGGATGAGGAGGATGATTGAAAGAAACATGTATATGCCTCCTGTGATCCAATTCTTCGCAGAATATCCTTAGATAGTTTATATAATCATGACAGCATTTGCCATATCTTTTCATTCCATATCTAAGAGTCAAAACAGCTGTCAAACACTTGATGCTCAGTCTGTTCCAAAATTTTGATTTTATAACTCCCATCTGACTGAAAATACGCTCCACGTCCGCATTAGAATGAGGTAATATGAGCACAGTTAAAGCTAAATCTGTAAGATCGTGGAAAGGATTTTCACCGGTGGCATCCCTGTATGAGGCTATTTCTGCCCACAGTCCAAGTGTGTCAGAGGTCTGTGTCCACTGCATATGATGAAGTTGTCTCCACTGGAAATCGATGCGGGTGAGAGTAGCTGCATCTTCTACAAACATTTTAGCAAGATCCAATATACAGAGCTTCGTTGGCTGTAGACATTAACTTCCACTAAGACATGACATGGACTGCAAGACTCGAACGTTATCGGGTGTACGTAAACGCAGCTGTGTCAATAGCTCTATTAAAAACTGGATGCACCTTCCACGAATTTCTTTCTCAACTTGTAGCCTGCTATTTGTATTTCTTTCTCAAACTCATAACCTAGATTGGGATTAGGATCTAAATAATCTTGAATAGCATCACTTTCTGTTATTTTTTTCCCAGGAATAGCAATCTTTGAAGTGATAGAATCAATGAGCTAGAAAAGGTCGCTGAGTAGTTTTGTTGAATCCTGTATATCTGCTTCGAATTTCTTATTCACACTTTGAACTTCTCCGAGAATATGCTTGAGAAATATTAGATACACATAGTTTTTCATTTCGCTAAACATGGAATGTAGAAGTTCTGCTGTATAACAGCGCTCGTCGAGTCTTGCTACATCAAAATGAGTTCTGAGCTCGACCCACTGTTCAATATTCTGACAATGGCAGATTGAATGGACATCCATCATGTCTGGCTTAATTGTACAATCTTCAGCGGATGTTGTCCGTCATTTATTGAACAAAAAGCTCCCTGTACTTTGCTTGACGAAGACTTGAGTGTGAAAACCAGTTATATGTTTCTCTAATCATGAACTCAATGTTCCTGGGCAGACAAGCAGCTGCAGCCTGTGACACTGCCAGCTGAAGGGAATGACATACACACCTAATTAGTACCAGATGAGGAACTTCGGATTTTAATTTTGTATATACTACATTGTTTACACCTGTCATGACAGACGCATTGTCAGTGCCGAGTGCAACTAGTCTTTGCAACTTAAGTCCATTCTTATTTAAACAATCTTTTAACGCATTGCATATTGCCGGTGCGTTGCAGTCACTCAGTTCAACTAAATCTAAGTAAGTAACCACAAACTGCTTTCTTGTCTCTGAATAGTACCTAACAGCTACTCCAAGTAGCTTAGTTTAAGAAATGTCATTGCTCTCATCAATCAATAAGCTTTATTTACTTTTGCCAATATCAGCTGTCAAGTCTGTTGTGAAATATGGTGCAAGTACATGTGTATTAACTGCTCTGCACTTAGTTCTCCTAAGCTTAAAGTTCTTGCAACCTTTGCTGTCACCTAAGTGTACCTTGCAGAGTTCACTTAAATGGTCAACAACGCGAAGCGAACAATGGCCAGCTATGAACAAACTCATGCATCCTTCTGTTTCTTTGACATCATCTTTCAGTTTGTCAAATGCAATTGTTGTTTGCCTTTGTGTACTGAATGGTTGTTCAGCTTTCTTATGTTTCGTTGTATTCTTGTGCCTCTCAATATCATTTAACCTGGCTGCAATTGAACATTTGCAATATTTGCAAAAACACTTAGTGTTATCTATCCCCTTCTACTTTTAACAACCATTTTTGAAATCTCGTGTCACTGAGCCACTGTTCTCTGAAATGTTGACAATATTTCTTGCTCATGGCGAAACACAAATAAGCTTAAATGAAAGGATACTGTAGACACCACAAAATTATGAACTCAATTACAAGCTAATGTATTGACGTTTGGACTTATCTGCAAGATGGCATTCGCTTTCAGCTAAATCTATTAAAGGGAGTTAACTTAATTAATTTGGTTATTTCGGGATTTGAATTTTAAATATTGAGCACAAACCACTACTGGCAACACTGATCGTACTCTGGTATGAACCTAAGGCCTATCCACGTCAATATGGAAGCACTATACTCGAGTTTCGCTCTCGTTTGAGCTCGTCAGTAGTGCATATCCCTGACCGGATCCGGAAACATGTCCCGGATCACTGGCGTGTGAAGCGGGTGTGTAACCACGCGGCACACGTTGGACACACAGCCAACTTATAACAGAATATTACAACGTCACCCATCGTAGGCTATGCTCAAGATTGCCCAATCGCCGCGACTGACGTCCGTCAATCGATGTGGACCCGAAACGATCAGGACTTCTCACTAGCAAGGAACACCAAGCCTCCTAAATCCAATGAGCAATAATCAAATTGATTAATTTGTTTATTTCGGGATTTGAATTTTAAATATTGAGCACAACCCACTACTGGCAACGCTGATCGTATTCTGGTATGAACCTAAGGCCTATCCACGTCAATATGGAAGCACTATACTCGAGTTTCGCCCTCGTTTGAGCTCGTTAGTAGTGCATATCCCTGACCGGATCCGGAAACAAGCCCCGGATCACTGGCGTGTGAAACCTCTGTTATGATAATTTGGCTGTGTGTCCAACGTGTGCCGCGTGGTTACACACCCGCTTCACACGCCAGTGATCCGGGGCTTGTTTCCGGATCCGGTCAGGGATATGCACTACTGAGGAGTTAAATTAGTTGAATATTGCGCGGTAACTTACTAAGACAATTTTACCCCCTCGCTTCAGTTCAAATTCGGCTTTTTAGTGTTCCCAAATTGATTTTTAAAATAATTTTTACCCACCCCAAAAAAGCACCAAAAAAGCACCCAAAAATGTTGTGAAGCACTAAATTTACGCAGCCGCGCTTTAAGCACTAAAATGGCAACACTGATTCTGGGGCCGATCCAGCATAATTAAAATAAGTACCAACATTATTTAGAATGATTATTATTTAGAATTAGACTACTAGGAAATCAGATAGAGGACTACTATTAGATTCAAGAGCACTCCCAAATACAGACGTTGATACTGATCACAAACCAGTCATAATAAAAAAGATTCCAACGTACAGGAAAATAAGAAACAAAAAGGTTACAACACATGTCATCAATTATAGGAGGCTTCGGGAAAATACGTTTAAAGACGAATTCTAACAAGAAATCAAAAATAAAAAAACTACACAAGAACATCCCTGAAGACTGCTCAAGCATAGATAAGGAATGGGCAATTTTCAAGGCTGCCATTCTCGACACACTGGAAAATAAATGTGGAACAAAGAAAGTAGGGCAAGACAACAAATTAAAAACAGCTTGGTGGAACAACGAAGTTAAAGATAGCATATTCAAAAAGAAGTTAGCATTCAAAATATGGATCACAACCAAATCTGAATAAGACTATGTTACTTATAGAACTGCACGACGAAATGCCAAACGAACAATTAGAACATCTAAAGATGAATCCTGGAGATTCTAAGGTGAACAGATGGCGACCCTTAACAAAGACTACCCAAGAGAATTTTATAAACGTGTCAATGCAATGAGAAACAGAGAAGTAGTACCTTATGCGGAAACTAAGTATCAAATATGGATCCGGATCAATCTGATGACGTCATTTTTTTTTACTACACGAAGGGTATAGCTCCGCATAGAAAGCGGACCACATTTTCAAGGGATGCAACTAATGAATAAACAATACAACGTATTTTTGCACTGTTACTTCCCTTTTTGTGTGATAAATTTTATGCCTTTAAAAATGTAATAATTACTGTTATTATTGATTGTAGCGGGGTGGGGCTTAAAAAAACTATCATCATACTAGTGAGTGTGTTAAGGTACAGTGCTCTTCCTCCTTAGTATCAACCTTCGTTATTTCGTCTTCTTTCTTTATCTATATTGGAAAAAACACTATCATCATTCCATGGGTGATGTGTAAGACGTAGGGTTACAGTGCGTTTCCTCGGGGTGGTCAAGGGGGCGGGCGGACGTGGGGGTGGGAACTCAGGGGTTGGGCGCGGGTGTCAGCGTGTGGGATAGGGCTAGTCGGTTCGAACCTCGGGTCGTGACGGGCGTCATATGAAAAAACCTATAAGTAAAAATGTAAATATGGCGGTTATATGATCTGTAGAGGGTCGTAGTGGTGTAAGCACTATCGTCACACAGGTTATAAATGAAAACATTGAAAAGTAAAAAATGGCCGATATTATTGACTTTAGCGGGTATACCTTACTAAAAATCGTTGGTAAGGGGTGGGTAGCGGTTATTACTGATCTTTAGAGGGTCGTAGTAGTGTAACCACTATCATCATCCAGGTTACAAATGAAGATCTTAAAAAGTAAAAATGGTCAATATTATTGATTTTATCGGGTATAGCTTAGTGAAAGTCGATGGATAGGGGTGGGTAGCGGTTATTATTGGTCTGTAGAGGGTCACAGTGGCTTGGTCACTATCATCATAGGGTTACAAATGAAAACCTTAAAAAGTAAAAATGGCCACAATTATTGATTTTAGCTGGTATAGCTTAGTGAAATTCGTTGGTAAGGGGTCGGTGCCAAGTGCCGGATTCGTGTCTGTTATGATGGATGACTAATTCAGACACAATTGTGCCACGTGTCTACAGCAATGCCCAATTTCCGACATCTTGGTATTTATCTAGGTGTAATGTTTATAATGGGCTCGTACAAAACCTTTATCACGCTCAGCTCTCAGATGCACACAAAAGAAAAGTCAGTCGCGTCCTTAAACAATACAAGCATATTTATTGCGCCGCAGTACTCCACGGATCTGGCATAGACCGCCGGCTCCTACAATTTCACGTTCTGCCTATGCCCAGCACACCGTCTGCCATCACTATATAATGTCTTGCTAATCTAATCGTATGACAACTATCATTGCTACATCTGAGCTGTCTGGCGAGAATACATCTTATCTATTCAATGATTTACCAGTTAACACATTGCTACTCAGCACTACTCACACATACTGTAGTAACCACCAGCTATGGTCACGGCGTGCCAGGGGCGTCACTAGGGGGGTGCGGGGGTGCGGGCCGCACCGGGTGACACCATCAAGGGGTGACACCAAAATAAAAAAAAATTGCAAATTTGACACACTGACCAGATGTCTGAGGTGATCAGATATGTGAAAATCCACAATGGGGAAGTTGAAGTGAGAGAAGTGTTTCTAGGATTTTTCCCTTTAAAGGGGAAAAAAGCTGATGACCTCAGTTCAGACATTTTAAAACATCTAGAAAGTGATGGACTTGACATAATGATGTGCAGAGCTCAAGGTTATGATAATGCTGCCACAATGTCTGGAATTCATGGAGGTGTTCAAGCCATTCTGAAAAGAAAGAATAAGAAATCTATTTTTAACGGATGCGTGGACCATTCGCTTAACTTGTGTGGTCAAAACTCTTTTGCTGAAAATGCATTATGTGTAACATTTTTTGGAACTCTTGAGAGAATGTATTCCTTCTTTGCTGCTTCCACCCTTCGATGGGATGTTTTAATTGAACACACTGCAATGTCGATTAAAAGGCTATCAACAACACGCTGGAGTGCACATCATGCTGCTGTTAAACCGGTGAAAGATAAGTTTGATGAATGTGTGGCGGCGATTGAAGCTCTATGTGATCCTCGTGAAAATATGGAAACAAGAGGTGCAGCACAAGGTCTTTTACCTGCTGTCTGTGATTTCACGTTTCTGTGCTACCTTTACTTTTGGGCTGCTGTACTTGAGGAAGTTAATTTGACACAGCAGTATCTGCAGACTAAAGGCTTAACTCTTGACAAAGTAGTGACCAAGTTAGAGGCATTAAGATTTTTTCTGCAGGAGAAGCGCAGTCACTTAGTGGAGCATGCGACTGAACAGGCACTTTTAAAAGCAGACCAATTTGGAATAACAGTAGAGAGAAGATTAAGGTTCAAGAAGAGAATGGCAGGGGAACAACTCAGAGATGCTTCAGATGCTGGACTCACTATGCAAGAAGAAAACAATAGGGCGATGCTGGAGTGTATTGATCGTTTTCATTCTGAACTCCAGACCAGATCAACAGCGATCAAGGAAGTAGCAAATATGTTTGAGGCTGTTCAAGCCAAGAGTCTTCTATCAGCAACTGAAGAAGAGTTGCTGGTGTCAGTTCCAAAATTGACCACTTTCTATGATGAGCTATCCGAAGTAGAGCTTTTAAAAGAAATACCAAGGCTGAGAAGACACGTGAAGGCAGCAGATATTGATATCCACAAAGCCAAAGACTGGTCAATATTTGATATTTTAAAATTCATAGTTGACTGGGATTTCCTTGAATCTCCCCCAATACTCTCACTAAGCCTACAACTATTTCTTACGATCTGTGTGTCTGTGGCTTCATGTGAGAGGAGCTTTTCAAAACTGAAACTTATAAAGAACTATTTGCGATCAACCATGGGACAGTCAAGACTTTCTGATCTGGCTATATTATCAATTGAAAGTGATATGGTGAAAGATATTGATTTTGATGATGTGATTGACAGGTTTGCAGCTTTGAAGACCAGGATGGGAAACTTTTAATTTTAAATAACAGAAATTTTAATGTTAAATAACAAAAATTTAACTTTGTCCGAGTTTGTCGAAGTTCTTTATTTATGTTTTACCTGAAGTATTGAAGTTATATTGTTCAATTTGTTTTCTTTCTTATGTCCTTATTAACTTTTTGACTTATTTTACAAACATTACTATATGCGATTATATATGGTACAGGAACACTCGGAAGAAGACCATGGTGAAAGTCTAGAGGGGTGACACCAAGAGTTTACCGCACTGGGTGACACCAACCCCAGTGACGCCACTGCAGCGTGCAACTGCCGGCCATTCTTGTTGAAGTGTTGTCACACCAGGGCCAGCTGTCTAGCCATCACGTTTGTGTTCATCAAGCGACAGCTTCTGTGCGTTGCTCCATCATTGCCGTCGTTCACTATAGACACAATCTTCACTCCACTGCATCTCAGATGTTTCCCATTCCTTTGGATACTTTCGAACACTGAAACACTTTCACAATTCTGCAAATCGATCTTCTCTTCTTCACGTCCCAGCGCCTACTGACCGACCCTTCTTTTCCGGTCTTCGCCTGGGCGCAGTCACGTGCCCCATTAGCTCCGCCCACTAATGTTACCGCCGTTCGCTTGCGTTTTTGACCTGTGTGTCAATAACATCTCTCTAGTTTCTACGATTGACACACTTGCTGTGTTTCGCGTAGTCCATCTCATGGCAGTGGGTAGCGGATATTAGTGATCTGTAGAGTGTCGTAGTAGTGTAAACATAAAGCATCATACTTGTTAGAAATTAAAACCTTACAACAAAGTTAAAGATGGCTGATATTATTGATTGTAGCGGGTATAGCTTAGTGAAATTCGTTGGTAGGGGGAGGGTGAGTGGAGGAGTTGCTACATAGGTGCTTCTGATAATTCTTAAAGGGTGTTCGAGTGGCGGGGTGGCTAGATAAATACGTCCGTTCCTTGATAATAGCCGGAGGTTAAGTCTCATATTAAAGTCTAAAGATTGAACTCATAGATGGTTGATCTGAGGGTGACCGCCTGGGTGACTCATCACGGGGCTATGTCGGAGGGGGTGAACGTACGTGAACGTGTTCAGACATGTCTGTGGGGAAAACCGGAGGATGAATCATAGAGTACTGACCGCGGTAAACCTGCTTGAACATGATTAGACATGTTTTCTATCTTGCATTAGCCGCACAGTCTGTATAAAAAGGACGGCAAATTGGACTAAAGACACTACGTTTGCCACAAGACCTATCGAAAACACCTCACCGAAGAGACCACAGTTGTAAGTACTACTGTGTGTATGCTATATTGTCTTGTTACACGTCGTCAGGTCGGTATAGCGCTGTCAATAGTGTATATCTCAGAAGCTACACGAGGCAAATAACAAGAATACACCACTGTGTATAACCGCCCGGTATAGGAATACTAATACAGATACTAATGATGGTCACATATATTTAAAAGATCATCATAAATAATCATCAGCGTCACTTTTGCCGTCAAGTGACGTGGGAAGAAATGGCGCTACACCGCTTGATTGGTGACACTGAATAGTGTAATGTCTGGTGATTGTCTGTATTCTAAGGCGTTCTCTGCTGAAATCCGTTAGGGTAGCTGCTGTGGTGCATTCAGTTGTGTACATATGAAACATGTTTGTCACTAAAGCATGCTTTCTCTGTTCACTAAAAAGTATTATGCTTTTGTCCAGCTACAGATTCAAACCAAGACGACCAGTCCCGCATTGACACGTGGACCATACAAAGGTATGTGTATACATCAGGTCTCCATTAAGTGTAGTGTAACATATATGCGTCTACGGCCATGTCCTCTTTCTGTTCAGTGTGTGGAAACATGCGTATTCAACCATTCAGTATTGATCATTATCCCACTCACTCCCCAGAGTGAAAAAAAATGTGCTGACACAGGAGAATCTAGAGGCATTCTCTGTGATCACTAATGTAGTAAATGGATATATATCACTAATGTACACGATCTCAAAATACTTCGTCTCTTCAAAATGTGTCAAAGTTACATAAAAGTCAATTATTTGGTGTCAAATTCAATATGTGTAATTTTTACTGTCCCTTGTTATATCATCTTTGTCCTTTTCTCCAGACTGAATATTTGCAGACACAGAAAAAGCTCGAGACTATTGAGTGGCTTACAAGAAGTGAAATCTCGAGGCTATAGCTTACAAGGAGTGAAATCTCGAAGTTATTGAGCTGTGTATAAGAAAAGAAGGCAACGAACAGTCTACCACAAAATAGTGGTATGTATGTTTTCATCATTTCTCACTCACTGTTGGTCATCACTAAATATTGTCACCCCTAAGGGGTGGGCATCACTAAATGTATTCAGCATTTCTCCCTAATATAACATAACTCTGTGTCATACAATATAAAATAGCATTAAGAACAGAATTACGAACCATCACCACAAAATGATTGTCATGGAGAAGACCCTCTGTAAGGATAAACAGAAAATGAAATAATTTACTATGTGCGATATCATAAACCTCGAATATTTTTTTTTCTCTAGATAACAATTTATGTAACATGAAATAGTTTCTGTAGATATGCTATCATCATGATAGGTGCATGTTTGTAAAATATCTATAATGATGTCTTTTATTCACAGCTGTTTGACGACCAGTACTTAAATCAATTGTAAAAGAAGCGTGGAAAATTATACACTTTTATAGTGTCACTATACCTTATCCATTGGAGCTACACACGAGCTTATTTCGTTGAATATCAACCCATTATTTAATACCGGAAGTTACAAACAGTGGTGGAAATACTACAAAGAACCTATTAAGCTATCAGCTCATCACCCGAAGCTACAAGCGTGGTGGACAATATTACTGTGTGCCATGCGTTAGTCCGAGTTTGCTGTGCTTTGCCATGTAGATCTAATATAATCGAACTTACAGAAGGTACTGGCTCATTATAATGAAGTAACGATAGCAGTCAATAACTCTCTGGTGAACTTTGAAGGTAATGTAAAAGTCAGAGTCCAGGAAACTAACACCGCTTTATTACGGCAGTTGACACAGTGTCGTATCCTCCTTTACAGTGTCGTCCCTGGAGTGAGGAGAGTCGACACCCACATTATAATATTTTCCTCCTTTTAATATTCTGGAGAATCCACCCGCTTCCGTCCAACACACTCCCTCAGCCTTTTCCTGTCACTCTCTCACTGTCGTATTATGCCCCCTCTCATACTTCCCAACGCAACATACTCAACAACTCTTGCTTCAAAAAATTAATAAAGATTAATTTATTAAAAGAAAAGTGTAACGTATATAAGACGTGTATGTGAAGAAACTGTGTGACGTGTTCTATAAAGTGTGTAGAATCGGACTCTCAGACAACAACCCAGTCAGCTGATCCCAGCAAGGATAGACCACAGCACGTTACGTCAGAACATATACATCTCACCCAGTGCCGAAACCATCCTGCTGGATACTGATTTGCCTCTGTAGACCTCTGGTAATCCCATTTCATGATCATCCGAAATAGACACCGGTGGTATTAACAGTTAATCATGGACCGGTTGCACCCTACACAATGTCCGTTCCTATCGTTCCAAAAAAAATGCACAAGTCCTTTGTAGTGTGTACACAGTTATTAATGTTAATTGTTAATGTACTTGATCCTCACTCGTGTCTATCTAGCCTCAAGTATCATGTCTTGTGTTCTATTATACGAGATTATATCACACTAGGTAACTATTCTCATTAATGTTCTCAGTTAGTTACTACTGTCTGATGCTGTGTGGTGCATCAGTAATCATCACCCCTCTTTGGTGAATCCTCTTCCTTCTAGCTTTAGTTACGTTTTGTACGAAACTTTATTGACGGTTCCACTGGTGTTCTTCCGAATTGGAGTTGAACTTTTCCTAAAAACTTGTTGAGTTTCCTCGGATCTGGTAGGGAACCTAGGATAGAAACAACACATCTGGTGATAGTACTAGTCACTGATCCTATCGGCTGAGTGTAAGCCTATTGCCTTGCTTAATGATCTTTAGCTAACTAACTTTGTCATAGAGCAGATTAGCTACCCACCTAGGGCCGAATCAGGCTATGACAAGGAAAGACCCATACAGAGTGCAACCTCAGTATTCTATTCACCTTAGCAGAGCCAATATCACTATTCTACTCTAACTAGTTTCCACTAACAGTGCTAATCATCACACTATAGTTTTTAACAAGGCTACTAATAATTAGAATTATTAGACTATATTGACTACCTTATGCAAAACCGCCTCATTCCCGGGATGGCTTCTACACTTTGCCATAACGACACATGCTAGTTAATGTTAAATTATCTAACACTGTAGAGCTCTCCCACAAACACGTCCATCATAATCCACGGTTTTGGTCAACTCTGTTTCTCCCACTCATGGTTTATGGCAAAACCTCTAAAATGGTCACGTGACATGGTTGATGTCCTGCCAGTGTTATTTGCGCATATCATCCATTGTCAATAATCGATTTTCTCCTGCCTAGTCAATGTCAAAGTTGGCATCACTTGTTTAGATTCCCCAAACAAGCCAGCGAGTTCCTGTATACTCCCAACACAGTTGCCAGTAACCAGCCGTCAATCTTCTTGATGTTCCGGAACTAAGACTTGACAGATGTACTGTTTACTTCCGTGCTGAGTATTTCCGTTTTTCCATCCGACTTGTTTATGACTTGTCAAAGAGATGTATGATTCAGCGCACTCACCTCCCCTATACATCTGCCACTGTTAATTTAGTCCGACAGGTGATGGCCAACATCCGATTGTCCCCATGATCTCACGGCTTCCATTTGTATTCAAATGTTGATAAACTGTCAAGGCGATGTCGGGATTAGTCTCCCTCACTTCCGAGTGTGGCCAATCCGTCAACCAGATGTACAAGTACAGCTGTTATTTATGCCCGACCTGTTTTGGAAACACGTGCAGCCACAACTATGAATGTTTTCTCTGTATTAGTTGAAACACTTGTTGCTTAGCAGATAGTCCGGTTAATCAGAAAGCCTTATAATAATCAACTGGTTAAACACACGGTTTTATTTTGTGACACACAGCTGATACATTTTGAAGTGTAATAATTACCGCATCTGTTTTTGCCAGAGGGGCATCTAATATAAGCATACACAAAAATGAATAAATCCAACCTGTCCTACGTTCGCGTAGTCGTCACTCAGTATTACTTCTTCTTCATCCGTTCACTCAGGCCGTCCTTGCTGTCATCTTCCTCCGATTCTGTCTAGATTCTGCCCGTCGTTCTCGAATCCATGGCGTTCCCAATATATGCTTCTAGCTGGTATTTACTTGGAGTCCACTGCTAGCCTTCAAACAATCCAATAGCCACACCAAGGTGTTCTCAAATTCCAACACACGACCGTTCGTCTTGATCACCGCACAACGTATGTTTTTGTTGTCACGATTGCCTTGGTGTGACGTTTATCGTTGTCAACCCGTATCCCTTAGGTCTTATTTGCACCTCTGTCCTCGAGACTTTTTCATATTTGTTCTATGGCGTAATCCGGCACTTGCTCTGTGGCACTGAGCTAATATCAACCCATTATCTAACACCAGAAGCTACTTATTGTCTTTTCAATTCTATTTTTTTTACTATCATTAAGGCCACTATTCAGAAAAATATTTATCTCTGCTATATCTGTGGTAAAGTCTTTACCAAAAACCGTAATCGTACACGACATATTAACACCGTACACAAAACCACAGCTCACGCATGCCACCTCTGCGACAATCTATACAAAAGGAAAGGCATCCTACAGCAACACATAAAATATGATCACCAGACATCAACTACACTAACACCTGTTACCACTACACAATCAAATACTACAGCATCAGACACTACATCAAGAAAAAGAAAAGGACCAGCAAACACACAAGCAACTAAAAAACAGACACATGACCAAGTGGAAGCAGAGGAAGCCGCCGTAGAGATAGATAAGGAAGTAGAGATAGACGAGGAATTAAAGACCGTAGAAGAAATCCCTGACGACGAAGTACAGCAGAAATATAGAGACAACCGGGCAGCCCTTAGGACACATCAGAACATCCACAAACATAAATCGACATTCAATTTTTTTCATCGACCAGACTCAACACAACCAATTGGCTGGACCGAGACATTAAAACCAATATTTGCTAGTCAGACATGCAAGTTTAAGGTAAATTATTCCCATCATATGATTTTACGACATGCAGAGACAAAAGAAATTAGGTTTCTCCATTCATCCTCAAACAACGCCTGTGAACTCGACGTCCCCCACGTAGTTAACAACGAACAAGACTATGACGATTTTATAGCCATAGTTAAGTACAGTGACATGTTTAATTACGCCCTACACAACAGACCTGACACTAAGTACATGGTAGAGACAATCCCTGCGACTAGTTTCTATATATACCTCATCACTGAACACCCACTAGGTTGATTGCTGTTTGTAATATGCTCTATTAAAAATGTAAAGTGGTCATACGTGTGATATACTTGTATGTGTGGTACAGTGAATTGTCTATATCATTGAAAATAAAAGACTCAATGTTGTGTTTTCACTGTCTGTCACATGTTTCACCGAGCATTAAAATGCTATTTGTATTGAAAATAAATAAAAAATATTGAATGTTGTGCACATAAAAATACTGATTTTGATGGACAAATAAAAGTTATCAAAACGAAAACTTCTTGTTTGTTGTTGTTGTTGTTGTTGTTGTTTTTTTTTTTTTCAATGGTATGCTTGGCTTGTTTTCGTCTGTCTTGTTATTTCTTGTTTTCGTCTTTCTGATCTTTCCTTGTTTTCATGTTGACTGCTACGCAAGCTTGTTTTTTCATGTTGAATGTGACGCAAAGCTGTGGAACAGTTCACACACACACACACACACACACACACACACACACACACACACACACACACACACAATGGAACAATGAGACACGACCAAAGTCACACAAGAACAAAGACACATTGGAACAGAGACATACGTACAATATCACACAATAACAAAGACACAAAGATCGGAAAAATTGAAAATTTGTTAACCAAATGTGAAAAGTTTGGCCAAACTTATAAAAAGTAGAACACTTTGGTAACCAAAGGTGAAAAGTTTGGTCAAATTTTAACCAAACTTATAAAAAGTAGGAAACTTTGTGGCCAAATAAAAAAAAAAAACTTATAAAAAAGTGTAAATTCTGTTAACCAAACGTGAAAAATTTGACCAAATTTCATCCAAACTTCTGAAGAAAAAAAATTTGTTAACCAAAAGTTAAAAGTTTGGCCAAATTTCAATCAAACTTATGAAAAGTAGGAAAGATTTGTTAACCAAAGTGAAACATTTTGGCTACATTTCAACCAGACTTATAAAAATCTCACCCAAATTTATGAAAAGTAAGAAATTTTGTTAACCAAAGTGAAAAATGTTGGCCAAATTTCAACCAAACTTATGAAAAGTAAGGAAACTTTGTTAACCAAAGGTGAAATGTTTGGTCAAATTTCACTCAAACGTATTAAAAATAGGAAACTTTGGTAACCAAAGGTGAAAAGTTTGACCGAATTTCAACCAATATTATGAAAAGTAAGGAAACTTTGTTAACCAAAGGTGAACAGTTTGGCCAAATTTCAACCAAACTTATAAAAAAGTAGAACACTTTGTTAACAAAAGAACAAATATTTTGGCAAAATGTCACCCAAACTTATAAACATCTCAGTCAAACTTATGAAAAGTAAGAACATTTGTTTAACCAAATGTGAAAAGTTTGGTCAAACTTCATCCAAATCTTATGAAAAGTAAGAAATGTCAACAAAATATGAAAAATTTAAGCCAAATTTCAGCCAAAACTTATAAAAAGTAGGACAATTGCTTAACCAAATGGGGAAAATATCTCACGTTGTCATTTTAAATCCCCAACCTGCTAGAGATATTCGTCTGTCCCCTATGCAAACAACAGCTGTATTTCAGCAAATTAACAATTAAATTTCTATTTCTGTTTCCAAATTGAATGTTTCATGTAGAAATTTAATTGTTAATTTTCTGAAATACAGCTGTTGTTTGCATAGGGGTCAGACGAATATCTCTAGCAGGTTGGGGATTTAAAATGACAACGTGAGATATTTTTTCCCATACTGGCCAAACTTTTCACATTTGGTTAATAAATTTTCAATTTTGCCGATCTTTGTGTCTTTGCTATTGTGTGATATTGTACGTGTCTCTCTGTTCCAACGTGTCTTTGTTCTTGTGTGACTTTGGTCTTTTCTCATTGTTCCATTGTGTGTGTGTATGTGTCAATTATTCCACAGCTTTGCGTTACATTCAACATTTAAAAAAAACAAGCTTGCGTAGCAGTCAACATGAAAACAAGGAAAGATCAGAAAGACGAAAACAAGAAATAACAAGACAGACGAAAACAAGCCAAGCATACCACTGAAAAAAAGAAAAGAAAACCAACAAACAAGAAATTTTCGTTTTGATAACTTTTATTTTTCCATCAAAATCAGTATTTTCATGTGCACAACATTCAATATTTTTATTTATTTTCAATATAAATAGCATTTTAATGCTCGGTGAAACATGTGACAGACAGTGAAAACACAACATTGAGTCTTTTATTTTCAATGATATAGACAATTCACTGTACCACACATACAAGTATATCACACATATGACCACTTTACATTTTTAATAGAGCATATTACAAACAGCAATCAACCTAGTGGGTGTTCAGTGATGTGGTATATATAGAAACTAGTCGCAGGGATTGTCTCTACCATGTACTTAGTGTCAGGTCTGTTGTGTAGGGCGTAATTAAACATGTCACTGTCCTTAACTATGGCTATAAAATCGTCATAGTCTTGTTCGTTGTTAACTAAGTGGGGAACGTCGAGTTCACAGGCGTTGTTTGAGGATGAATGGAAAAACCTAATTTCTTTGTCTCTGTATGTCATAAAATCATATGATGGGAATAATTTACCTTACACCTGCATGTCTGACTAGAAAATATTGGTTTTAATGTCTCGGTCCAGTCAATTGGTTGTGTTGAGTCTGGTCGATGAAACAATTGTATGTCGATATATGTTTGTGGATGTTCTGATGTGTCCTAAGGGCTGTCCAGTTGTCTCTATATTTCTGCTGGACTTCGTCGTCAGGGATTTCGTCTACTGTCTTTAATTCCTCATCTATCTCTACTTCCTTATCTATCTCTATGGCGGCTTCCTCTGCTTCACTTGGTCATGTTTCTGTTTTTAGCTGCTTTTGTGTCTGCTGGTCCTTTTCTTTTTCTTGATGTAGTGTCTGATGCTGTAGTATTTGATGGTGTAGTGGTAACAGGTGTTGGTGTAGTTGATGTCTGGTGATCAGATTTTATGTGTCGTTGTAGGATGTCTTTCCTTTTGTATAGATTGCCGCAGAGGTGGCATGCGTGAGCTGTGGTTTTGTGTACGGTGTTAATATGTCGTGTAAGATTACGGTTTTTGGTAAAGACTTTACCACAGATATAGCAGAGATAAATATTTTTCTGAATAGTGGCCATACTGATAGAAAAAAAAGTAGTGGTGAAAAAGACTATAAGTAGCTTCTGGTGGTAGATAATGGGATGATATTAGCTCAGTAATATTGTCCACCACGGTTGTAGCTTCGGTTGATGGGCTGATAGCTTAATAGGTTCTTGTGTAGTATTTCCACCACTGCTTGTAACTTCCGGTATTAAATAATGGGTTGATATTCAACGAAATAAGCTCGTGTGTAGCTCCAATGGATAAGGTATAGTGACACTATAAAAGTGTGTAATCTTCCACGCTTCTTTTACAATTGTTGTAAGTACTGGTCGTCAAACAGCTGTGGAGAAAAGACATCATTATAGATATTTTACAAGCATGTAACTATCATGATGATAGCATATCTACAGAAAATATATTTCATATTACATAAATTGTTAGGAAATATCAAGAGAATTAAAAAAAAATGATTTGAGGTTTATGATATCACACAAAGTAAATTGTTTCATTTTCTGTTTATCCTTACAGAGGGTCTTCTCAATGACTATAATTTTGTGGTGATGGTTCGTAATTCTGTTCTTAGTGCTAGTTTATATTGTATGACACAGCGTTGTGTTATATATTTAGTGATGCCCACCCCTTATGGGTGACAATATTTCGTGATGACCAACAGTTAGTGAGAAATGCTTAAAGCATACATACCACTATTTTGTGGTAGACCATTCGTTGCCTTCCTTTCTTATACACAGCTCAATGACTTCGAGATTTCACTCCTTGTAAGCTATAGCCTCGAGATTTCACTTCTTGTAAGCCACTCAATAGTCTCGAGCTTTTTCTGTGTCTGCAAATTTTCAGTCTGGAGAAAGGACAAAGATGATATAACAAGGGACAGTAAAAATTACACATACTGAATTTGACACCACATAATTGACTTTTATGTAGCTTTGACACATTTTGAAGAGACGGAGTATTTTGAGATCGTGTACATTAGTGATATATATTCATTTAATACATTAGTGACCACAGATCATGCCTCTAGATTCTCCTGTGTCAGCACATTTTTTCACTCTGGGGAGTGAGTGGGATAAAGATCAATACTGAATGGTTGAATAAGCATGTTTCCACATACTGCACAGAAAGAGGACATAGTCGTAGACGCATATATGTTACACTACACTTAATGGAGACCTGATATATACACATACCTTTGTGTGTTCCAGAATCGATGTGGTCCACGTGTCAATGCGGGACTGGTCGTCTTGGTTTGAATCTGTAGCTGGACAAAAGCATAATACTTTTAGTGAACAGAGAAAGCATGCTTTAGTGAAAAACAAGTTTCATATGTACACAATTGGAATGCACTACAAGCAGCTACCCTAACGGATTACAGCAGAGGACGCCTGAGAATACAGACAATCACCAGGACATGACACTATTCAGTGCACCATCAAGCGGTGTAGCGCCATTTCTTCCCACGTCACTTGACGGCAAAGTGAAGCTGATGATGATGATTTATGATGATCTTTAATATATGTGACCGTCATTAGTATCTGTATTAGTATTCCTATACCGGGCGGTTATACTATAGTGGTGTATTCTTGTTAGTTGCCTCATGTAGCTTCTGAAATATACACTAGTGACAGCACTATACCGACTTGACGACGTGTAACAAGACAATATAGCATACACACAGTAGTACTTATAACTGTGGTTTCTTCAGTGAGGTTTTTCGATAGGTCTTGTGGCAAACATAGTGTCTTTAGCCCACATTTGCCGTCATTTTTATACAGATTATACGGCTGATGCAAGATAGAAAACATGTCTAAACATGTTCAAGCAGGTTTACCGCGGTCAGTACGCTATGAGTCATCCTCCGGTTTTCCCCACAGACATGTCTGAACACGTTCACGTACGTTCACCCCGCCGACATAGCCCCGTGATGAGTCACCCAGGCGGTCACCCTCAGATCAACCATCTATGAGTTCAATCTTTAGACTTTAATATGAGACTTAACCTCCGGCTATTATCAAGGAACGGACGTATTTATCTAGCCACCCCGCCACTCGACCACCCCTTAACAATTATCAGAAGCACCTATCTAACATTTCCTCCACTCACCCTCCCCCTACCAACGAATTTCACTAAGCTATACCCGCTACAATCAATAATATCGGCCATCTTTACCTTTTTTAAAGGTTTTCATTTGTAGCCCATATGATGCTTGTGTTTACATTACTATGACACTCTACAGATCACTAATACCCGCTACCCACCCTTACCAACGAATTTCACTAAGCTATACCCGCTAAAATCAATAATTTTGGCCATTTTTACGTTTTAAGCTTTTAATTTGTAACCCTATGATGATAGTGAACTAGCCACTGTGACCCTCTATTGACCACTAATAACCGCGACCCACCCCTAACCATCGACTTTCACTAAGCTATACCCGATAACATCAATAATATCGGCCATTTTTACTTTTTAAGGTTTTCATTTGTAACCTGTGTGATGATAGTGTTTACCCAAATCACACCTTCGCAAAATCAGCACCTGTGAAATGAGATGCCTGAGGAGAGCTGCCAACTTAACAATCTGAGACCGAGTATGAAATGCTGTTATCAGATAGACTGTGGGATCAACACCTTGTGCCACATTTATTGAAAGGCAGAAGATCAAGTGGTTTGGCCATGTCGTTAGAATGCAACACCAGCAACTACCATCACTGGCCTTACATCAAAGATCATCTACGACAAGACAATGGATTGACGACATCAAAGACATTGTACAATCATACGGAATGACACTATCCAGAGCTGCCCACCGGGCCCTGGAACGCATATTATTCCTCCCCACGACGCTTGACGGCAGAAGTGGAAGATGATAATAATGATGATGATCTGGAAATTATGTGGGAGGTGAGTTGAGTTGATCCCTAAAGGACAGGCTTCTATTAAAAGTGATTCCCAGGTACTGCAGTCTGCTTTCTCTAATCATATTTCGGCACTCTTCCGATTGACGGGTCTAAATAGTTCCGCAGTGAATAAGTCAGGGGTTAAGGGTTAGGGTTAGTGTTAAACTAACACTGACCCTAACCCTTACCATTTATCGAGAGGCTTGGGAGAGCTTTAACAATCCTATTGTTCAGTGAGCACCACAAGACCTTTATGGGTCTGAGCTGAAACTTAATAAATGTATATGCCGCGGTTGATTCTTTTGTTACAAAAGAACGGCGGGACTAGCTTATGGAGCTGGAGGACATCCCAGGCAGTAGGCTGCTCAATGTACGATGTGGCGACTTGAATGTACGAAACAGAGAGTGGGACAATACCGGGGAAAACCGATAGGGAAATAATCTTGCAGAAGCCATGGTGGATTCAAAAGTAGTCTGCATAAACGATGGGAGGCCAACTAGAATGGGGATGAGACCTGGTGATGTGGACACGACTATTGATCCGGCATTTGTTACCAAGTCGGCAGTATTTAATGCTAAATGGACTATCCTGTGTAATTATGGGAGTGACCATCTACCCTGTTCACTATTGATTTCTAAGTCCAACAAGACCAACGCTGTTAGAGCACCTCAGCCCTTTAAATATGAGAGGGAATACTCCCTTATGGGTCGTCTCAGATAGAGGGTATGCAGTGTCACTAGCAATCCTACTTATGTGCAGCCTCCTTGGTGGACCTCCGAGGTAGAACGTGCATGGAAATCCAAGAGAGCAGCAGTTAAACAGTTACAGAAAGTGCGGCGGACACCCCGAAGCTCACAAGAGGAAATAGAGAAAGCTTCGCAAGAAAAGAAAGCCAAGGTGGAGGGATTCAAGCGCTGTGCAACAGAGTCCAAAAGAGCGAAAAGGGAACACTTTATGAATGAGATTAGAGGAGATAAAACACAGGGAAATTTCTGCAAATTGCATAAATAGATGGAAAGGAAAGATCGTCCTGCCAAAGTGGGTACAATATACAGAGATAGCGGTTCGCGTTTGACAATGGACAAAGAGAAAGGGGAAGCTTTCCTGCAGAGATTTAGCACTGAAGATCAGAACGATGGGGACATCATAGGCTAAGTTAGAAATCTATCTGGTACCATTACAGATACCTACTGTGGGGATATCATTCAGATAGACCAGGGGTCACCAAACATTTTTTTCTCGGTGGGCCGGATAACTGAAAAAAAAATGACGAGTGCGGGCCGCATACTCATTCAGTACAATACTTGCGCCGGTCTCCGTGGCGAAGGTCTTACGGACGCAGTTCGTAATCCCGTATACCCGCGTTCGAAACACAGATGCGCGCGATTTGGTAGCAGACCGCATTGCGCTGGTTTTTTACGCAAATGTATGGGTGTGGGTCGTTCAGAATACAATGGCACACTACTGAACGTAAACTTGCCAAGACATCAACAACAGCAAAAAATGCTGGTGTTGACTGCAAACGTCCTGGAAAGGATATGCAACTAACGTTAACAACACTTGCAAGCCAGAATGAACGTTCTGGGAAAAAAGACAAATAACTAAGTTAATCATGGGTGAATGGCGTGCAATGCACACAAAAAACAAAGACAACCACAATATTTATTTACCACAAAAGGTTATCAAAGAAGGCGACGTTAGCAACAACGATAGTTACATCAGACCTAGTGTGCACATATACGAATCTCACAAACTACGCAGCAAAAAAGGTTAGTGAGATTTGTGAAGTTGACATTTGGCTTTCAAGATTTCATCCATGTTTGGTTTGGAATTGCAGCATCCAATCTAGAGAATTGCTTTCAAATGTTCATCAGTCAATCTCGTTCGATGTATTGATTTCACATATTTCGTTTTTGAAAATGTTTGCTCACAGACATAAGTTGTTCCAAACACTGATACCATGTTTTTTTTTCCCATATCCTTTACAGGACATCGCTGTCAGCATCAGCATCTTTCAGCTGATTGTTGATTTCTTGGCAAGATTACGCTCACTAATTTGCCATTGCTTTCTGAGCAACCGGTTCACTTACCCCATAAGTTACCGACGCGGAGAGATCCGCTACCAATTCTCGCTCACATCACGTTACTTACGAGAGTATACGGGATTACGGAGAAATTCATGTAAATCCCTAGACCAGGGAGACCGGCGCTGATGCCATACCAGCGGCAGATTGCTTCCGTTTCGGAAACTCAACATCAGCTAAGCAGTGGTAAAATTCAACAAGTTTTCCTTCTTTGTGCTTCTCTTTCAACAAGTTATTTGCTTGCAAATCAGTGAGCTTCAACTGTAGTTCAACTGGCACATCATCAAGGTTACAATCAAACGGATTCTGGAACAGAAGAATGTCACTTTCAATTCTGTCAAGATCTGAAAATCTCTCCCCCCAAAAAATGCTTCTTCAAGTCACGAATATTTTTTTTTCCGTTGGAAAATCGAGTTTGACATCTTCGGTGATTGTAGCGCAAAACTCGCTGAAACAGTGAAAATGAGAAACGTTTTCTCCTTCCAGTTGAATTACAAACAATGACAGCTTTCTCCGAAATCCTTTTGATGATTCTGTAGAGATCACAGACGAGATAATCCTTTCCCTGAAGTTTCAAATTCAGATAATTCATGTTTGATGTGATGTCGACCAAAAATGACAACTTTGACAGCCAAGTAGTATCTGGCAGCTGTGGATCAGCACTATTTTTTTTCAGTGAGGAAAACATCTATTTCGGAGCTTGTAAAAACGAAACATGACTTGACTGCAGCTGAGCCACACTCACTGATGTGTGATAAGGCAAGTCACAGAAGTCGAATCAATTTCTTCAAGAAACGCCTGAAACTGACGGTGATTGAGTGTACATCCCCGAATGAAGTTCACAGCAGAAACTACTGGTTTCAGTATACAAGATATATCTAAGTGGTTCCCCACAGAGTGCTTGCTGATGTATGATGCAGTGTATGAACAGAGCGCACGAAATTTGCAAATTTTCCAGCTGAGTCATGATCTGTACCATCAGACTCTTCCTCACACAGGCGGCTCAGGCCATATGGTCGTCTTCTACTGACCGGAGCAGCAGTGGGATTCGGCAGCCCCCTGAGCGACTGAGCAGCCCTCTATAGGAACACACTGCTCACCTCTATAGCATGAGGAAGGGGCTAGAAAAGGTGCCCTAAACATTCTCTGCTCCATCACTACCTAACCAGCTAGCCGCGGTTGGTGGGTACCCTTAACTGCGGTCGACACACAAACAAAGTTAAAACAAGCAAAGCTAAAAGAGTAAACCATATTCCCTTAACAATTGGAACTTGGAATGTACGCACCCTACTTGACAGAGACGGCGCGTCTGGTCCAGAGAGACGAACAGCACTGATTGAGAGAGAGCTGGGCAGGTACAACGTCGACATTGCAGCCTTGAGCGAGACACGACTTGCAGAAGAAGGCCAAACCTGTGAAATAGGTGCCGGCTACACATTTTTCTGGAGTGGAAGGAAATGCGAGGAAAGACGCCAATCCGGTGTGGGATTTACCATTAAGTCGGCCCTGGTCGGCAAATTAGCTGGATTTCCAAAGGCTATAAACGACAGGCTCATGACCATTAAGTTGCCCCTGCTGAATGGAAGGAAGCATGCAACCATTGTGAGTGTCTACGCAGCAACTATGACCAACGAAATTGATGTCAAGAACAAGTTCTATGAGGATCTGCACAATGTACTAACATCTGTTCCCAAAGGAGACAAACTTATACTCCTTGGGGATTTCAATGCCAGAGTAGGCACGGGCACCACCTCTTGGAGTGGCATTATTGGAAAGCATGGAGTCGGAAATTGTAACAGCAATGGACTCCTCCTCCTTCAGACATGTGCCGAACATGATCTCCTGATTACGAACACAATTTTCCGTCTCCCCATGAGAAATAGGACATCGTGGATGCACCCTCGCTCGAAACACTAGCACCTCATTGACTATGTCATCGTCATTAGGAGTGACAGACAAGACGTTCGAGTGACAAAATCCATGTGTGGTGCCGAATGTTGGACAGACCATCGTCTCATTGTCTCGAAAATAAACATTCACATCATGCCACCACGGCGTCCTCAAGGGGTGAAAATGCAAAAAAAGCTAAATTTCACCCGCCTAAACAGCAAGAAAATGCAGCAGTCGTTTAAAAATATGCTGGAAGACCACCTCAAACCCAATGCTGCAGCTAAACAGGATACAGAAACAGAATGGAGAGCCCTAAAGGGCATAATTTACAACACTGCTATGGAAATCCTGGGTCCAGCCCCCCGAAAGCATAAAGACTGGTTTGATAAAAATTCCGAAGACATCAACCAATTGCTGGCCGAGAAACATCTTCTCCTCAAGGCACATTTGAATGACCCGAAGTCAACATAAAAAAAAGATGCCTTCAAGAACATTCAGAGAGTAGTGCAGCAGAAACTTCGGCACATGCGGGACTCCTAGCTGAGCAGCAAAGCTGATGAAATTCAGGGCTTTGCTGACAGACATGATATGAAAAACTTCTACGACTCACTGAAATCGGTCTATGGTCCTACATCACCAGGCATAGTTCCCCTCTTCAGTGCAGATGGGAGAACACTGGTCACCTATAAGAAATAAATCCTTCAACACTGGGCAGAGCATTTCAGCAACATCTTAAATACAACTTCCTTCTTCGATGATGAAACCATCAACTGCCTTCCTCAAGTTCCCACCAATGAGACACTTGATGACCTGCCAACCATAGTGGAAGTAAACAAAGCCATCCAGCAACTCTCCAGCTGCAAGGCACCTGGTCCTGACTCCATCCCAGCAGAGATATACAAGGCAGGTGGGCCGGTCCTAACAGAGCAGCTTCACCAAGTCTTTACAAACATATGGGTGAACGAGACCATGCCACAAGATTTCAAGGACGCGTCAATAGTCCACCTTTACAAACGTGAAGGAAACCGCTAATCCTGTGACAACCACCGAGGCATCTCCTTGCTTTAAATTGCAGGGAAGATACTCGCCAGAATTCTTCTAAATCGCCTCACAGCCCATCTCGATCAAGGTCTTCTTCCTGAGAGTCAATGTGGCTTCAGAAAAGAACGTGGAACTGTTGACATGATTTTCGCTGCAAGGCAGCTGCAAGGGAAATGTCAGGAACAGAACTGCGAAATGTTTTCCACTTTCATTGACCTTACCAAGGCTTTTGATAGTCAGCAGAGAAGGATTGTGGAAGATTATGGCAAAATATGGCTGTCCACGACTGTACAAGAATGTATGGGACAGAACTGGAATAAGCCTGCAATCAAAGCTAAAAGTCTACAAAGCAGTTGTATTATCCACACTGCTATATGCTTGTGAAACCTGGACTGTTTATCAGCGACACGCTAGGAAATTAAACCACTTCCACACAGTCTGCCTAAGGAAGCTACTGAAGATTAAATGGCAAGACAAGATTCCAGACACTGAAGTCCTAGAAAGAGCATCCATGCCCAGTATCCATACTCTACTGATGAAGAATCAGATTCGCTGGGCTGGTCACTTGACTCGCATGCCAGATCACAGGCTCCCTAAACACATTTTGTACAGCGAACTTCGTTGTGGTAAACGCTCCCAAGGTGGCCAGAGGAAACGCTTTAAAGACACTCTGAAAATCTCACTGAATGCTTTTGGAATTCATCATGACACCTGGGAGGCTGCAGCCAGAGACCGAAATTCGTGGCGTGCATCATTACGCAAGGGTGTAGTCATATGCGAGGCAACCAGGACTGCAAGAGCTGTGAAGAAAAGGCAGGACAGAAAAACCACTGCAGGAAATCCTCCTCCAGAGACGTCAAGCATTCTTTGCCCACATTGTCAAAGAACATTTCGAGCCAAAATAGGCCTTATCAGCCATCTTAGAACCCACGGCTCCATACCTTCAACCCTACTGGATGAAATGAATGGTCATCACCATTCTTGATGGACAAACAACATTAATGCGATCTGCAGTGTGGCACGTGGAGGACTCGTATTCCGGGAATGCCAGCAACTTTCAGCCATTAGCCACTAAAATGCACATGGTTAACTATTTATGTGCTAGATACACTCGTTATATAGCATAGAGATACGTTTTGTACTTGCAGTCGTCAGCTCGTCACGAATTTGTTTTGTCGCGATCTCACGATTCGTCGGTACTTGTATTGTGTCGTTGCGGTCATAATGTTCGTTATCTTTATTTCACTAGTCAGTGTTTATTTTCTTTTATGAGACTAGATATGTGTGTCTACGTTTCACGTCACTTGTTTGTCTCTGTCGTGAATTCACGCCAAGTGCAATCAGATGTCAAAAATACCAAGGACAGTCAGAATAACAGCTGTGGTTGTTTACACAAGTGGCAGGAAAATCAAACGGCACCGCTGACATTGAGAATTCTTGGATAGACAGAAAATATGTCAAGGTTATTTCACCGACGAATGTTGGTTGGGAATCAAAGACAGACGCTGGCTGTGTTGGTTGTCGGGACAGGAAGAGACAACTCTTGCATTGATTGAGAACAAGGGAGATGACTTTGCTGAAATAGTTAGTGCCCCTGAAATCATCTGATGTTTTGACATCAAAGGAACGTCACTGGTATAACTCCAGGCTCGTGACAAAAACATGATGTGTTTATAGCCAGTGTAGCTCGTACAGTTGAAGGAGGCAGAAGTGATAGCTGGCTTGATCCGTGTTGAATAGAATCGCATGTGTTCGGTTTTGCTTAACATGTGTCTTTTATGGCAAATTGTGTTTTCGATTCAAAGATCGAGTCAGAACGGCATAAGGTATTTTATAGATTGCATCTAGCTATAATTAATGTGGAATAGCTTAGAAATATAGTTTAGAACTATAACATAGTGTTGTTACATTGTGGTTAGGTAGTCAAGGAATATCAGCGACAATAGGCAGTCGCATTGTTAAGATTAACTAGTGTAAGAAGGCAGGTGGCTCCGCTGATGGGGAATAGTGAAATGGGATGATATTTGGGGAGATTGGGGATGGGGAGAATGTCCAATGGTGGGATCTGCCAGTGAGGTCTGCTGGGGGTCTACACTTTGCATTTTGCTCTGTCTTGGTCTTAACCCACCGCAGACCAGAGTGAAGAGCTCCTCTGCCCATGACAGAGTTGGTTCACTGTCATGTATCTGAGTGAGGATGTCAGCCTACCCCCATCCGATGGAGGTTAGGGACAGGTGCTCTCACCAAGTGTATTGTTCTCTCTTTTACAGGTTCCCTTAGGTCACTCAAGTCACTGAGAATGGAGACCTTAGTGCAGGCAGTTAGTCAGCAACTTTTGCACTGGGCCCATGATGAAAGGGTTTAAAGGAACAATCGTGAGAGTATTTATTAAACGTCACACGTTAGCAGAATAATAGAGATTGTTTTCTCCGCATCATTTTGGAGAAGGAACAATCGTGAGATTAATGTTTCGAACATCATATGTGAACCGAACAATAGAATTGTTTTTTTTTTTTACACCACATGGGAAAAGTCCAGTGGGTATTATGTTTTCACACGACAGGTGAAAAGACTAATAGGTACGGTTTTTCCACATCACATGGGAATAGAACAGTATAAACTGATTAGGAAGTTATTATAACAACGGTCTTGTGAACAGTAGACACTTTAGAAAGGAATTACATTTAGTTCAAGGAACAGTATTTTCGTGACCTCACTAGACAAGGATGTTATAAGTCTAAGAACAATAGGGACATGTAATAGCGGTGTGTGATCCAGGCAGGATCAGTGTTAAACTGTGACTAGGTATATGAGTGATCAGGCAGCGACCGGTGGAAGTCTACATCTAGCAGGAGGGACACATCCCTTGGTGAGAGTAATGTGGACTGAATGAAGATGTGGTGTGATCCTTTCCGGGATGATCGGGCTGGGCTCTTCAGCTGCTTGGTCTAAGTCTGCACACGCTAGAATATTCGACACACATTCTACACATTACACACACACACACACTTCTCACACCCATACTCTCTGTTTTAATAAATTATTTTTGTATTTAATTGTTAAAGCTAGAGTTGTGGAGTATGTTGTGTTGGGGAAGAGTGAGAGGGGGCATGATCCAGGGGTGAGTGAGAGTAAGAAAGAGGTATCTATAAACTGATGGAGTTGGTGGACGGAGTCTGGTGGTTTCTCTAGGACAATAATATTGGGTTAATAAAAATGTGGGTGTTGATTCCCCTCACTCCAGGGACGACACTTAAGTAAGAAAGGATAACTTACGACAATCTCGTAACTATTAATTATCTGGTATCATTATATTCTTTATACGGAATATATTTTTCGTACTATTTTCTGGTATTTACATATCGTAACGGTTAGGACGTTATGTATTCGCGCTAAGTTTGCTGATTTTCTTGTGTTATTCTGTTCTACATTATTGTTGATTTTGAAGTTGACATTTCGTTTAACATTTTTATTTGGATATATATACTACCTTCTCTTTGGACAACATACTTGCATCTTGTCGATTCTTGTGCACTCCGCTATTTTTATTTCAGCTAAATAAGGTACAACATGTCGACAAGACAAGACTTTATGAAGATGGGTGAGAAGTCCGACTTGACAGGTCTAGAACTATTTCAGCAATGCAGGCAGTTTCTGGCTCAACAAGAGAGAGCAGAAAGATTAGCAGCGGAGAAAGAAGTGAAAGAACTGCATATATATGAAGCTAACACTGTGTTCACTCAGAATGGTAATCTTAATTTCCACCAAGCCTGGGTTAATGGATTACCAACGACCTGTATTAGGGACACGAGTACATCTATTGCGGGAGTGAACCACAAACTAATAAAGAAGAGAGATTACATTGGTGACAGGGTTGGGTGCAGAACATTCGGAGGCACCATAGAAAAATACAAAACCGCATGGGTCTCAGTAAAATGCCCCTTTTATACGGGAAAAATATGTGCAGCGGTCTTGCCAAACCCGTGTGCTGGGTTGATAATTGGTAATATTCCTGGTGCCATAGATTACGCTCAGGAGGTAACGATCTAACCCAGACGTGCCAAGGCACCCACCAGACCTCAGGTTCACGAAAAACAAAAGAAAACAACCAGACACATATGTCGACAAATGACACCATTCAGAAACAGCATAAAAAGAGAACAAAAGTTATACACAATAGTAACGAACAACAGATGCAGTCCACTAAACAGTGGCAGTGGGATGTTATAACCATATTTGTTGCCCAGATCATGACCTTAGTTAAATTAACCCTATCCCAGGTTGAATGCGTCGTTACGAACATTTACTCACAAAAGAAGATTTATGTTAATTGTGCCGTTACAAACATGTACGCACAAGTCAAGAAACATATTACAAACCAGTTCACACGAATCAAAATGCATATGTGTGTGGCTGGGTGTATTGGGACATGTGTATCGGCTGTGGGAGATGTGTGTGTTAGTTGGGGGAATGTGTGTCAGTGGGGGATGTGTGTGTGGGTGGATGTGAAATGTGTGGGTGGGTGGGGAAATGTATGTGTGTGGGTATGGGTGGTTGATGTGAGAGTTGGTGAGGATGAGGGTTTGTGTGTTTGCGTGGATGTTGATGGGAATTGGGATGTGTGAGTATTGGAGGGTGGGGGATAAGTGGGAGATGTGTGGTGTGGGTGGATGTGTTGGGGCATGTATAGGGGATGTGGGGGATGTGTGTTTTGGTGAGGGAATGTGTGAAAGTGGAGGATGAATGTGTGGTTATTGGGATGTGTGGTTGAATGTGAAATGTGTGGGTGGGTGGGGAAATGTGTGTGTGTGTGTGGATGGAAAGATGTGTGGGTATGGGTGGTTGATGTGTGAATGGGTGAGTTGGTGCGGGATGTGTGTGTGAGGGGCATGTGTGTGTGGTTGGAGGGTGTGTTGGTGGGTGGGTGGAGCATTTGTGTGTGGGTGAGCTAGTGTGGATTGGGGTATGTGTGAGTGGGTGAAAAGATGCGTGTGTATGGGTGGGTGCGAGATGTCTGGGTTGGTGGCGGGATCTATGAGTGGTTGGAGGGATGAGTGGGGAATGTGAGATGAGTGGGGGATGTGTAGGTATGGGTGTGTGATGTGTGAGTAGGTGAGGGATGTGTGAGGGTTGGTGCAGGATGTGTGTGTGGGAGGGGAATGTGTCACATAACTTGAGAATATGCATTGTTTATGCTTACAACATTCATTTGACAATGTTTTTTTTCGTATGTGAAAGCATCATGCAATGTTGATGAACGAAAGATGAGTGATTGGAAGGGCCGAATGTAAGACGCACCTACGTGCCCAGTTTGTTACCCTTTGAAAATAAAGAACAATTCAATTCAATTCAATTCTTCTCTCTTGTCCATGTGATCATAGCCCCAGCTCTGCGAGTGGCTGTTGAAATCGCCACACACAATCATTTTTCCTTTTAATAGTAGTGTGTCCAGTGCCTTTGGGTGGTCATTTTGAAAGTAGTAATTGATCAGGTGAAGGTCTGTATTGTCTGTCTTAAGTTTAAGTGCCTGATACTCAGCCTCTTCCATGTAAATTTAAATTTGGGAAGCAGGGATATTGTTTTTGACAAGAGTCAGTATCACACCCTTTCGCCTGTCCTTTCGGTCAGATCGGTAACACTGGTAGCCTCTGCTGATGTAAAGTAGTAACTGGGACATCAGAGTTTCATGTCATTTGCCAAAGGTTGCGATCAAACCAAAATCCAGGTTGACTTACTAAGCAATATTACGTTGGGTGGCTGCCGTTGCTTTCTGAACGTCAACTTAGAGGTGTATGGAACGATCCCACTAATCTGTCGTCTGCGCACCTGAAGTTTAATCGCAGTCGTGCGGCCACGTTAACTTCTAACTATGACATACATTATGTAAATGCCTCTCTTCAGCCTTAAAGTATCAATTCTTAGTCAGATATGACCGAGCTACCGTATGACAGTAAACGGTACTACCTGCTTTCTGTTAGCGCTGAATGTTGGGCGGCGCTCACCAAACTCGACATCCCACATTGTGCCAACAACTTTGGGCAGGGTGCGCACAAGCCTTACCTAGTGTGAGAAAATGCAATCCAAAGACTATATGTCATAGCAGGGCAGACCAGGCCCTAAGCCTTGGTGGGAAACTGGTCTAGGATGGAAGCTCCGACAGGTGGACAGTTAGTGTATTGCTTTGCTGATATGCCAACTTCTGCAGCTTGTCTTGCCCCAGACATATTGATGTTACTTTTCCTCTGAAGTAAACAAGGCAGGCCGAGAGAGGGATCATGCTGCATGGGCAACAAACACATGGTCTCTAAATTCAGCCCAGGCTTTGTGTTATGGAGATGTATAACTCCATTTTTACAACCTATCGTTTGTCAAGACGGCAAGGTGCCACTCTTTCAGTCTCTTCAGCCCAATCTTTCCTATCATTTACAACTTCGTACAGGGGATGCTCCCTATTTGCTGTGACCCTCAGATACAAGTCGGCCTGGAGCACCCTTGAGGCAGGAACTGGTGAAGGATGAGGTCTTTCCAGCGGACTAACGAAAACGACGTTTTGCTACCTCGTTATCGTAATCCTCATTAAATGTGAGGCTTGCCAAATGTTATACTTTGTTTTGTTTTTCACCTGTGTACGATGGATTTTCTTAACTTGTAAGGTATGTGAATGTGCATTGTGTCTGTTTTTAGTATGTCTCTTCTTTTCGCAGGAGCAAAATATACCCAATTGTTTCCCGTTGACCCATTGTAGGCTATGCTATAGAATAGCTCAAAATTTGCCCGATCGCCGCGACTGACATCCGTCAGTCGATGTGGCCCCGAATGATCAGGTCTTCTCGATCTGGCAAGACACACCAGGCGCCTAAAGTCCAGCGAACAATGCAGAAATTGATTTATTTGGTTGTTTACATTATCGGCGGAGCTCTATATGAACTACACTACCACGCCCACTATAAGCTCCTTAAGTGTAGTGATATTCTGCAGAGGCAAACGGGAGCGTCCCAACTTACTCAATAGTCATAGAGTAAGGCAACCCCATTGTATCGTGTGGGATCAAGTTGTCTGCAACCCAAACTCAATATGAACTCCTTTATATGCAATTTAAGGCACATTAGGATTATCTGTATTGTATAGCACATGGGTCATGTTGTTACTTTTGCGTCAGCAACTTTGTCTTCCCAACCGAATCTCTGGCTAACATCCTAACTATCAATATCATCTTGCCTCGTCACAACAAGAGAATTCAAATCTGGTGCCACTTACATGAGTCTAGATAGTTCCTACAACTGTATTTAACCATAAAGAATGTCACCACTACTGGGAATTGAACCCTGATCCTTATTAATGGCAGCCCATGTATCCATCACTGGGCTACCATGCTTGTAATCAACTCACAGGTCACGAGGGAAGATATGTATGCATTTGTTTGATAGATTGGAAGACTTTTGGAAATCTGAGTTCTAATTCTTGAATGTGATGCGCTATGGTTCAGGTCGCTTGAGTCATGAAAGGGCTAGCCTCTTTTAGAGTGAAGCTGGTGTAGAGATAAGAGATTCTTGTATCTCTTTAACAGCTCAGGAACCAGCAGAATGTGCAGGATCGGTACTTGAGCTTCGTGCCGGTGGAGAGGAATGACGGTCCTTGGAATGTCAGCCAGACTGGGAACCCAGCTTGTTGATAGGCTGCACCACAAAGAGATCTCAAAGTCTTGGGAGTGGACAGTGGATGTTCTGGTCTTGTGGCCTCTGCGGCTCAAGGATACAGATTCATATCTGTAGTGGTTTTTTCTGTTTAAGTAACACTGTTTCTCTCTACACACACATACACGCACGCACACACATTTGGATGACATAAAAAACACCATCATTGTTGTCAACTGGCAGAGGCAAACGGGTTTCTCCACATTTCATGATTTCCAACTAAATGTATCAATTCATGTGCTAATATATTTCCTTGATGTAAAGAAAGACTGTCAAGAAGCTTCTCTAATTGTCTTCCTCCCACCCCCTTTCCTGTTAAACTTTCCAGTTCTTACAATAGCACAAATACCATATACAATACATTTCTCGTGTACAAATACCAGTCATATAACTACACATTTCTGAAACAAATATTATTTTATTTATTGTTTTAAAAAGTTATCAATAAATAATTCTTTAATATTTGCGGAGAACAGAATACTGTGTGTAGTTAAGGCCAAGCTCATCATTAAATCTTATTCGTCACATTGATTACAAAATATGTTACATATACGTTATAGTTTACGGAAGATGTGTATAATTTAGTACAAAATATGCTAAATGTATGATATAGTTCACAGAGAATTTGTAAAATTTAGTATCAAATATATTAATTTATATTAAAGTTTACAGATAATTTGTAAATGTTAGAACATAATATGTTAATTTATGTCATAGTTCAAAGACAATTTGTAAAATGTAGTACAGAATATGTTAAATGTACGCTCTAGTTGGGTCACCATATGAAATTATTCATATACACTAAGACATACTTACATGGAATGCTTATTGGTAAATCTGCATTGTGTAGATGGAAGCACAGAATGTAAATAAAGGTTATTGATAAGATATTTAAAATTAAGAAAGTTAATATTTGCTCCAATACAATTACAAGTGACACAATACATAGCTCAACCACATGTATACAATATTAAAGATTGGTAAATCAGCCATGTGCACATGCGGTTTGGCGCCACAGACAGACTGTTCAAAATACGACATATCTAGCCAAACTTTCTGGTCTAGAGAAACAACAGTGGAAGATAAACTCTATGGACCACTGAGTGAACTAAACAAGACAGTGAAATTCGTACAAGAGACAACATTGAAGATTTAGACACATTTCAAGTAAACTAAAGCAGAAGAACAGTTAAACGCTTTAGAAAATAACCCACAAACAAACAATAAAGATTCATTTCTTCTGCCCTTTTCCCCCAGTGAAGCATAGGCCCTCAACCAACTCATGTCAAGTCCTCCTATCTCTTGCCATCTCCTGTAGTTTCTCCATGTCCTCACCCATATTGTGCATAAATAACAAGCAAAGGACCCTTATATAGGGTGTATTTTTAATGACTATGCAGTTTTTGAAAATATTGCTGTTCCAAGTTTTGTATTTATCTATTATGCTGCATTAACTTTACAGAGGGTGAATACAAAACTTGGACCAGCAATATTTTCAAACACTAGCACATTCATTAAAAACACACCCTATACATGCCTTTAGATGCTTGGGTAAATGGTGCCAGACCCATATTGTTATAAACCAATCAGCACTCGATGGGGGATATGGTCAGTATCATGCTAGCCCACTTTACTTCCCAAGACATTTCCTGGTACCCACTTAGGCTGGGTTGATCTGAGAGCCCCAATATAGATCTGAATGGCATAGCGACCAGGTGAGCACCTTGCCAACAAGCTTCTCCTCTTATTCATCTGTCTTTAATTTCCTTCTCTATGTGTTGTTAGATCTCCATCTGTTCGTGTTCTCTGTGGGTTCCAGGACTTTTTAGTTATACTGTTAACAGGTTTGTGTGTCCTACTTAGTGCTGGCGTTGACCCCTCACCTCTTGTTTTGCTGCAAGTTTTCTAAGTGTTCCCAATAAGCTTCATGTTAGTGATCTTGTCAGACCATTTTAGTCCTTCTATTCTGCACAAACACAGTTACTGACTGAAGTTTATTAGCAATTGTTTTAGTTGTTTTCCATGTTTTTGACCCATACAACAGTTTGATTTACCGTTAGAGTTGCATATTCTAGGTTTTGCTTTTATTTACTATAACACAATTCCCAGTGTTATGAAAGCTCCTCTAGCCTTTTGTGTTCTGATTTGAATATCCCTATCTGTTTCCCCATTGTTGTCTACATTGCTAACTAAATATGTACATGATTGCACCTTCTGAAGTGAGGTTTTACCAAGAGAGATCAGGTTATCATTTACTTGATTTATTCTTATTATCTTTGTATTTTCCTAATGTATTTTTGGACCTAATTATTGTGATCTCCCATCAAGAGTATTTAAGTTAGATAATGCAAACAGATAAAACTACTATGGAGAAAGAAATATACATTAATGGGGGAAAATTGGAGGTGGTGGAAAATTTTGAATACCTTGGGTCATTGATTACCAATAACGGTGACACAATGAAAGAAATTAAACGGCGACTATCCATTGCTCTTCAAAGACTAAAACAGATGAATAAATTATGGAGTGGGACAGACAGAACTACAAAAATTAGATTTTTAAGAGCATGCATCTTTCCCATTGCAACATACGCCTGTGAGACATGGACACTTACTAAACAAGCTGAACAGCGCATAAACGCCTTTGAATATAAATGTTATAGACGAGTTCTAAGAATATCTTGGGTAAAGAAAAGAACAAATGCATCCATACTTCAAGAGTTGAATATTGAGGAGGGATGGCTATTAAAGACGATAAAACAAAGAAAATTGAAGTATTTTGGTCACTTGAAACGTCACGAAGGTTTGGAGAGAACAATAATGGAAGGGTATATTCAAAACAATGTTTTCCCGTAGTGAATTTGAATAACGAAGACACAAACAATAGATTGCACGATTTATTGCCTGGCATATTTCGCTGCATCTCGTCAGGTACATACTGCAGAACTCACACAACTTACGTGAAATTAACTAGATAAATCCTTCAAGTTGAAATATACACAATTTCGCACAGTAATGTCGATTGTCTACCACGGTAATTTTAAGCTGACCAACATGTCTTTCTGTTTACACAATTCTGGCTTGCGTTGATAGATCATAATTGCTTCTGCAAATTTTAACAAGCGAGTATTCTGTGTTCTAAACAACACGCGAAATGCAGTCTCTCTGGACACAACATGGCGACTGGCAACAATGTGCTTGCCGATTGAAGACGCCGGGAGCTTCCGGTGTGTCGGCTCCTCGTGGCTATCATCTCCTGTGTGTTGTATCTTGTTGACCCATTGAGGTATGTGTTCTAACACCCGTTTGTTAAGCTGTCTCTCCGTTCGGCCAATGTAAACGGCCTGGCATCTACATGTGAATTGGTAAATACAATTGTTTGTGGCGTACAGAGGAACAGGCTCTTTGACCAACAGCCCAAACCCAAAGCAGACGTAACTACAGTCCCTAAACTCAAGGTATTCATCCAGCTAACCTTTCGAGGGGATGACGTAATGCAACGTCTACAAGACCGGCTTACTACAGCAGTAGGTCAAACATTCTGTGCGGCAACTCCAGTCATTAGATGTAAAACCGTACCCATTCCTACACCAACAGTCAAAGAGCCTGTTCCTCTGTACGCCACAAACAATTGTATTTACCAATTCACATGTAGATGCCAGGCCGTTTACATTGGCCGAACGGAGAGACAGCTTAACAAACGGGTGTTAGAACACATACCTCAATGGGTCAACAAGATACAACACACAGGAGATGATAGCCACGAGGAGCCGACACACCGGAAGCTCCCGGCGTCTTCAATCGGCAAGCACATTGTTGCCAGTCGCCATGTTGTGTCCAGAGAGACTGCATTTCGCGTGTTGTTTAGAACACAGAATACTCGCTTGTTAAAATTTGCAGAAGCAATTATGATCTATCAACGCAAGCCAGAATTGTGTAAACAGAAAGACATGTTGGTCAGCTTAAAATTACCGTGGTAGACAATCGACATTACTGTGCGAAATTGTGTATATTTCAACTTGAAGGATTTATCTAGTTAATTTCACGTAAGTTGTGTGAGTTCTGCAGTATGTACCTGACGAGATGCAGCGAAATATGGAAGGGTATATGCCTGGGAAGAGAGGAAGAGGAAGGCCAAATAGAAGATGGGTGCAGGATGTGGCGGATGATCTCCAGATGGGTGTATCAGACGCGGGACATCTTGCTTGTGATCGAGAAGCTTTCCGGAAGGTTGTTATGGGAGCGAGGTTCTGCAAAGGACATGCTACTGAATGAATGAATGAATGAATGAGCATCTAATAGCATGTGTCGGACAGGAGGGCAATGTCATTAGTGAAGTCAAGGCCATTGATTTCCATTTCCGCTCATAGCTATTGTGTGCATAATCCAGTCTCTCTCTCTCACTATATATATATATATATATATATATATATATATATATATATATATATATATATATATATATAGTCACGCCCGTGTGTTGCCGGGGCCCATACAGGGGAGCAAAGAATAGTAACACTGTTGCCTACCATGCATGTCGTAAGAGGCGACTAAGGAGGCTATGGTTCCGTCGCCCTGCTACTGAGTGTGTGGCGCGACACTGTGAGCTGTGAATTTCGCGTGGAATGCTTTTGCATCTGTCCGCAGTTGTTTTTCTTGTGAACTGCATGTTCGGAACGATGACGGCCGGCTGTTGCTGGATTGACTGGTTTGCCTTTTCGGTTCACGAGTGCATTTTTCAGGAGACTCCTGGGAGTCGCCGCTGTAGCTATGGAGTTCGTGCTTTGTGCGGCGCTTTCGGCGGGTCGCCCTGCAGAAAAAGACCGAGCCATATCGGATAAAACCCCGGTCAATGAAGTCTTTCTGGTGACTGCCGTTTTCATCGACGATGAACTGTATTTTCGCGGAGGACTTTTGTGTTGGCATTCTGGCGGCAGCATTATGCACAGTGTACCTGTGCGGGCTGTTGGCTTGCCGACACTCCTGTCTATTCCATTGTTCACATGGGGCAGTGAGGAGCGTTTTGCGATATTCACTGGCACAGTAACGGAGCAATATGGGGACGACCCGTTGCCGTGAAGTTGGAACCGCGACTAACTAACTAACACACACACATATATGTATATATATATATATATATATATATATATATATATATATATATATATATATATATATATATATATATATATATATATATATATATATAATCTACTAACATTAGCTTTGCAAAGAACTGATTACAATTTGTGTATACAAAAAAATAAAAAATAAAAAACAGTATCATCAGCTATTAACATTTTCACATTTCTAAGCACTAAAAGACTGGTTATGCTTAGGAGAGCTTTGTCCAGACAGTAGTTTATGATTGGTACTTCTGATAACTTGAATGCTGTCCTCCTCGGAACCTGGACTTTCTTGTCCATTTTCCATGGCTCTCTTTTCCTCTTCCTTCAGCCTCTCATAGTACTCTGTAAACTTCCTCTGGCTGGCTGGATCCAGCTTTTTCCATACGAATGCTCCATGTCGCTGTGGGGAATAACAAGTGATATTAATATACTAAAATAACAACATCAACAACAACAAAACAATATTATTGCGTTAGTACAGGGTGTATTTTTAATGACTATTCGGTGTTTAAAAATATTACCGGTCCAAATTTTGTATTTACCTATTATGTTGCATGAACTTTACAGAGGGTGACAATATTTTCAAACACTGCACAGCCATTAAAAATACACCCTATATGACAACCAGGGTTAGAACTGAATATTAAGAAGACACAGATTATGGTCGTCACTGGGAAGAAGGAAATACCACATTGTGATATACAAGTAAATGGGCATAATCTTAAGCAAGTTAATCGATACAGTTATCTCGGAACAGTCATAACATCTGATGGGAGATGCCTTGAAGAGATTAGAACAAGAATTTACATTGCGAAGGTAGCCTTTTGCCAGATGAAAAACATACTGACCAATAAAAAGATATCAATTGAAACGAGAAAAAGAGTGTTGAAGTGCTACACAGAGCCTGTACGTTTGTATGGATGTGAAGCATGGACAATGAGCAGTCAAGCTGAAAAACAGCTGATGACCGCAGAAATGTGATTTCTGAGGAAAATGCAAAGAAAGACAGAAAAACCAATGAACAAGTCCTTCAAGAAACAAATGAAGATCGTAAACTGATTAGAGACATTAGACGTAGACAGTCAAAAGTTTTTGGGCATGTTATGAGAAAAATTAATTGGAGAACTTGGTGACGACTGGCAAGATCGAAGGGAAGAGACCAAGGGGAAGACTGAGAAGTAAATACCTGGATGGCTTGACTACGTGGCCATGGTCGAGACAGGAACATGGAGCTGATCCACGACTCTGGTGATCGAGTGAGATGACAGAACATGACCGCCCACTCTTATCGGCATGGCACATGATGGATGGATGGATGGATGGATGGATGGATGGATGGATGGATGGACGGATGGATGGATGGATGGATGGATGGATATGACAAAGCACACCAGTCATTTGGACTTAAACGTTGATTTCTTTTTCAGAAAGCGATGGCAAACTACTGAACGTAAAAATTGCCTAGTCAATTGCAATGTGCTGCAAAGCTCAAGCAATTTGATTTAAAATGCAACATGGTGAGAGAAAAAAACCCACATAACCCTTTCACCTGTCATGACGTTTATTGAGTATATGGTGCTAATCCCATAGTTTTAATGACCAGTCAGCACTGGATGTATTGAGTATATGGTGCTAATCCCATAGTTTTAATGACCAGTCAGCACTCGATGTATTGAGCATATGGTGATAATCCCATAGTTTTAATGACCAGTCAGCACTGGATGTATTGAGTATATGGTGCTAATCCCATAGTTTTAATGCCCAGTCAGCACTGGATATATTGAGCATATGGTGCTAATCCCATAGTTTTAATGACCAGTCAGCACTGGATGTATTGAGCATATGGTGATAATCCCATAGTTTTAATGACCAGTGAGCACCGGATGGGCGATGTGGTCAGTATAACGCCAGCCACCTTTACTTCCCTTAACATTTTCTAGCACCTATTTTATTCTGTTTGATGTTAGCTCAACATGTTTGATGTTAGCTTAGCATGTTTGATGTTAGCTTAGCATGTTTGATGTTAGTTTAGCATGTTTGATGTTAGCTTAGTGTGTTTGATGTTAGCTTAGCGTGTTTGATGTTAGCTTAGCATGTTTGATGTTAGCTTAGCATATTTGATGTTAGCTTGGCATGTTTGATGTCAGCTATACATATTTGATGTTAGCTCAGCATGTTTGATGTTAGCTCAACATGTTTGATGTTAGCTTAGCATGTTTGATGTTAGCTCAATATGTTTGATGTTAGCTCTGCATGTTTGATGTTAGCTCAGCATGTTTGATGTTAGCTCAACATGTGTGATGTTAGCTTAGCATGTTTGATGTTAGCTAAACATGTTTGATGTTAGCTCAGCATGTTTGATGTTAGCTTAGCATGTTTGATGATTGCTCAGCATGTTTGATGTTAGCTCAGCATGTTTGAAGTTAGCTCAGCATGTTTGATGTTAGCTCAGCATGTTTGATGTTAGCTTAGCATGTTTGATGATAGCTTAGCATGTTTGATGTTAGCTTAATATAATATGTAGATGGCCCTGTGGTGAAGGGGTTGCGAATGCAATTTGTAACATCGCTGTCGGTGATTTAGAAGCAGATAGCCTTGCGTTTTTTTCCATTGAATAGTATGTGTGCCGGTCGTTCAGAGAAATACCAAATTACTGAATGTATAATAAATTTGCCCAGGAATTTTAAAAAAGCCAAAAAATGATGGAGTTGACTGCTACATCCTGTAAAAGATATGCAACTAACTATAGTATGTTTGAACCAGGTTATCTGTTGGTTTTCATCATGTTAATAATTAATGGATGTTTATATTGTTCATATAATATAATAATAGGCTTCTGTTTCTGTCATTTCTCTCCATCCACTTGTGTTACAATGTGATGACTGTTGTGTCCATGAAATACAAAAATGAAGTGAAATTATACAAACATACTTCGTAATAATTGCTATTTGGTTATTTTGATTGAAATCCACAATTATCTATTCTCTTAATGTAGATATGAACAAGCGAGCCATGGTGGCCAGTAGGCTTTCTTGCCAACCTGGTGGCATATGGTCAAATCCCCATCAAGGCAAAGCTGTTTAAATACTGACTTGAAATCCCAGATTGAAATGGGTACCAGGGAATATTCTTATATGTAAAGGTGGTAAGTGTGATGGTAATCGCATCATCCATCTGGTACCAATTAGACTCCCATAGAACGATAAATCGAAAATGCCTCAAGACATAGAAAAATGGTCCTTTACTTTCTACAAATATGAACATGTGAATACAGTTAAGGAAAGTCACATTTGGGTCTAAGTTCACACAGTTCTTGTAAGAATTCATTCACAGAAATATAACGTATGTCGAACTCAACAATGATGTAAACATATCACATATAATAATAATTAAAACTGATGACAAAATGTGAAGAAGTAACATGCTGTATTTCAATCTTAAAACTTCAAACTGTCTGTAACCCAAAATCTAAAATTTTTATGTGAATAACACAAACATTTGAGGAATATTAAAAAGAAACATAAATTAAACAAGCCAAAATATGAAGTGCAACGTTAATAATTTTAAGTAAAATACACCGAAGCAGTATTTTGAAAGAAATTGCGCTTTAACTTTGTATTCATGCTTTGCTTGAAATAATAAAACAGACAAATAAAATTGTAAATTCATGACATTTCACAAAGTGCCAGGCTTCTGTTAGTTAAGTATGGGGTTCAGCCGTTTCTTCTTGTGTGTGAAATCGCTGCAGTGACATATTGCCTTTATGAGACAAATAAATATGATAAAAACTTAATAAAACCATGTAATTTTGTAATAATAAATTCTAGACATACAGTGAATAATGTAGACATATTTTAAACTGGCCAGCTGGAATATCATTTTAGTATTATGTGAAAAATTTGATTAGAAATCTGTAAAATATTTTACTTCTTCTTCTTTTTCTTCATTAAATTTTTATCCTTCATTGGGGCGTAGTCCCTCAACCAACTGACTCCAAGCCCTTCTATCCTTAGCTATCCCATGCAACTTCACCCTTGCCCTTCTCATATTATTCATTTCTGTTTCTACTTACTTTTTCTGTGTGTTTTTAGTTTTTCCGCTATTTCTTTTGCCGTATGGATTCCAGACACAGGTCTTTCTAGTTTTACTGTTACCAGGTTTTCTCAGTGTATGTCCTATCCAGCACCAGTGTATTTTCTTCCTCTCTTGGTTTACTGGTGGTTGTCTAGTTCTCTCCATGAGCTCCTCACTGGTGATTTTCTTCCTCATCATTCGTCCGATATTTTTCGTGCTAGATGTAATTGATACTGGTGTTATACCATGTTAGTTCTTCTGTTGTGCGCAGTTTCCTTCTTCATCACTTTGTCTTCCCAAACATCCCCCAACCCAAAGATGCAGAAAATTACCTCGCACCCATTTTATGGGCTTGGTTGGTCTCGGAGCTGCACTGGTCAGGAAAAAGAACCTGGACACTGTTAGGAATTGAATCCTGATCACTATCTTGGCAGGCAAGTGCACTGACCAGTATGTCATCATAACTACTCGCAACAGTGCAACTTATATTTAAAAACATGTCAGTCACTAATTGATTCAATAATCGACATAACATTCCGGGTAAACCCATAGATGTTCTGACTCCCGCGGAAAATGCCATTTTGTATTTGAAAACAAAGTTCTGAAGGCTTCAGACAAAACAAATGTTAAACAAGTAAGTAATTTAAAACATTTTGCAACTATCTACTTTTGAGACCATGCTAAATTATCCCATCATTGAGAGGAATAACTCATGGCTACAAATAAGTTTTTCCCCCCATGTATGAGTAGTTCTCATTGACTCAAAACCTTTTCTACCTTGTCTCCACTTTATAGTTGCAAAAGAGGTTGTTTGCCTTTCAGCCACAAAAGCCATGTGTGCAGTAGTGAATCTACTGACAAGGTCTCACAAGCCAGACAGGTTTAAAGGTAGATGCCAGTCTAAGAGAGACCCAAACCTGCTGCCTTGAGGACAAACAGGGGACCAAAAAAAACTAGGCAACAGAGCTGAAAAAAATGCTTGTTGAAAGCACTAAGTTACTGTCCTACAAAATCAGTGCAGTGTAGTTAACTTGATGATGATGATCCACAAACATCAGAATTCTATAAAATATAAAAAGACTATATAACTACAGTTACCTAACAGAGTAATATAAGTTAATTAAAACAGCTGAATAATCAATGATTATTACACGACTGCACAATGGAGAAGAACGAATTAGTAGTAGCAACAGTGACAAACTACCATTAATTTATTGTTGCCTCTTTACAAGGAAAGCAAAGCATCTTGCAATGAATATGAAATCAAGAATCACCACCACTGCACATGGGACATTCTCACATGTGCTGTGCACAGTGCTCTATCCCCTTCTTCAAAAGCCACTGGAGAGTTGCCATGCTGATGGTACCAGTGGCGTCTGAGCGTCTGCCTGCATTTTCCTCTTAATTGTCATCCAGACTCTCTGCTCACCCTTCGCTGAATCAGCTTCTCCAGATGCAGTCTGTCAGAATCTCCAATAAGGCTTTAGAGAGTTAATAAGAGTTAACACAAGTCTAGTAGGGAGACACCAGACAGGAGAGACACCAGCGCTATAAATAGCTTCACAAGGGGACACATTTCTCGCTTGACAGCACTTTTTAGCGCTATCAAGAGAAGTCGCCCTAATTTATCAAGAAGCCTGATACGGGGGAGGAAAATGGGTCGTAAAAATAACACAAAGAAACTGTCGAGCCATAAGATGTGCAGCGTGGGAGCCGCCAAGACTGGTCAGAAGACGAAGGTGGAGAACCTGCCTGCTAGCTGCAGTAAAGATCATGTAGCTACAGCCAAATCAAGTGATGCTACCACGAGAAAGACGGATGTCAGCCCACCACAGACAAGAGCCAAGACAGCTGAGAAGAAGGAGGAGAAAGACACCAGAGCCGGTAAAACCGATCTCAAGACAGCCAGATGGGTTATAAAACGTATTCAAGTGGAGATGTCAGACGACGAAATCCTAAAACAGCTACAGGAGGAAAACATTCACATCAGAATTCTGAAGGCACAGCGGATCTTGACGTACTCAAAGATACCAACCACACTGGCGGTGGTGACGACTGAGGGCGACGAGATTCCACACCAGGTGTCAATGAACAACATAACTCAACAGCCTGATTGGTTTATACCAAGAATCAACCAATGCTCAAGATGCCAGAGGGCCGGCCACAGTCGAACAATATGCCGCAGCAAGACTGAAATCTGCCGTTACTTGCGCCGACCACCACGCCTTCAGGGAATGTCCGCTGGCTAAGCAGGACACCGACTTCAGAGCACCCAATAACAAGAGGAAGTGCGCCAACTGCATGGGCAATCATGGAGCAAGGTACCTGGGCTGTCCGTACCTCCAAAGACACAGGGATGTCCTAAAGATCGCAATTAACACGAGAGCCCCATATAAGGAAGCCATGCGGAGGTGCGAGACAGTCACAGGACATCTCGCAAACTGAAAGAGCACTGATGCAGAACGAGATCGACGAGTTGAAAAAACAAGTCAAGCTTCTTCAAAGACCGGCACCGACCAGCGACATTGAAAAGATGCTTGCCGAAATTAAAGAAACTCAGAGAAGCATCAAACAAGAGATGGAGCAAATGACAATGACAATAAAGAAGAACGAAGAGATACTGCTGGCAATTCAAGATGAGAGAAAACTGCTAAAATTAGAGAGAGAGTCAACCCAAGCTAAAACAACCAAAGTCGCGGAAAAGAAGACAGAAAAACCAGAGGATGAAGACTGGATGGAGAGCATTGAAAAGCTGATAAAGGAATTACATGGAAGAGAAAGCAAAGATAAAACCAAGACTAAACCAAAAGCAAATCCTCAAGAAGAAGCCAACATCCCATTCACACTTACGAATAAAGTCAAGGGAAAGCCAGTCTTCAACTAAAACGTGACAAAACAGACGAGCCAGAAGCCAACACTGACAGAAGAAGCCACCTAAAAAGATAGACTCTAACGCAAAACCTGACGGCCAACGAAACCCCCAGCTGACAACATAAGCATAGATCCGTCAACAAGATAAGTCAGCTATCACTGGCGCAAAGAAACAAACAAACCTACGCCGCAATATGCACCACCAGGTCACTAACCAATGCCACATGGGCTGGTTGCGCCAAGGTGGAAAGTTTTTTTTTTTTCTCAAATGGACATCGGACATCGGACACATTTGTGTCAACCAAGGGGGCAATGAGGACAAGTGAGCGAGGGCTTCCCCAAGCCATTGGGAAGCTTGGCCTTGCGAGTAACCGTGAAGTGCCCGGTTACTCAAGTTCGCGAGCCAGCGTGCTTGGGACTCCATGCACGCAAGACTCGCTACTGCATGGAGGGGACAGCGTCCGTGCTTGACCACGCAATGTGTAGCGTGTGGACAGACCCGACTGGAGACGATTAGAGAGTAGACGTGTTCTTGACAGATGCTATAAGTTTCTAGGCAATAGTTAAATATTAGGCTGTAGATTTAGATTGTGATTACTAGCATCATTTCTCACCACTTCATTGCATTCATGTTGTTTAATGTTAATGAAGCATACCGCTCGCAGAGCTATTAAATTGCCAGCTCTAAATAAATTGCATTCCTTTTGCAAATGACACGAGTTGTTATTTCGTGCGGTGCAAAAGTAGGGGAGTCCTGAAAGACCTGTAGCAAGCAAGTTGCTGACAGGCAGGACCCCAATTGGTGTCAGAAACCACTGAACCAACGCCAACAGTCAATTGGTGTCAGAAACCACGGAACCAACGCCAGCAATCAATTGGTGTCAGAAAGTCACTGAACCAACGCCAGCAGACAATTGCACGATTCAACATCATTGCTGTGTTAAAATATTTGAAAGTAATGTAAATTTGTTTGCATATATGGCAGAAATAATTTTCTCTTGTGAATTATTACGATCATACCATTTGTGGAGCTTGAACCACAATGAAGCAAAAGTAAATTATAAATTGTGAAATTCTACGAAAATTAATTTGAAAGTGTGTTATTCTACGGAAATTAATGAAAATGTATACAATCATCAGTGAATATTATCAAGCTAACCATCGTGTACATTTCATTTTGTGTGATACAGCCATCAATGTCACCATTCTTTATATTCAGTAAATAGATTAGCTACTGAACTGAAGCCTAGAACGAAGTTATACCAAACTAGTCAGAAAGTGAAGACAAGACGACATCGACTGTCATACGACGAATCATCTTACGTATCATAACAATCATTCAGACGATCATATCATTCATTCATTAACACCATTTATCATTATCTATCACATTTTTTCATTCATCATTCGCATGAAAGATAAATTTGTATTTACAACATATGCGTGTGTCTAATTTTTGATGCTCTACTAAACAGAAGCATCCATTGTGTTATCAAGTCAATCATTTTGTGAGTGTGGAAGACAGCGGTGGAACATCCCAAGAACCGTATTTTCCAAAGAATTAGATGAGTATATTTTCAGAATATTTTGGTATGCTCTAAATTAATCATGCATCTTCTTTTTCAGTAAAGATGTATATTTACTAACACATTATTACAAACTATTGTGTGAATATTACTGTGAAATCATTTTGAACTAACATTAAGCCACAAAATGGCGTCATTAAGTGATTGTATCCAGGCAGGTAAAGAAATGGGCCACACTGGAGAGAAGTTAGAGAAGTGGGCGGATCAAAAGTATAAAGAAGAAATAGCTCGAATGGAAAAGAAGGCTGCTTTAGAGAGAGACGAAAGAGCATTAGAAAGGCAGCATCAAAAAGAAATGAAAGAGGTCGAGGAAGCTACCAAACAGAAACAATTAGACTTAGATCATGCCAACAAACAAGCAGAGGAAGCCACCAAACAAAGCAGATACAAGTAGACTCAGAGACTAAATTAAAGATGAAGGAAATGGAGGTAGATTCTAACATACAGATAGCCTCTAGCAAACAAAAGAGCCAAGAAGAACAGAACAAGTTTAGTAAGTATAAAGGCCTTATCAAACCATACAGTGTAGGGGATTCAATTAGCGCATGGACTGAGAACATAGAATTCCAACTAAAGACGCAGAAAATACCTTTGGATGACTGGGCAATGATCTACATGAGAAACCTCAGTGGGGAGCCGTTAAAAGTAATAGAATCCATACCTACAGAGCTAAGGAACAATTATCAGTACATTCACGATAGGATAATGCAACACTTTCTTTTAGACGCCACTGGGTACCAAATTCAGTTCTCACAAATTAAGCCAAAAGCAACTGAAACCTTCTTAGACTACATCTCTAACGTGCAGAGCACATTTAAAAAGTGGACTAGAGCGGCGAAAGTGGGTAACAACTATGAAAAATTAGAAGATCTTATGGTAATGGACATGGTGATATCTACCGTTCCTACCCCTTTTGCGAAGTTTCTACAACAGTCAGATATTGAATCCATTCAGCAATTAGAGAAACGGGGGTCAGCATATTTTTCATCTAATCGGGACATATTTAAATCTACAACACATGATACAGAAATCACTGCTTTTGCAAACAAAGTACCTGATAGATCTTACAATCAGAAAGATTACCGTAAGAAGGACAAACCATATCAGAAGCCACCTCGATGTGGATATTGTAGTCTTTTTCATCCTAGCTACTCTATGTGTGATAAAAACCCCGCATATCCGTCACACTTAGAAGCAGTGTTAAAGAAGCAAGAAAGCAGAAGAATCATCATTTAAACGTGCTGTTAAATGTTACTTTTGTTCCAGTTATGGCCACTATAGTAATAAATGTATTGGTAGACAACGAATGAAGGCAAATAATGCAGCACTCATCGATACATCAATCAGACGATGAGAGTGACATTGATCCGGAACTTGTGAATGTGTTGCCAACGAGTGAATGTGAGAGTGTAGCATTAGTAACAGACATATTAGACTTTAAGAAATGTGACGTATGCCACCAGTTTCATGCGGATGGTAAATTGAAATGTGGGCACGTAATACCATGTTCAAATGAAGATGCTAACGCAGCGAGTGCCTCCAGAGGTAAACTTAAGTTCTACGATGCACTGGTCAATGATCAACCATGCCAATGTTTAATTGATAGCGGGAGCACTCTACTGGGTTTAAGGAAAGAACTTGCTAGACCAGAAGATTATACGGGTGAATTTGTCAAATGCCGTACTTTCTCTGGAACCATTGAGAAATACCCACTGGCAAAAGCGCATATCAATACCCCGTTCCTTACCGGCACATTTACTTGCGCAATCCTGCAAGATCCATGCACGGATCTCATTTTAGGATGCCTAGATTCATTGAAACAATGTACAGACGACGACATAAGAGCCTGGAAACATACACACATGGCTAACGCTGTAACAAGGTCAGATACACAAACAAACTATACTGACTTACAAAATGAAATGCTACAGCTATTAACACCAAGTGGTGCAGATACCAACACTACTCGACAGAAATTTATCGAGGCACAAAGCACCGACCAAACAATCGCACCTTATTTTAAATTGTTGGGTGAGCGAGCGAAAGTGTACTAAAAATGCATCTTGGTACTTTAGAAAATTTAACGGAATTCTCATGCGTTATTACACAAATAATAACCATGAAATTCAGCAGACGGTGTTACCTGTAACATACCGACAAAATGTGCTAAAGATCGCACATGAGTCACCGTTTGCTGGACATTTGGCCTATGATAAAACGCGAGCCAGAGTTTTGTCACACTTTTACTGGCCTAAATTCTGTTCTGACATAAAATTTTTCTGTCGTTCGTGTACTATTTGTCAACATCTTGTACGAAAGGGAAAGCATGTGACGGCCGAAGTTCAACGGTCAGTATTAGCATCTAGACCATATGAGAGTATAGCGGTCGATATTGCTGGACCCCTAAAGCAGGTGTCGAGCAATGGAAACCACGACTATGCAAATAAGGGTGCTAAAACTATTACACCTTGAACCAAATCAGAAGGTTTTGCTTCTACTACCTGATAAACGTAATTTGTTACTAACATCTTGGCAAGGGCCATTCAACGTTGAACGTAAAATATCAGATGTGGATTATGAAATATCGATAAAAGGACAATTAAAGATATTTCATATCAACATGCTGAAACCATACTTCTCACGACAAGAACAACAGACAGACGAACAAAATGCACCAACACCAAGTAATCGGACGACAGACGTACACAACACAACTTCACTAGGTAGGGCGACACACGACAGCGACAACGCAAACACACTTAGCCCGGTAACAGCACACACAGCTAGCTACCACAACAGTATTGAACGAGACAGACGAAGACGAGATGGAATTACCAGTCCCTACTGTAGACACGACTGCGACCATTGACAGCATAAAGATAGAAACTAAACTTACAGACGACCAACGACGACAAATAATAGAGCTAGTGACGGAATACAGAGACATTTTCTCCGACATCCCAGGAAAGACAGACAGAATAGAACATTCTATTATTCTGACTGACAACACACCAATCAAGTGTCGACCTTATTCTATCCCTCTAAACTATAGGTCGAACCTCGACAAAGAACTACTATCTCTCGAGTCGAGCGGAATTATTCAGAAATCTCAGTCAGAGTATTCTTTCCCTATTGTCCTTGTCGCCAAAAAGGACTCAACTATTCGACTCTGCGTCGATTATCGCCGTTTAAACAAAATAACCAAAATTGACGCTGAACCAATCCCAGCATGCGAGGATTTGATCTTGGACATGTCTACATCTCGCATATTTAGCTAAGCTTGACCTCACAAAAGGTTATTGGCAAGTCCCGATGGAAATAAATTCTATTCATTTAACAGCTTTCTCCACTCCTTTAGGTCTATATGAGTGGCGCTTTCTTCCTTTTGGCCTTCGTAACGCTCCAGCAACTTTCGTCCGTCTAACTAGGGATCTTCTCCATGGGATGACCAATATTTCTACATATATAGACGACATATGTATCCATACGGAAGACTGGACAACACACCTACTGAAACTACGACAAGTCTTCGACAGGTTGCGAGTATTTGGGCTCACAGTGAAGCCGACCAAAGTAGAGTTGGGCATGGAACAAATTGACTTCCTAGGTCATACCATCTGCAGGGGCCAATTAAGAACAGATGACAGAATCGTCACCAAGATTCTGAATTTGACAATGCCAACGACCAAGAAACAGGTCCGGAGTTTACTGGGTCTGGTAAACTACTATAGTAAATTTATTCCAAATCTGGCGGAAATCACCAGTGTTTTTTCTAACATCTTAAAAGCTTCGGCTAAATTATCTGTACAAGATGCAGGATTAATTAGCGCGTTATCAAAACTGAAATACCTTTTTAGCGTTCCACCTATCCTTCGTATGCCTAATCCAAAACTTACCTATTTTTTACGCACAGATGCGAGTGCCATCTCCATAGCTGGGATACTAGGACAGTTCTACGAAGGAAAGTTTCACCCAGTAATGTACGTAAGTCGGAAATATTAGCCCTGCTGAATCTAGATACTCAGCATCAGAATTGGAGGGCCTCAGTTTGCTCTATTGTGTTAAGAAATTTCATAGATTTTTGGCAGGAGCACAGTTTGTGATCGAAACCGATAATTCTCCGTTGTCTGTGATGCAGTCTGGAATTCCCCACAATAACAGAGTCTACAGGTGGGCTTTGATTCTCCAAAATTACACATTTTCCATCCAGCACTTAAAGGGAAAATTGAACACTGTTGCAGACATTTTGAGTCGACCGTCAACTATTGAAATACCTGATTTGCAGGAAGGGATCGACTACAGATCACCAGAAACAGTGACACTGTAAATGTTAGGTAACTCAGTGACGTATGTGGTGATTAAGATACACTATAAATGCGTTATCATCGCCAAACATGTAAACTGTGTGAAAGTAACAGTGCTATGAAAAGTGTAACGAACAGACGCAGAAGTAACATGCGCTGACACACACATAAGCTATATTAACGTTGAAGTGTTAGCTATGAACCTACATAAGTTAGTAGGGAACTATATTTATACACTATCCATGAAGGAGAGCATAGAAGACTTTGCCTAAATGAACAATGTTATAATAGTCTACAAAGAACATTGCTCCATCTTCACACCGGAAAGGAGGCCTTCAGTTAGTGTAATTAGATATAGAAATGTAACTGTGATATATATATATATATATATATATATATATATATATATATATATATATATATATATATATATATATATATTTATTAACAGTACACATAACTTCATTTTTCTATGAATAATTGAATTGCAAAATGTTTAAATGCATATATAACTTTATTTATGTCATGTGGTAGTTAGAAATCACCATCATTTAGTTAATAAACCATTTAAGGTAACACCAATAATAGAAATACAATTGTTAGATATTACATTAGTTTATCACCGCATAATCATAATCATTTATAAATTCATTTATCTAAAATATCATTTCTAAACTAACCCAACCATTTAGGAATTAACATCATCTTATTTACAAATAACACTTTAAGGTAGTTAACTCAATTCTCTTAAATGAAATTAATTAGTTAGATTATTTCCCTTGGGATAATTTAGGACAGCACACCAAATCATATTAGTTACTATTACAGGATCGGTGACAAACCATCCTCATAACCGTGTATATTTTGTATAGACATGACACGTGCAAACAAAACGCACAGTCATTTGGCGTGAATACTGTTATAATTCAGCCAATCATTTATTGTAAATATGTAATGTTCATTTATTTGATGCTATGAAACATATTTTAATGACGAGTGAATGTTTTAGCAAAAGGAGAGTATGAAAGCGAGTGAAAGATGTATGCAAGAGGAATAAATGAGAGGAGAGAATGTGAAAATTAGTAAACATGGAAAGAAAGAGAGTGAGAGAGAAAGGTAGCGGCAAATTTTTTCACCGCTGGAAACGTCTTATTTTGACTTGTCTGTGTCATCTGTGTAACCAATGTGTTGTCAAGTTTTTATGTGTGTTACTGCCATACTTTAATAGATTAGATAGGGAATGTACTTTGAGCTTCTTAAAGCGGAGTTGTGGTCATAAATAAGAATAACAAACATTTGTAACCACAATAAACCGATTTACGGCGCTCGAAGGAATACACACATTTAATACACTAACGCATACACAGGTTAGCAAGTTAAGTACACTGTAGTTTATTAGTAAACACGCAAACAAACAGGAAAACAAACACATAAAAGTTGCACACACTATTTGTTTCAAAGAACAACAACTTAAATTCAGGGGACACAATAACTTCTTAAAAACCTTAATGTAACATTGAAAATAGCTTTTCACAAGCGGAAGCGAGAAGGTGAAAAGTAGAACTGTGTGTATATGAGTTGGAGGGGATATTAATGGGAACATGAACATTTTATGCTCATGTGTTGCACTCATAACAGAGTCAACTTGTATTTGGGTTGTCATTTTGGGCAATATGAGGACAGGTCGAGACAGAAGTCAACGGGTGAAAGTCAAAAGACATAGGGTCAAACGACGGAAGCCAGGACATAAGTCATAAGACAACGGATCCGGTTCAAAACAATTCCCAAAGATATCTATAGAACCAACTATACTGATACATGGGCTACTCTAATTAGCCGAGTGAAAAGATAGAACAGTGTGAGTAAAGGAAGAAGAGAGTTGTTCTATCCCCAAACGAGAGATTTATAACTTATTGGATATCTGACAAAATTGGACATCCAATTTTTCTTTGTGACCATACGTGTTACAAACATGAGTTAAAGGGGAAGTAACACTTCACAGAGAGGAGGGGAGCCTGTCAGAATCCCAATAAGGCTTTAGAGAGTTAATAAGAGTTAACACAAGTCTAGTAGGGAGACACCAGACAGGAGAGACACCAGCGCTATAAATAGCTTCACAAGGGGACACATTTGTGTCAACCAAGGGGGCAATAAGGACAAGTGAGCGAGGGCTTCCCCAAGCCATTGGGAAGCTTGGCCTGCGAGTAACCGTGAAGTGCCCGGTTACTCAAGTTCACGAGCCAGCGTGCTTGGGACTCCATGCACGCAAGACTAGCTACTGCACGGAGGGGACAGCGTCCGTGCTTGACCACGCAATGTGTAGCGTGTGGACAGACCCGACTGGAGACGATAGAGAGTAGACGTGTTCTTGACAAATGCTATAAGTTTCTAGGCAATAGTTAAATATTAGGCTGTAGATTTAGATTGTGATTACTAGCATCATTTCTCACCACTTCATTGCATTCATGTTGTTTAATGTTAATGAAGCATACCGCTCGCAGAGCTATTAAATTGCTAGCTCTAAATAAATTGCATTCCTTTTGCAAATGACACGAGTTGTTATTTCGTGCGGTGCAAAAGTAGGGGAGTCCTGAAAGACCTGTAGCAAGCAAGTTGCTGACAGGTGTAGACTTGATCTCCCAGGACTTGAAGTCTGCGCAGAACAATTCTGGCAAATACTATTCCAACAATACACAGAAGTGAGATACCCCTATAGTTGTTACAGTCGCTCCGATTGCCCTTGTTCTTGTACAGCGTTATGATGTTTGAATCTTTGAAATCCTGTGGACTTGTCCTTCTCGCCAGCATAGCTCTATTAGCTGGTGGATCTGTAGAGTGAGTGTGTCTTGCCCACTCCTGATAACCTATATTGGAATACCATCCTTACCTGAAGCCTTGCCAGATGCAAGTTCATTTATAGCACACTTAACTTCTGTTATGGTGGGAAGTGTGTCCAGGTGGTCAAGAGTTGGTAGAGCCTCTATGGCGTTGAGGGCATCATCCTCTAGTTTGGTCTCACTTGAGTAAAGCTCTAAATAGTGCTCTACCCATCTATCCATCTGCTGTTTCTTATCAGTGATGATTTCTCCAGTCAAGGTTTTCAGTGGTGCACTCCTTTTGATCATGGGACCACAAGCTTTCTTTACCCCTTCATACATGCTTCTGATGTTTCCCTTATCACTTGCGATTTGAATGGACTCACATAACTTGATCCAATAGTTATTCGCACACTGCCTGGCAGCCTTTTGCACATCCTTCCTTGCTTGCGTCAGCTCACTCAGAGTGTTAAGCGTTGGTCTTTCCTTGTTTCTTAAGAGAGCTATCTATTTTTTATCAATCAAGGGCTGCAGTATCTGGCTGTTTGCCGCAAATCAGTCCTGCCTCTTATGATCCACAGTGCCGTAAACCCCTACCGCTGTTTTATAAATAGTTTTCTTAAGTTTACTCCATTTATCATTTACTATACAATTTTCTGATGTATCAGTGAAAGCGTCTTCAGGTTGCTGTTGAAATTCAAAGCACTTTCCAGGATCATGAGTGTTAATAATATTAATCCTGGGGCTAGATTTGTGTTTAGCTGTGTAGATTCTCTTTGGTCTCAGTATAACCCTTGCAACAACCAACGAATGATGTGTATCACAGTCAGCACTGTGGTAACTTCGAGTTAATAATGTATGTTCAGATGTTGTCTCCGTGTGATAATGAAGTCCAGCTGATGCCAATGGCCGGATCTTGGATGTTTCCATGCGACCTTATGCAACTCTTTTGTTTTAAAAAAGGAGTTTGTAATACATAGGTCATTTCTTGTGCAATGCTCCAGCAGCCTTTGCCCATTATCATTCATGCGACCGATGTTGTATTTTCAAAGGCACACTGGCCATGAACTCGAGTCCTTTCCCACGCAAGCATTGAAATCACCGAGCATATAAATGTAGTCGGATTTTGGAACTGCTTGATCACAGAGTCTAGCTGCTCATAGAACGTAGCCTTCACATCATCAGAGGAAGCGAGTGTTGGTGCATATGCAGTGATAATGGTGGCAAATCAACAAGAGGTTGCCAATCGCAGGGATAATAATCTTTCATTACCTCCAGCTGGGATATCAATCATTCCCAGTAGCGAATTCTCCACTGTAAAGCCCACACCATGTTGCCATTTTCTGCCCACCCTCTACCTTCTAAAAAAAGGTGTAATTGTTTTCCCTGTGTGACTCTTCCTCAGCGAGGCGAGTCTCCTGCAGGCCAGCAATATCAATGTTAAGACGATTGAGTTCAGCATCAACCACAGCCGTTTTTCTCACATCATCAATATTTGTCAAGTCAGTAGAAAATCCTGAACGCATGGTTCTTACATTCCAGGTTGCAAGCCGTAGCTTGAGGTTTCTATTATTCTTTTTATTAGTAGCCTACCTGGTGCATTGGTTTTACAGCCTGCGATTCAGATTTTGTCCTAGCCCCAAGCACCCATTGAAGCAGGCAGGCTGTGGCGGATCAACACCCAATTGGCCGGGGGCTGCCCAGCTTGAGGCGGGCGGTAGCTGATCAATGACACCTGTAGGTGTCTCCCACCGTCAGAGACAACGCGTGGCGCCCCATGTCTACGCCAACTGACAAGGACTTATAACCCGTAACAGTTGCCTCTCGCTTTGATTCCGAGACCGGTTAAGACCAGGGATGGAGTTATTGCCTCTCCATACCATGGACAGACAGAAAAACCAATGACCAAGTACTACAGGAGACAAATGAACATCGTAAACTGATTAGAGAAATTAGACGTAGACAGTCAAAATTTTTGGACATGTTATGAGAAGAAATGGATTGGAGAACTTAGTGACAACTGGCAAGATCGAGGGGAACAGACCAAGAGGAAGACCGAGAGGAAAATACCTGGATGCTTGGCCACATGGTTTGGACGAGACAGGAACACTGAGCTGATCCACGACACTGGTGATCGAGTGAAATGGCGAGTCATGACCGCCCACGCTTTCCGGCATGGCACATGATTGATTGATTGATAGCACAAAGCCTGGGCTAAAATAAAGAAACCATGTGTTGCCCATGCAGCATGATCCCTCTCTCGGCCTGCCTAGTTCACTCCAGAGGAAAGTTGACACCTATACATCTGCAACAAGACAAGCTGCAGAAGCTGCCGGATCAGCAAAGCAATGCTCTAACTGTCCGCCTGTCAGAGCTTCGATCCTAGACCAGCTGCCAACCAAGGTCTGTTCTGTCCTGCCATGACTATTTTGTCTTTGGGTTGCATTTCCTCGCACCAGGATAAGGCTTGTACCCTCCCAATTGCGCTCTTCCGCCCGAAGCCGTTGGCACAATGTGGGGTGTCGGGTTTGGTAAGCGCCGCCCAACATTCGGCGCTGACAGAAAGCAGGTAGTACCGTCTACTGTCATAAGGTAGCTCAGTCATATCTGACTAAGACCTGACCCAATATATATATTAGTGAGTTAGTCGACAGAACATCCTCATTTGCACATCGAACCATTCAGTCCATAAGTGCTCGGATCTTCTCCTCAGCAAATCCCGCAGCGTGTAGCGATCATCATCATCAAGTGCCGTGCCGACTGGCGTAGGCGTTCATGACTCTCCACAGATCTCTGTCCTTGGTTTTCTGGATCAACTCTGTCGTTGATATTCCTCCATGCCACCGTCGCAATCCATCCAGCATCATTTCTCGTGGTCTGCCTCTGCCTCTCTTCCCCTCGATCTTTCCAGTTGTCACGATGTTCTCCAGCGCCTCTCTTCTCATCACATGACCAAAAAAGCTGTTTGTCTCTTTCTTATTGTTGTATATAATGTTCTAGTTTCGCCAGCCTCTTTAAGGCATTCGTCGTTAGTTACTTTGGCAGTCCAAGGAATTCGCAACATTCGTCTAAGGAACCACATCTCTGTTGCTTCCAATCTCTTCCTAATTTGTTCATTTATATTCCAAGATTCACAGCCATACAGCAAAACAGGTTCTATATAGCACCTCAGCACTCTCTTTCTTACATTCAATGATAGCGACTTATTGCATAAGATATTCTTCATTTTTGAAATGCAGCCTTTGCTTGCCCTATTCTGCTCTTGATCTCTGTTGTGCATCTTCCATCTGATGTTATAAATGTCCCTAGATATTTAAAACTATCCACTTGGTGAAGAATTTTCCCTTCTACCTCTATTTCACATTTGGGTGTCACCTGTTTCTTTGATACCTACATTGTTACTGTTTTCTTGATATTCAAGGAGAGTCCTTTCTTTGCACTCTCTGTTACTACAATGTCCAACAATTGTTGTAGATCTTTTGCATTATCCGCTATCAATACTATGTCATCTGCATAGCGTATATTATTTATATTATAACCTCCAAATATTATTCCTGGCTTTTCTTTGATCTCCCTCATTATTACTTCGCTATAGAGGGAGAATAGATCTGGTGACAAAACACATCCCTGTCTTACTCCCAACTTTATGTGTTCATAATTTTCCTTCTTTATTTCCCACTTTAATTGCTGCTGTTTGGTTCCAGTAAATAGTTTTTATTATTCTGAGATCTTTCCCATCAATGTTAATATCTTCCAACATTTTAATCAGTTCATCATGTTTTACTTTATCAAATGCCTTAGTATAATCTATGAAGCACAAATATATGTCTTTCTTTGTCTCTACTGATCTTTCTAATAGTGCTCGTAATGTGTATATTGCATTGTTTGTACCTTTTCTTTCCACAAATCCATACTGTTCTTCACCAATTTCCATTTTTATTGTCTTCCTTGTTATTCTCATTATAATTCTGATTAAAAGCTTAGCGACATGATTTATGAGGTTAATTGTACGAAAATCTTCGCATTCATTTGCGAATGTATATTAGTATTATTAGTAATATTACTATTAATTATTACTATTACATTGTGGTACTTCTTATAGTGACGACCATAATCTGTCTTCTTACAATTAGATTTGTACTCATCTCATCTCATCTCATCAAGTTCCTCTTGTACCTTGCGGTGTCGAGGTGAAGTATAAACTTCGTGAGAGTGCCCGACTATGGGCTTCATATATCGATATGCCCATGGACTCTGCTATTCCTTCAGTCCAACGGCCTCTTCCTCTGTTTCCATCTGGTCTCTACATCATGGCTTGTTGTGGTATGCTGTTGACTGGTAACCTACTTGCATGGCCAAACCATTTGACTTGCTGCTTTCTAATAAAATCTAGTACTGCTTTAACCCCCACTTTAGTCTTGATTTCTTAATTTCTGATCTTATCTCTTCTTGATACGTTGAGTATTCTTCTCAGGAACCTCATTTCTGTGTTGTGATTTTTCTTTTCTCTTTTTCTGTCATTGTCCAGGTTTGGCATTGGTAGCATAGAGTTGGTAGGAAGATTGTGTTGTAAAGTGCTTTCTTAGTAGTTACTGATACATGTTTGTTCTTTAGTATTGGTGCCATTTGTCCAATGAGTTGATTTGCCTTATTGCACCTATTTTCGATCTCGTCTTCTGATCTGCCATTTGATGATATTATACTTCCCAGGTACTTGAAACTCTTCACTTGTTTCAAGGGATGTTCGTTTAGGTGAATTGTTGTTGTTTGTTCTTCTTTAGTTATAGTCATTACCTCTGTTTTGCTTGTGCTAATTTTCATGTTATGTTCCCTACACATTTCGTTTAGACTATTCATGTGGTCTTGTAATTCAGCTTCTGATTTTGCTATTAACGCTTGGTATAAATCCACTGCTATAAATATCATTCAACATTTTGGTTTATATATCTACTGCAAATTCTCCCATTACTTTTGATTCTTCTATTGTGAATCCATGTGGCCCAGTTGATTTTCCTTTCTTCTTATGCTTGATAGCGTCATCAACTTCTTCTTTTAGAATAGGTGGACCTTCTAAGTTACTTTCTTCTGTTAATTCTGCCCTTTCTCCATTATATAATTCTCTTATATACTCATTCCACCTCATCATTATAGCATCTTCCTCCAATAATATATTTCCTGTTTTTGATTTTAAACAACGTGTATTTATTCTTATATTTCTTCCTGTAATCTCATTGATTTGTTGTCCATATTTTTTGTATGTTTAATATAACCAACTTTCGTTTTCCTTCACACAATTATTTCTTATTTCTTTATTTATCTCATTCACACACACACACACACACACACACACACACACACACACACACACACACACACACACACACACACACACACACACCACACACACACACACACACACATATACATGTATAAAAACATATATATAGATCTACATATATACAGTCCAACATATACAGTCCAACATATGTACAGTCCAACATATGTACAGTCCAACATATATACAATCCAACATATATGAAGTCCAACATATACAGTCCAACATATATACAGCCCAACACATATTCAATCCAACAAATATACAGTCCAACATATATATACAGACCAACATATATTCAATCCAACATATATACAGTCCAACATATATACAGCCCAACACATATACAGTCCAACATATATACAGCTCAACATATATACAGCTCAACATATATACAGCTCAACATATATACCATCCAATTCGTGAAATGATTTCGACACGCAACCTCTCTCTCTCTCTCTCTCTCTCTCTCTCTCTCTCTCTCTCTCTCTCTCTCTCTCTCTCTCTCTCTGTGTGTGTCTATCTCTGTCTGTATCGCTGTCTCTGACTCTGTCTATCTCAGTCTCTCTCTCTCTCTCTCTCTCTCTCTCTCTCTCTCTCTCTCTCTGTGTGTGTGTGTGTGTCTATCTCTGTCTGTATCGCTGTCTCTGACTCTGTCTATCTCAGTCTCTCTCTCTCTCTCTCGGGTGTGTATGCCTATGTCTCTGTGCGTGTGTGTATGTTTGTGTATGTTCGTGTGTGTATAGCTATATGCATGTGTTTGTATGTGCGTGTATGTTTATGCGTAAGTGTGTATGTGTGTGTATCTGCGTATGTGTGTGTATGTGTGTATGTCCGTGTGTATGTGTGAATGTATATGTTTGTATGTGTGTGTATGTGTGTAATGTGTATATGCGTGTCCGTTTCTGTGTATGTGTATGTATGTGTGTATGATTTATGTGTGTGTACATGAATGTGTGTATATGGGTGTGTATGATGCGTTTATGTGAGTTTACGATTGTGTGTTTGTGTATGTATGAGTGTGTATGTGTATATGTATATTGATGTGTGTGTGTGTGTGTGTGTGTGGGGTATGTGTTTATATGAGTGTGTATATGTGTGTGTATGTGTAATGTGTATGTGTGTGTATGTGTGTGTCTGCTCGTGTATGTGTATATGTTTTTGTGGGCATGTATGCATTCATGCCGTGTATGCGAGGGTGTGTGTATTTGTATGTTATTGAGTGTGTGCATAACTGTGAGAGTTTGTGCAAATAATGTAAGGATGTATGCAGGTATGTATGTGTGCGTGGGTGTTTCTTCTTCTTCTTCTTCTTCTTCTTCTTCTTCTTCTTCTTCTTCTTCTTCTTCTTCTTCCTTCTTCTTCTTCTTCTTCTTCTTCTTCTTCTTCTTCTTCTTCTTCTTCTTCTTCTTCTTCTTCTTCTTCTTCTTCTTCTTCTTCTTCTTCTTCTTCGCTCGCTTAAATTCGAGCGTACCCATTACACACTGTTTAAAGTAGTAAAGTACTGAGCTTTGCGTGTGGGCTTGCTTTCCCTTTTACCGGTGTCCCTCGCCATTCACGGGAGCCCACTCCGACTTCAGAGGTTACGTGTGTGTTTATGAATGCGCATATTTATGTTTGTCTGCCTGTCTCATAACATGATAATATGCATTGTTTATGTTTACAACATCCAGTTGACAATGTTGTTTTCCTATGTGAATGTAACACGCACAATTGATGAACGAAAGATGAGTGATTGAAAGGGCCGAATGTAAGACAGGCCTACGTTTGTTTTTTCTCGTCGCAAGCTAGTGCTGTATCAAAGGCTGGCCTGCCCTAGTTGTCATACATACTTGTGAATACTGTTGTTGACAAGCATTAATGTCCTCTTACATCAAACACCCGACTTTGCATCTGTCGATTGATCCTCATTTACACACAGACGTCGATTATGATGTTCGTGGAAATACACTGAAGTATAATTACGGGGCGTGTGGATGAAACTGTCCAAAGGATGCAAAGTAATTGTTGTAAATATATCCCTTGCGTGTTTGCTTGCCTCTAGCGTGTAATCTCTCTAACATGTATGGTATCTATAACTTGTGTGACCACTATAAACTTGTATGCCTAGTCGATAAACTGTACTAGGTGACGATAAACTGTATGATGTGTCGCTAAACTGTATGACGTGTCGCTAACCTGTTTGACATGTAGCTAAAATATATGAAGTGTCGCTAAACTGTACGACGAGTCGCTAAAACTATATGGCGTGTTGTCGCTAAACTATATGACATATCGCTAAACTTTTTGACGTGACGCTAAACTGTATGACTTGTCGCTAAACTGTGTGACGTTTCGCTAAACAATATAACGTGTCGCTAAAATGTATGACGTGACGCTAAGCTGATCGTGCCTGAATGTGCGCTGCTCCTGGATTCCCCAAAGTATTTATAGCAAGTATTTTCTGATACAAAACTATGTATTTCCTGGGCGAATTACATATGTTCTCATTGTTGTACTTAGCACGTGTATCTGAAGAACTTCAATTTCTGTGGATACTTGGTCTTCCATAAGCAGACTTGCTGGAAGTTTCCACAGGTGCAATATATTTATAGTTATTAGGTCACAGCCGGCTCATTTGCGAAGGAGTTAAGACCGCAGTTCGATATCCCGCAACCCGCGTTCGAAACTAAACTAAACTGCACGCTATATGGCAGCAGACCGCGTTGCGTTTTTTTAACGAAATGGTATGGGTGCCAATCGTTCAGAAATCAATGGGAAACTACTGAACGCAAACTTGCCAAGATATCACAACGTAAAAAATGCTGGTGTTGACTGAAACGTACTGTAAAGGATATGCAAGTAAGTTTTTAAAAAATTTTTTTATTTGGTGACAACTATAGTGTAAGTCGCATAACGTTCACATATCAGGTTCAGTCTACCACTACTCTGGAAGGGCAGAATTTCAGACGGGCCTGCGTGCCCAATTCTTAACCCTTTGAAAATAAAGATTTTCGTTCGTTCGTACCAGTACTAAACTTAACTCGTCTGGGGCCGTTGGGGCAGGGTTTTGCATGCGATTTGACCTGGCCGGATTTTCCCAGATTGTTAAAGAAGCTATTATGAACCGTATTTTTCGTGGCGGACGTTTGTGTTGGCATTCTGGCGGTGGAATTACGCACAGTGTACCTGTTCTGGCTGTTGGCTTGCCGAGACTCCTGTCTATTTCACTTTTCACATTGGGCAGTGAGGATCATTTTGTGCACGGGAACGGAGCATAATAGGGACGAACCGTTGCCGTGAAGTTGGAACCGCGACTAACTAGCTAACTAACTAACTAACTAACTAACTAACTAACTAACTAACTAACTAACTAACTGACTGACTGACTGACTGACTGACTGACTGATTAATTGACTAACTGACTGACTGACTGACTGACTGACTGACAGACTGATTGACTGACTGGCTGACTGGCTGACTGACAGACTGACTGACTGACTGACTGACTGACTAAACAATCTATAACAGTTAACAGAGTAAAACAGTTTCAAGATATTATAGTTAGTTAGTATTAGTGATATTTCAAGAATTTAAAAAAAAGTGTTTGATGAATGGTAAAATTATAAAACATAATTGAGCGAAGATTTATATTTCATGTTTATTTGCATGCAATTTTAGTTAAGATTGCAGGTAAACAGCCACATATGATTGAGCAATCACATATCAAGCACATCCAACTTCATACAAACAGAGTAGTGGGACATATTGGCATGGAGAAGTGAAGACGATGGTCGGAGACTTACGGTCAGAGAGAGGAAGCGACATTACATCTACGGGAAGGATGGATGTTTAACCGATATTGTACCAAACAAACAAACATTAGGTTTGGGTCAAGCAAAAATGTATAGAGGAAAATGGGAAGTTATAACTTTAAAGTTATTAATATAGTAGCAGAGATGTTGTATTATAACGCAATGACATCATATCGGCTATATATAAGCCCACGGCAGATACGGGATGTCGCTTAATGCCATTAATCATCCTATGACACTTAGTCAGTTAAAAGAGTAACCGTTATAGGTATAGACTTGACGTGGGGTAGATTTAGTGTTTTCTGTCGAAACAGGAGAAAGCTTGGTATAACTTGAATCTCAGCGGATTCCATTAGATAGTGTCAGTTTGGCAGTCAAAGCCTCGGGGGGCTTTGTCATAGTTGTTCCACTCATTTATATTAGTCTTACTGCGATCCCTACCATGTTACTTGTTGTAAAGTGTGTAACATATATTTATGCTAAACGATTAAATCTTTGTATTAACTAATGTATATACTGAATGCCTTTTAAATATTGAAATGTTGTGATGACATAGTTATATGCCCGGTCATGCTGCTATTGATATAGTTAATTTAAATTAATTAAATTCATTCGATTAAATTAATAAACATAAACTATTGTCCATATTCCATAGATAACTCATAAGCATAAATAAAACTACATGGTCGATTAAATGATTTTAGTTGCATGGCCTTCATAGGACGTAGCAGTCAACCCCAGCATTTTTGCTGTTCGTGAATCCTGGGCAAGGTTCTTACGTTCAGTAGTTTGCCATTGCTTTCTGAACGACCGGCACGTATACCTTTTTTGAAAAACCAGCACCGCTGTGATTCGAACCCGGGTATACGGGCTCACAAACCGCGTTCGCAAGACCTTAGCCATGGCGACCGGTAGTCAACTAATTCACATTTTAAGTATAAAACCACTAGGTTTTATTGTTCAGTCCACGCGTGCCAAACACATGTTGCACGCGTAACATTGAGATGAGTTCACTAGAATCCTGCCATTCACCTCTAACAAAAAAAAATGAATGGAATTTGAAATAAAAAATCGCATTCATTTTCACCCACAGAAGTACAATATTACAAAGGTACATGTATTAACCCGTGCATAGTGTAATTATTATTTTAACCAACCATTTCTCGACTGCCTCCCTTTTGGCTAGCAGGAAAACATTTGAGACAGCTCTGAAATGTACATAATATTATGAATGATCATTTTTACTGTATGTGATATATATGGAACTTTAGAACCATATGCCCAGGATGTTCCACTGACCTGACGAATATTGATGTGAGAAAAACGGCTGTGATTGATGCCGTACTCAGTTGTCTTAACATTGATATTTCTGACCTGCATGAGACTCGCCACCCAGAGTAAGGGTCACTCAGGAAAAACAATTGCACCTTTATTTTGGAAGGATAGAGGGCAGGCAGAAAAAAGGCAACATAGTGCTTTGCAGCGAAGAATTCGCTACTTGGAATGACTGAAATTTCAGTTGGAGGTAATGAAAGAATATTATCGCTGCGCTTGCAACCTCTTGTGGTTTTGCCACCATTATTACTGCATATGCACCGATACGCACTTCCTCTAATGATGTGAAGGATACGTTCTATGTGGAGCTAGACTCTGTGATCAAGGCAGTTCCAAAATCCGACTACATTTATATGCTCGGTGATTTCAATGCTCTTGTGGGCAAGGACTCGAGTTCATGGCCAGTGTACCTTGGAAAATACAACATCGGTCGCATGAATGATAATGGGCAAAGGCTGCTGGAGCATTGCTCCAGACATTACCTATATATTACAAACTCCTTGTTTAAAACAAAAGAGCTGCATAAGTTCACATGGAAACATCCAAGATCCGGCAATTGGCACCAGCTGGACTTCATCATCACACGGAGACATATGAACCAAACATCATTAACTCGAAGTTACCACAGTGCTGACTGTGATACTGATCATTCTTTGGTTGTTGCGAGGGTAGACTCAGACCAAAGAGAATGTACACAGCTAAACACAAATCTAGCCACATGATTAATAGTATGATCCTAATAAGTGCTTTGCGTTCCAATAGCAGCTTGAAGACATTTTCACTGATACATCCGAAAATTGTACAGAAAGTGAAAAGTGGGGTAAACGTAAGGAAACTCTTTATAAAACAGCGATAGGAGTTTACGGCGCTGTGGATTATAAGAGAGGACTGGTTTTCGGCAAACAGCCAGACACTGCAAGCCCTTGATTGATAAAAAGAAGAAAGCTCTCTTAAGAAAAAAAAAAAAAAAAGAACAACGCTTAACACTCTCAGTGAGCTGAAGCTAGCTAATAAGGATGTGCAAAAGGTTGCCAGGCAGTGTACAAATGACTACTAAATCAAGTTATGTGAGTCCATTCAAACTGCAAGTGATAAGGGAAACATAACATCAGAGGCATGCATGTACGAAGGGATAAAGAAAACTTGTGGTCCAATGATCAAAAGAAGTGCACCACTGAAAACCTTGACTGGCGAAATCATCACTAATAAGAAATATCAGATGGATCGATGGATAAAGCATTATTTGGAGCTTTACTCAAGTGAGACCAAACTAGCGGATGATGCCGTCAACGCTATAGAGGCAATGCCAACTCCCGACCATCTGGACACACTTCCCCCCATAACAGAAGTTAAGTGTGCTTCTACATGAACTTGCAAGGCTCCAAGTAAGGATTGGATTCCAATATAGGATTTCAGAAGTGGGCAGGGCACACTCACTCTACAGATTTCACCAGCACATAGAGATATGCTGGCGAGAAGGACAAAGTTGCACGGGCGATCGAATCGACTGTAACAACTATAGGGGTATCTCACTTCTGTGTATAGCTGGGAAAGTATTTGCCAGAATTGTTCTGCGGCAGACTTCAAGTCCTGGGAGATCATGTCTACCCCGAACTAACAGTTTGGCCTTTCGACAGAACCGGTCTACCATTGATATGACATTCTCATTGTGACAAATGCAAGAAAAAATGCATGACGTGAACAGAATCAGCTACTGTTTATTGCCCTCATCGACGTCACAAAGGCATGTGATTTGGTCAGGTCGTGATGGTCTGTTCAAGGCATAAAGAAAATCGGCTGCCCACAAACTTTTCTATCCATTGTGGAATCGTTCCACACAGGCATGAAGGGTATAATCAAGTTTGATGGTGCAACTTCAGAAGAGTTTGAAATCAAGAGTGGAGTTAAGCAAGGTTGTGTACTAGCTCTCACCCTCTTTGGAATATACTTTTCACTTACTGAAATATGCCTTTCGTGATCAGGATGGTGGTATATACTTTCACTCACGCTGAGATGGCGGCTCTACAATGCTCATAGATTGAAGACTAAGACCAAAATTTGGAGGGTACTGATCAGAGAGAAGCATTTGCAGATGATGCTGCAATTAAGACGCACTGTGAGAAGAGTTACTTCTACTATCTGCATTCTCCAATGATTGTTCTGAATTTGGTTTAACAATTACCAAACGAAGACACAAATTATGTCACAAAGTGCGCATGGGGGTACTATCAATCTTTATTGACGACGCCGAACTGGAGATAGTAGACCTTAGTATATATCTTAGGATCAGAGGTGAATAGCAAATTATCCCTAGATCAGGAAATCAACATCAGATTGGCAAGGCAGCAACAACAATGATTCTGGTAGAACAGGAAACTTACTGCCAAAACAAAAGTCCTTGTCTCTCAAGCCTGTGTCCTTAGTACTTTATGGCAGTGAAGCCTTGTCAACTTACTCACACCAAGAGATAACGTTTAAACAGTTTTCATATGCGGTGTCTACGAAAATTACTTGGTGCAAGACACAATGACAAATACTGAAGTATTGAATGATCAGGCTGTGTGACGGGTTGTTTCATGCTCAATCTTCGTTGACTTAGATGGCTAGGACACGTTAGGAGGATGGATGATTGTAGAATACCAAGGAAATCTTTTTTTCGGTGTGAATTTCAGATGGGTAAGAGATCTCAGGGTCGGCCTCTACGACGATAGAAAGATGTGTGTAAGCGGGACATGATTGATACAGGCATTGATAATGCACATTGGGAGCAATTTGCCGCTGATCTGTTGCATGGTGGGCAAATATCAGAAATGGAATTAAGACAAAGGAGAAAATGATTGCATGTAAGTCACACACCGAGCGTGCGAGAGGTAAGATGTAGCATGATGGTGGAAATGACCATGTGTTCACATGCATCCACTGCGGACGAACATTTATAGCATGAATTGTCCTGATCAGTCACATTCGCTACCATCATGGGTTGTAGTTATTATGCCTTTTTGAAACACAATATAACAGACTGTCGTCTTCAGGACGGCAATTTGCCAATGGTCAGTTTGACAATCAAAGCCTCGAGGGACTTTGTTACTGCTGTTCCACATATTTATATTAGTTTTATTACGATCCCTACTCTATTACTTGTTGTAAAGTGCGTAAAGTAGTTTTATGTCAAATGGTTGAATCATTGTATAAATTAATGTATATACTGAATGTGGTTTAAATACTGAAATGTTCTGATGACACTGTTATATGCCCGGCCACGCTGCTATTGATATGTTTTGCATATCCTTTACAGGACTTCGCTGTCAACATCAGCATCTTTCAGCTGATTGTAGATTTCTTGGCAAAATTACGCTCAGTAGTGTGCCATTGCTTTCTAAGCGGCCGGCTCACATATCCCGTAAGTAGCGACGCGGAGAGAACCGCTTTCAATTCTCGCGCAACGTCACGTTACTTACCAGAGTATACGAGATTACGGAGAAAGTGGTGTAACCTCTAAACCACAGAGACTGGCCGCTATTGATATAGTTAATTTAAAATAATTAACTCTATTCGTTTCAATTAGTAATTAAAGTAAAGTATCATCCATATTTCATAGATAACTCATAAGCTTAAAGAAAAAATACATGATCTATTAAAGTATTATATTCAAACTAATTCACATTTCTAGAATAAAACCGTTCTAGCAGTGTTTGGAATGATGTTTATATACATATATCGCATACAGTAAACAACATTAGTCATACTTTTATGTACATTTTGAGTTGCTCCAAATGTTTTGCAGCCTGCCCACAGAAAGGCACAAAAGAAAATATTTGGTTCAAATAATAATGACAGTCATTGGCACCTTCCCATCTTGACAGACGATAGTTTGTGCATCAAAAAGGGCATTATAACTTTTACCCATGGCGGTAGCGAATGTGACTGATAAGGCCAATTCGCGCTGTAAATGTTTGTTCACAGTGGATGCATGTGAACACGTGGTCATTTCCACCATCATGCACCAGATATATAATAATAATATAATAATGACAGTATGCATGGGTTAATACATGTACTTTTGTATTATTGTACTTTTGTGGGTAAAAATGGATGCTATTTATTTTTCAAATCCCATCCAATTTTGGTTTGGTGAAGGTGAATGACAGTAGTCTTGTGAACTCATGTAAATTTTCAGCGTGCAGCGTGCGATGGCAGGCATGGACTGAACGGAAGAGTTGAAAATATTATTAAAACGGTCGTTAGAACGGAGGCCGTCAAGAAACAGGACGCATCGGAAGCCGAGTTGGCGGTAGCAATATATTGCTGCCATGCGATTATTGAGTGATAGAATATTTTAGAATACAGTCTTAAGGGGCGTACACATTGTACGAGTGTTAATTGTATTTCTACTGACATCATTGCATATCTGATTTAATGATATATTATAGAAAGTGACACCTTTCGGTCTTATGTGAAGTGTTGTCGTATATCAATGTGTTGTTAATGAATGCAGAATAAGGAGAAAGAAGTCAAAGGCTCGTATAACATTTGTGGCAGCACCATAGAAATTTTTTTTTTTGGTTGCGTATCCCTTACGGGACGTTGCAGTCAACACCAGCATATTCAGCTGCTGTTGATGTACTGCGCAAGTGTTACGTTCAGTAGATTGCCATTGCTTTCTGAACGACCGGCTCCTATACCTTTTTCGAAAAAACCAGCACCGCTGTGTTTCGAACACGGGTATACGGGCTCACAAACCGCGTTCGCAAGCCCTTAGCCACAGAGACCGATGGCAGCACTATAACAAACTACTAAAGCCATGATATTTATTATCATGAGCATATTATCATATCAGAGCACATTATTTGAAGGAAATGCAATAGTGAAGAGCAGAAAATTGAATAAATAAAAAATGGAACGCAACATTCGGTCGGAAGTTTGAATCTTCAGAAGTTAAATAACATGTCAGCAAAGCAAAAGACTTATTCAGCAAAGTTAAAGAGTAATCCTACCCACCTTTGATACGATGACAATAATAAACCATAATTGTGTCCTACTAACCAATAATCATGTCCTCACAACTTTAAAAAGGTCGGAATGACCCCTGACATGTGTATGCAGAACTATGTCTCCAACAACATTGCTCTCTGTCATAAACCAGATCTACTGCCTTTGTTGCTAACACAAGTATATTGTCTATCACATCTTGAACCCATTTGAATCCATTTTATGGTCCACCTCTTTTCTGCTTCCCCCTGACACCTTTCTCAATTTTCATCTTTTCTAGACATTCAGGTCTTTCGTTTTACATATCCAACACATTTTATTTCCACAGAACGTAAAATTACCTGGAAAACCAACCTGCGGTATATAGCAACATCCTGCAAAGGATACCCAGAATCTTGTAAAATTCTATTTACCTGTAGTTCCAATATAATTTAATACTGATTTAATCTTGTACGGACTCGTTTGTTCTTTTTTCGTCCATTAAATTGTTACTGCGTTTCTGTATCATGTATACACACAGCCGCACGTGTGGTTTGCAGCTCATTCGTACGTTGCCAGTTCCAGTCCGTTATCTCACGGTTGACTCATCATCACCATCACGTACTTCGATAACTGTCGTAGGATTTCATGTCTCTCCACAGATCCCGGTCCCTGATGTGCTAGATCAACTCTGTTGTTATCCTCTTCTCCTGCCCCCTTTTCCGCCACCGTCTTAGTTCTTCTTCCAGTTAGTAAAAATGTTGACTGCTTTAGTTGTTTTTCTTATAACTTCTGTCGTCATATTTCCATCGACCCTTAGCAGTCAACTGGACCTAGATATTAAAAACTGATCACTTTCTGTAATTATCCCCATTCATGAATATTGCTTGCTTGCTTGTGTTCGCTGACTGTGTACTCCAGCGTGAAGTCCTGTATGTCGGATGAAGACATCCTGTTGTCCAACATCAGTGTGATGTCATACCAGACTGAGGTTTGCGTAAGTATCCATTGTCCCATGTCTGGCTTATTGGTGTGCAGACTGGTGGTACCTCGCCGTGCAGGCAGATACTCTCCGACTTCGGAAGAATCAGCGATCCTACTACATTAGCCAGGACCCCGAAAGGACCTGTTGCCCAGGACGCACGACTAGGACGTGTTAGTAGGTCTTGGCCAGTATATAACCTGGCCCTGGTGCCTTGAAAACACCTCTGCGTCCCATTCATGATATATCCGCTGACATATTTATGTTTTTTTTTCTGTTGCCATAGTTGTGTTTGCATGAGGATACAGACTTTGTTTCTCACTTTGCACGCACACTGACTTTACTAGTTTCTCAATCCCATTTGTGTTGTTGATAGTGTTGTTGTTTGTTGTTTGTCCATTAAGAATGATGATGACCATTCATTTCATCCAGTGGGGTTTAAAGTATGGAGCCGTGAGTTCTAAGATGGCTGATACGGCCTATTTTGACTCGAAATGTTCTTTGACAATGTGGACAAAGAATTATTGACGTCTCCGGAGAAGGATTTCTTGCAGTGGATTTTCTGTCCTGCCTTTTCTTCACAGCTCTTGCAATCCTAGTTGACCCACACGTGTCTGCACCCTTGCGTAATGATGCACGCCACGAATTTCGGTCTCTAGCTGCAGTCTCCCAGGTGTCATGATGAATTACAACAACATTCAGTGAGATTTTCAGACTGTCTTTAAAGCGTTTCCTTTGGCCACCTTGGGAGCGTTTACCACAACGCACTCGCCGTAAAAAATGCAATATATGACGTTGGATGTAGAATGACTTGCGCGATGAATTTGATTAAAGTTAGGAAGAGTTGCGCAATTCGTCGACCCCACTCTCTCGCCTGAGTCCATCTGCTGTTATTGTTGTTGATAGTAATACTGTGAAGTCAGACAATCAAAGTTCGAATATTTCTATTCATTTAAATATAAAGCGATCAGAACGTTTCATTTTCAATGTCATCTCAAACATTTTGTTTTCAATATATAAGGAAAAGAGAAAAGATGGTGGAGGAGGGGGACAGACAGCCATATGTGATTCACTTTTCTATATAGAACCAGTAAAATGTTTCATCACATACTCTCACGGCTGCCATTTGTACACTTTAAGTTGGTTTTCATCATTATCATGTGCCATGCCGATAAGCCTGGGCGGTCATGTTTCGCCATCTCACTCGATCACGATAGCCGTGGATCAGCTCTGTATTCGTGTCTCGACCATTCAACGTGGCCAAGTCATCCAGGTATTTACTTCTCTGCCTCCCCTTTGTTCTCTTCTTATCGATTTTGCCAGTTGTCACCAAGTTCTCCAGTTTATTTCTTCTCATAACGTTACCAATAAATTGTGAGTGTCAAAGTCTAATTTCTCTAACTCATTCATTCATTCAGTAGCATGTCCTTTGCAGAACCTCGCTCCCATAACAACCTTCCGGAAAAGCTCTCAATCACAAGCAAGATGTCCCGCGTCTGATACACCCATCTGGAGATCATCCGCCACATCCTGCACCCATCTTCTCTTTGGCCTTCCTCTTCCTCTCTTCCCAGGCATATACCCTTCCATTATTGTTCTCTCCAAACTTTCGTGACGTTTCAAGTGACCAAAATACTTCAATTTTCTTTGTTTTATCGTCTTTAATAGCCAACCCTCCTCAATTTTCAACTCTTGAAGTGTGGATGCATTTGTTTTTTTCTTTACCCAAGATATTCTTAGAACTCGTCTATAACATTTATATTCAAATGCACTTATGCGCTGTTTAGCTTGTTTAGTAAGTGTCCAGGTCTCACAGGCGTATGTTGCTATAGGAAAGATGCATGCACTTAAAAATCAATGTTTTGTAGTTTTATCTGTCCTATTCCATAATTTATTCATCAGTTTTAGTCTTTGAAGAGCAATGGATAGTCGCCGTTTAATTTCTTTCACTGTGTCACCGTTATGGGCAATCAATGACCCAAGATATTCACTATTTTTCACCAACTCCAATTTTCCCACATTAATGTATATTTCTTTCTCCATAGTAATTTTATCTGTATGCATTATCTTTGTTTTTGCTATGTTAAGATATAAGTTGTGATTTTCACTATTCAATTGGGTTGAGGCTATTAGGTTTTCTATGCCATTCTGTGTTGTGGATAGTAATACTGTATCATCAGCATATCGAATCTCTGGTATGTCATGACCGCCGATATTTAGGGCATCATATAGCTCCCTTTTTATATCAGCTCTTACATTTCTCATTATATTTTCGGCGTACAGGTTAAACAAATAGGGTGACAGCACGCAGCCCTGACGGACTCCTTGCTTGATGTCAAACCAATCTGATGTCTCGCCATCTATTCTAACTGCTGCTTGTTGGTCTAGATAGAGCATTTTTATGAGTTGTACTACATGTGATGGAAAGCCCATATTCCTCATGATTTCCCAAAGTTTCTGATGTTGTACACAGTCAAATGCCTTTGAATAATCCACAAAACATGAGAATAGGTTTACATTAAATTCTCTGCACTTCTCTATTATTAAACGCATGTTAAATATGTGATCTCTTGTTCCTCTTCCTTGTCTAAATCCAGCTTGAACCACGTTAATCTCTTCTTCCATTTTCTTACGAAGTCTTCGCATTATGACTTTTAGTAGAAATTTACTTGCATGACTGATCAGGGCAACAGTTCTATAGTTGGTGCATAATTTTTGGTATTGGAATGAAGATATTTCTCTTCCAATCTTTTGGCCATATACCATATTTCCAAATCTTTGTACATAATGCATGATATATGTGTGTGCTTTCTTTTCCTCCCGCTTTAATTAATTCAGCTGGTATCTCATCACATCCAGGTGATTTACCATTCTTCAGGTTCTTTATAGCCCAAGCAATTTCATCTAATGAGGGTTCAGGTTCTGTCTCTGCTGTCATTGGCTCATGTATCTCATTCATATCCTCACTGTCACTCATCTAATATTACTGTGTCGTGTAGTGTTGATGTTCGCATTTTACCCATGCCTTTATAATGCATATCCTTTATATTGTTGTTGTTCTCTGTTAGCCTTGAATGATGTGTGAATGAAATAATGTATGAAAGAGAGTGATAGAAGGGCAGAATGTTAGACGGGCCTGCGTGCCCAATTCTTAACCCTTTGAAAATAAAGTTTGTTCGTTCGTTCGTTCGTTCGTTCATATCATACATTCCACTGCAGTACTCCTGTCATCTTTCTAGAATTGTCTAGATTCTGTTAAAGTATTTTCCATCTTGTCACAGATAACATTCAATTGAGGTTGAACATTTCTTGTCAATAACTTCATTTCTTGGAACATTTCATAATCAATTTCTCTAGTTAACGATTTTTATTTGTTTCTTGAAGGATTTGGTCATTGGTTTTTCTGTCTATCCATGGTATTCTTTGCATTTTCCTCAGAAACCACAATTCCACAGTCATCATATGTCTTTCAGCCTGTTGCCTCGTGCTTTTATTCTGGAGTAGCTGTTATTTTAAACATGCTGTCACTCGTACCTCTATTGTCTCAAAAACCAACTTGAAGTGAGTTGAGTCAAGAAGCTACATCAGAATGGTCATGACATTCACATAGTCGAAACGTCCTCGTCTTCAACAGCCAGGGCTTGAAACGCTGTTATAAAATCTATTTCGAATCAAAATGTAGTCAGTTTCATTTCTCGTTCTATCTCCAGGGCTTTTCCACGTATAGTTTCGTTGCGTTCTGTTGGGAAAATATGTTACACATATTGTTTCTTCTCAAAACATCTACACAGATGGTTCGGTGGTGAGAGGTAGTAGAAGTGCCTGGGGGTTCTTGGCAAAGGCTAATGGTCGACGTTTGGTGCAGGAGAGCCTGGCATATGATACCACAACATCTCGCTTACGAATGGAGGTGGAGGAAGTCAATGCAGATTTCCGCTGGATGGAGAATACGATACACACATCGTGATTGTAAGTGACTCAGAAAGCATGCTGAGTAGGGTGAGGACAGGCAAGCTTCGTGCAGAGTGGCTTGCTTCACTTTGGAAGTCACGGGTGGCAAGCATCGTCTGGATCTCTTCTCCGGGGCATGCTGGTGTGCTGGGGAATGAACAGGCAGACAGATTGGCTGGCTCTGCAAAACTTGGTGGAGTATCGATGCATGAAAATGCAGACGTGGTTGCAGCCTTGTGGGAACACGTGTACAACTCGGAGGAGCAAATGGATCACCATGGTCTGGCAAGATTGCGACAGCGAGGAGTGACGAGGGGATCTGGCCGATGCTCGACGCTTAGAGAAAAGGGGAGACGCACATATAATCATATTGCTACTGGTACTATTGTGGTTGGAACTCTTCACTGGCTTCTGAGGATGGGGATGGAGCGCTTATGGGAATTCACCGAATGCTGTGATGTCGGTTCCGAAATCAATCAATCAATCAATCAATCAATCAATCAATTAATCAATCAATCAATTCTCAAAACTGTATCAACCGATGCCCTCGTTTCTGGTTCCCATACCATGTTACCCTATCATCTACTTACACATATTGTTTCCAACCTTTGCGTTCATGTATCCTATGATAATTAGGACCTCTGATGATTGTACAACGTCCAGTGATTGTTGTAGGGCTTCACAGTATTTTTCTAGGTGTTCATTACTATATCAATTGTTGGAGCGCACGTCTTACAGTTACTATGTCGAAAGGTCTTGTCTTATTTTTGAGCTGTATCTTTCTATCTTTATGGACCCAGGGCCCACTAATATTTTTCTCTAAATTTCTATTTACTAAATTTTCTACTCCTTTCTAGAGATGATCTCCTCCCGAGTTAATGAATATATAATCGTCTCTCCTTATATAGCTAGCGTCTGTCCATCTTGTTTCTGATACACCTAACATATCTAAATTCATGTTTTTTGCTTCCGAAATAAGATTGTCAAATTACCCCGTTCTACTTTTCAATTAGGTATTGTCAGAATACACCCTTTCAAGAGAATTTGAGATGCATTCGTCATTATTGTCTGCCTTATTGACTCTAGAAGTTGCCTCTTCCCTGGGCATAATTACAACAGGCTCATCTCCAGGGGGCCAAGAGTTACCCGTTTAAACAACAAGACTGCAACAACAACAGCGAGTGTACAAATTAGGGCCACAAAGACTAAACTAGCAAACTAAAATCAGCATGGAATCATCTTTACATCCACAACATCCACAATCTACAGTAGGTCAAGAGTTTATGGTGCAAAAATAAAATTGTATGTTCTAGCTAGGAATGAAAGGTGTAGTATAGATGTATGGTAGATCTAGAAATGAAAGGGACAACAAAAATGTATGGTACAGCCAGAGATTAAGGTCCACAAAAATGTAAGGTACAGCTAGAGATGAAAGGTACAACAATAATGTATGGTACAGCTAGAGATGTAAGGTACAACAAAAATATATGATGCAGCAAGAGATATAACGTACAACAAAAATGTATGGTACAGCTAGAGATGTAAGGTACAACAAAAAATTTATGATACAGCTATAAATATAAGGTGCAACAAAAATGTGTGGTACAGCTAGAGATGTAAGATACAACAAAAATATATGGTACAGTTAGAAATATAAGGTACAACAAAAAGGTATGGTACACCTAGAGATATAAGGTACAACAAAAATGTATGGTACATCAAGAGGAGAGTTATGGTACAACAATAAAATGTATGGTAAAGTTAAATATTAAATGTACACCAATAACGTATGGTACAGCTAGAGATGTAAGGTACAACAATAATGTATGATATAACTAGAGATGTAAGGTACAACAATAATGTATGGTACAGGTAGAGATGTAAGGTACAACAATAATGTATGGTACAGCTAGAGATGTAAGGTACAACAATAATGTATGGTACAGCTAGAGATGTAAAGTACAACAATAATGTATGGTACAGCTAGAGATGTAAGGTACAACAATAATGTATGGTACAGGTAGAGATGTAAGGTACAACAATAATGTATGGTACAGGTAGAGATGTAAGGTACAACAATAATGTATGGTACAGGTAGAGATGTAAGGTACAACAATAATGTATGGTACAGGTAGAGATGTAAGGTACAACAATAATGTATGGTACAGCTAGAGATGTAAGGTACAACAATAATGTATGGTACAGCTAGAGATGTAAAGTACAACAATAATGTATGGTACAGGTAGAGATGTAAGGTACAACAATAATGTATGGTACAGGTAGAGATGTAAGGTACAACAATAATGTATGGTACAGGTAGAGATGCAAGGTACAACAATAATGTATGGTACAGCTAGAGATGTAAGATACAACAATAATTTATGGTACAGCTAGAGATGTAAGGTACAACAATAATGTATGGTACATGTAGAGATGTCATGAACAACAATAATGTATGGGACAGCCAGAGATGTAAGGTACAACAATAATTTATGGTACAGTTAGAGATGGAAGGTACAACAATAATTTATGGTACAGCTAGAGATGTAAGGTACAACAATAATGTATGGTATAGCTAGAGATGTAGGGTACAACAATAGTGTATGGTACAGCTAGAGATGTAAGATACAACAATAATTTATGGTACAGCTAGAGATGTAAGGTACAACCATAATTTATGGTACAGCTAGAGATGTAAGGTACAACAATAATTTATGGTACAGCTAGAGATGTAAGGTACAACAATAATTTATGGTACAGCTAGAGATGTAAGGTACAACAATAATTTATGGTACAGCTAGAGGAGATGTAAGGTGCAACAATAATGTATGGTACAGCTAGAGGAGATGTAAGGTAAAACAATAATGTATGGTACAGCTAGAGATGTAAGATACAAAAATCATATATGGTACAGGTAGAGATGTAAGGTACAACAATAATTTATGGTACAGCAAGAGGAGATGTAAGGTACATCAATAATGTATGGTACAGCTAGAGATGTAAGATACAACAATAATATATGGTACAGCTAGAGATGTAAGGTACAACAATAATTTATGGTACAGCTAGTGGAGATGTAAGGTACAACAATAATTTATGGTACAGCTAGAGGAGATGTAAAGTACAACAATAATATATGGTTCAGCTTGAGGTGTAAGGTACAACAATAATTTATGGTACAGCTAGAGGAGATGTAAGGTACAACAATAATGTATTGTACAGCTAGAGATGTAGATACAACAATAATTTTGGTACAGATAGAGATGTAAGATACAACAATAATTTATAGTACAGCTAGAGGAGATGTAAGGTACAACAATAATGTATGGTACAGGTAGAGATGTAAGGTACAACAATAATGTATGGTACAGGTAGAGATGTAAGGTACAACAATAATGTATGGTACATGTAGAGATGTAAAGTACAACAATAGTGTATGGTACAGCTAGGCATGTAAATTACATCAATAATGTACTATACAGCTAGAGATGTAAGGTACAACAATACTGTATGGCAATAATATATGGTTTGGCTGGAGATGTAAGGTACAACAATAATGAATGGTACAGGTAGAGATGTAAGGTACAACATTAATGTATGGTACAGTTAGAGATGCAAGGTACAACAATAATGTATGGTACAGCTAGAGATGTAAGGTACAAAATAATGTATGGACAGGTAGAGATGTAAGGTAACAACAATAATGTATGGTACAGGTAGAGATGTAAGGTCCAACATAATGTATGGTACAGGTAGAGATGTAAGGTACAACAATAATGTATGGTAGCAGTTAGAGATGTAAGGTACAACAATCATGTCTGGTACAGCTAGAGATGTAAGTACATACAATAATGTATGGTACAGGTAGAGATGTAGGTACAACAATAATGTATGGTACAGGTAGAGATGTAAGGTACAACACTAATTGTATGGTACAAGTAGAGATACAAGGTACAACATAATGTATGGTACAGCTAGAGATGTAAGATACAACAATAAGTTATGGTAGCAGCTAGAGATGTATGGTACAACAATAATGTATGGTACATGTAGAGATGTCATGAACAACAATATGTATGGTACAGCCAGCCAAGATGTAAGGTACAACAATATTATGGTACAGCTAGAGATGGAAGGTACAACAATAAGTTATGGTACCCGCTAGAGATGTAAGGTACAACAATAATGTATGTATAGCTAGAGTTGTAGGTACAACAATAATGTATGTACAGCTAGAGATGTAAGATACAACAATAATTTATGGTACAGCTAGAGATGTAAGGTACACAACAATAATTTATGGTACAGCTAGAGATGTAAGGTACAACAATAATTTATGGTACAGCTAGAGATGTAAGGTACAACATAATTTATGGTACAGCTAGAGATGTAAGATACAACAATAATTTATGGTACAGCTAGAGGAGATGTAAGGTGCAACAATAATGTATGGTACAGCTAGACGAGATGTAAGGTAAAACAATAATGTATGGTACAGCTAGAGATGTAAGATACAAAAATCATATATGGTACAGGTAGAGATGTAAGGTACAACAATAATTTATGGTACAGCAAGAGGAGATGTAAGGTACAACAATAATGTATGGTACAGCTAGAGATGTAAGATACAACAATAATATATGGTACAGTTAGAGATGTAAGGTACAACAATAATTTATGGTACAGCTAGAGGAGATGTAAGTTACAACAATAATTTATGGTACAGCTAGAGGAGATGTAAGGTACAACAATAATATATGGTTCAGCTTGAGATATAAGGTACAACAATAATTTATGGTACAGCTAGAGGAGATGTAAGGTACAACAATAATGTATGGTACAGATAGAGATGTAAGATACAACAATAATATTTGGTACAACAAGAGATGTAAGATACCACAATAATTTATAGTACAGCTAGAGGAGATGTAAGGTACAACAATAATGTATGGTACAGGTAGAGATGTAAGGTACAACAATACTGTATGGCAATAATATATGGTTCAGCTAGAGATGTAAGGTACAACAATAATGTATGGTACAGGTAGAGATATAAGGTGCAACAACAATGTATGGTACAGGTAGAGATGTAGGGTACAACAATAATGTATGATACAGCTAGAGATGTAAGGTACAACAATAATGTATGGTACAGCTAGAGATGTAAGGTACAACAATAATGTATGGTACAGGTAGAGGTGTAAGGTACCACAATAATGTATGGTACAGTTAGAGATGTAAAGTACAACAATAATGTATGGTACAGCTTGAGATGTAAAGTACAACAATAATGTATGCTACAGCTAGAGATGTAAGGTACAACAATAATGTATGGTACAGCTAGAGATGTAAGGTACAACAATAACGTATATTACAGGTAGAGATGTAAGGTACAACAATAATGTATGGTACAGGTAGAGATGTAAGGTGCAAAAATAATGTATGGTACAGCTAGAGATGTAAGGTACAACAATAATGTATGGTACAGCTAGAGATGTAAGGTACAACAATAATGTATGGTACAGGTAGAGATGTAAGGTGTATCAATAATGTATGGTACAGGTAGAGATGTAAGGTGCAACAATAATGTATGGTACAGCTAGAGATGTAAGGTACAACAATAATGTATGGTACAGCTAAAGATGTAAGGTACAACAATAATGTATGTTACAGGTAGAGATGTAAGGTACAATAATAATGTATGATACAGCTAGAGATGGAAGGTACAACAATAATGTATAGTACAGCTAGAGATGTAAGGTACAACAATAATGTATGGTACAGCTAGAGACGTAAGGTACAACAATAATGTATGATACATCTAGAGATGTAAGGTACAACAATAATGTATGGTACAGATAGAGGAGATATAATATACACCAATAATGTATGGTACAACTAGAGATGTAAGGTACAACAATAATGTATGGTACAGCTAGAGATGTAAGGTACAACAATAATGTATGGTACAGCTAGAGACCTAAGGTACAAAAATATTGTACGGTACAGATAGAGATGTAAGGTACAATAATAATGTATGATACAGCTAGAGATGTAAGGTACAACAAAAATGTACTATACAGCTAGATATGTAAGGTACAACATTAATGTATGGTACAGCTAGAGATGTAAGGTACAACAAGAATGTATTGTAGAGCTAGAGATGTAAGATACAGCAATAATGCACGGTACAGCTATAGATGTACGGTACAATAGAAATGTATGGTAGATCTAGAGATGTAATGCACAACATTCCCAGGTCACACAAAGTAAATGTGATACTATAGAATTTCAAGCGAGATAAAAATGGCCGGCATGAAATCGATTATTCAGGGTGTAATTTTAATGACTGTGCAGTGTTTGAAAATATTGCCGGTCCAAGTATTGTATTTACCTATTATGTTGCATGAACTTTACAGAGGGTGAATATAAAAATTGGACCAGCAATATTTTTAAACACTGCACAGTCGTTAAAAATACACCTTATATCACTAATCAAGTTCGATTGAACTACAAATATATATATTTATAGTCCCAGTAACACATATCCAATACACATTACGTCGTGAAAACGGAGCCTTTAATATTTTTTTATTAATCTAATGATAAGCAAGTAATTTATGGTAGCAATTGCCATTAACTTTGCTCCGTTTTTCCAGTGATTTTCCTGTTTTAAAATATACATGTATAACTATGTGGCACACCAATATAAGTATGTGGTACACCAATATGTTGTTGCATAATCCTTTACAACATTCTTTGGCTGTTCATGATTTCTCGGCAAGGTTACGATCAGTAGTTTGCCATAGCTTTCTTAACGACCATACCATTTCATTAAAAAAAATCAAGTGTAAGACAGTCTGCTGCCAAATCGCCCACAGCTGTGTTTCGACCGCGGTTGTGCGGGTTTACGAACTGCGTCTTTAACCACTTCGCCACTTAACAATTTACGAGATGACCAATATAGCTATGGAAAAATAGTGTTGCTATAAATAACTTGGTTTTATTGTTAAACACGGACACGGAGGTCAGCATGGCCGAATGGATAAGCGTGTATGTTCTTAAACTGATGCCGAGTTAGTAGGTTCAACCCCTACACTGGTCAGTTGGTCTCAAATGTAGACCTCTCGTCTTTGGCTTGTGAACGTAAATTACAAGTACCTCTGATGTCGGAGTAGGTTCATTTGATGGCGAGGGACACTGGTAATGGAGAAAGTTAATCCACACGCAAAAAAAAAAAAATCAAAAATCAGTCCAGTGCACTAGAAGTAATAGCATGTGTATGGACTGAGTGTCACCTTGCAGTTTTGACAGACGAAAGTATGTGAGATGGAATGTGGCCAATATTCCATCACAATGCCTGGGCAGAGCTTCAGAGAAACATGTGGTGCCCAAACGACATGTTCCCTCTCTCGACCTTGCCTTGTTTGATCCAGAGGAATGGGTAACCAATACGTCTGGAACAAGGTAGGCTGCAGACGCTGGCGGCTCAGCGTCAAACCTCCGAGACCTCGCCTCCACGAGCAGGAGGCGAGCGATGGCCAGACCCTAAACTCTTGGGATTTGACTTAGAGGCGTTCAGCCAAGTCCTGCAGGTAAGGGCGCGTATACCTGTCAAGCGCAAGTGTGTGGACCTTCTGACTCGTGCGGTTCTCGCGACCAACTAGAGTAGGCCCGCCGGAGATATTGCTCGTCTGCGGCGAGCAAATCTCCTTGCCTGCCACTGTGCGGATCTCGCGACCAGCGAGAATAGGCCCACCGGAGATATTGCTCGTCTGATGCGGACAAATCTCCAATGGACTACTCTTTAGTTAAATGCGAGCGAATGAAAAAAAAGACAAAGAAAAAGACAAAATACGGACCTCCATTGGCACATAATAATAATAATGCACAAAGCATAAAGTGTGGCGTTTAACTGAGCACGTGATCCACCTAGTACCGACTGGTCTGTAAAATATAGGTCTGACACCATACGCCTAATGCATCATTAGGCGAATGAAAGGTGGTTTTAATTTACGAGATCTCACTTCTTTAAAAAGAAAAAGAAAACAAAAAACATTAATAAATACAAAAAAAGAAGAGAGAACAAACACATTTCCTAATCTATTTTTGTGATTATCTTCACAGATGGGTCGGTATTGAAAGGTAGGAGAAGTGCCTGGGGGTTCTTAGAAAAAAGCTAATGGTCGACGTTTGGTGCAGGAGAGCCTGGCATATGATACCACAACATCTATCTTAAGAATGAAGGTGGAGGCGGTCAGTGCAGCTTTCAGCTGGATGGAGAATACCACACACACACAAACACACACACACACACACACACACACACACACACATCGTGATTGTAACTGACTCAGAAAGCATGCTGAGGAAGGTGAGGACAGGCAAGCTTCAGGCAGAGTGGCTTGCTTCGCTTCGGAGGTCACGGGTGGCAAACATCGCCTGGATCTTTTCTCCTGGGCATGCTGGTGTGCTGGGGAATGAACATGCGGACAGATTGGCTGGCTCTGCAAAACTTGATGGAGTATTGATGCATGATAAGGCAGACGTGGGAGCACATGTACACCTCGGAGGAGCAAATGGATCACCATGGTCTGGCAAGAGTGAGACAGCGAGGAGTGAGGAGGGGATCTGGCCGACGCTCGACGCTGAGAGGAAAGGCGAGACGGACATATAATCAGATTGCTACTGGTACTAATGGTGTCGGAACTCTTTGCTGGCTGCTGAGGATGGGGACGGAGCGCTTATGGGAATGCCCCGAATGCTGTGATGTCGGTTCCTAAATCAATCAATCAATCATTTCCTAACCATCCGACACTGTGGATTTGGTGCTTAAATACAAAGTAAGTTATATATCCTTTACAGGACGTCACGGTCAACCCCATAACTTTTTGGCTATTCGTTATTTCTTGGCAAGTTTACGTTCAATAATTTGCCATTGTCTTTTGAACGACCGGCACTCATACAATTCTATCAAAACCAACGCAAGGCGTTCTACTGCCAGATCGCCCGCAGCTGTGTTTCGAAAGAGGTATGCGGGATTGCGACTCGCATTCGTAATTCCCTCGTGATGGAGAAGTGCTAAGTCCTTATTTTGACACCAATCGTAGGCATTCGTCAGTATCATGCCGGCGCTTTCGAATTCTCTCTGCGGCTTATCTTGAAACGTATATACCGTTTTTACGCATGCCACTATATTCGGATAAGACTGGCTTACTGTTCCGCACTACGTTGACTCTTATAATCTCACACACACATAACAGAACTATGAAATGTCATGTACAACAGAACAATGCTTCATAATAAACTCGATCTTTTTCTTTTCTTTCCCCCATTTACTTTAGTCAAGCGTGTGTGCGTGTGTGTAAAAGAGAGGGGGGAGGGCAGAAGTTTCTTGGAACTGTACTTTTCTTATGGAAATGGCTGGCTGTACATTCTCAATGTTTGTAGTCAGGTATTCATTGAAACGCTCCATCAGGTTTCCCTTGGAGCTGTACTTTTCTTGTAGGAATGGCTGTACTTTCTTAATGTTTGTAGTCAGGTATTCACTGAGACGCTGCATCAGGTTTCCCTTGCAGCTGTACTTTTCTTGTAGGAATGGCTGTACTTTCTCAATGTCTGTAGTCAGGTATTCACTGAGACGCCCCAGTAGGTTTCCGATGGAGCTGTACTTCTCTTCTAGGAATGTTTGTAGTCAGGCATTCACATGAAGACATATAAGAATAAATACATGATGTCTAAAATATAAACAACAGGATAGATATTATTGGAGAAAGATGCTATAATGAAGAGGTGGAGTTAGCATATACGAGAAGTATAGAATGGGGGAAAGGGAAGAATTAACAGAAGAAAGTAACCTAGAAGATCGATCTTTTCTAAAACAAGAAGTCGATGACGCTGTCAAACATATGAAAAACGGAAAACACAGCTGGGCCAGATGGAATCACAATAGAAAAATTAGAAGTACTTGGCGAATTTTGAGTATATATATATATTAACCAACATGTTGAGTGATATTTATAGGCAGTGAATATCTATGGAGCAATATGCTGAAATCTGTATTTATTGCTATACCAAAAAGTCCAGGAGCAATTGTATGCGAAGATTTTCGTACGATTAATCTCATAAACCATGCCATTAAGCTTCTACTCAGGTATTATAATGAGAAGAACAAGAAAGAAAATAAAAATGAAAATTAGTGAAGAACAGTATGAATTTGTGGAAGGAAAGAGTACAAACAATGCAATATATGTATTACGGACATTAATAGAAAGACCAATAGAGACACGGAAAGACATATATTTATGCTTCATGGATTATACTAATGCATTTGATAAAGTAAAACATGATGAAATTATTAACATGCTGGAAGATATTAACATTTATAGGAAAGAACTCAGAATAATAAAGAATATTTACTGGAACCCCGTAGCAGCAGTTAAAATAGGAAAAAAAGAGGGCAATTATCAACAAATAAGACTGGGAGTACGACAGGGATGTGTTTTGTTTCCGGAACTCTTCTCCCTCTATAGCGAAGTAATGATGAGAGAGATCAAAGAGAAGCCAGGACAGCTATTCTGAGGTTATAATATAAACAATATAAGATATGCAGATGACACAGTAATGGTGGCGATTAATGCAAACGATATACAGCAAAAGTTTGACATTGTAGTAACAGAGACTCTCCTTGAATATCAGGAACACATTAACAAAGTTGATGTAATAGAAAAAGGTGACACCAACATGGGAAATAAAATTAGAAGGGTAAATTATTAATAAAGTGGATAGTTTCAACTAACTAGGGGAATTAATAACATTTAGATGGAAGATGCACAACAGAGATTAAGAGCAGAATAGGGCAAGCAAAAGCTGCATTAAGAAAATGAAGAGTATCCTATGCAATAAGTCGATATCATTGTTTGTAAGATAGAGAGTGCTTAAATGATATTTAGAACCTGGTTTGCTGTATGGCTGTGAATCTTGGGATGTAAATGAACAAAATAGGAACAGCTTGGAAGCAACAGAGACAAATGTTGCGAATTCCTTGGACTGCCAAAGTAAGTAAAAACGACTGCCTGAAAGAGGCTAATGAAACTGGAACATTATATTCAACAATACTAAAGAGACAACCAGCTTTCTTTAGTCATGTGATGAGAAGAGAGGCATTGGGGAACATTGTGATAACTGGAAAGATTGAGGGGAAGAGAGGCAGAGGAAGACAAAGAGAAATGATGTTGGATGGATTGGGACGGTGGCATGGAGGAATATCATCAGCAGAGTTTATCCAGAAAACCAAACTTACATCTGTAGCTATTGGTCTTTAAAAAATAATATTTGGGGCAATCTGTTTTTATTTTACAATATCTTTTTAGTAATCATATTAATGTTATACATGAACGATTACTGCAACTAACAGGCGCAAAAACACAACACTAGAGATGTCTTATTGGAGATACGGAAGTAACTGTGAGAGATATAATTAGAAAGATGAAATTATAAAACGAGTATGTCTGAAACCAATCATGCAATTCGTTTAAGAAAACAAATTAATTGATTTAGCCACATCACAAGAATATCTTGATACCATCTACCACAAAGAGTCATATTGACGAAATATGATGGGTACAGAGCAAAGAAAAACAAAACACATAAATTAAGTTATATTACAAAAACAGCCTTGGAGAAATGGAAGACCAACTTACAAAGGGACAATAAAGAGTGCGCACGTAAGATCTTTTCTCGCCTTCCCCCCTCAACACTTCATGGAAGTAAATGAAGAAAGTGAAGAGGATAAAATTTATTAGTAATCTCTCTGAAGTATGCTGATCCCGTTTCAAGGGCTAACAGGGTTTTAATCTTACAAAAGGCAGGCGTAACTAATAAAACTTAGTGAATACTTCATGTCCATTAAGAGCTTATGTTACAGAGCATGTTAGTGTTAACGTGATGAATGGAGTTGAGAAAATTAAGGTACTTGCATATCCTTTACATGACAGTCGCTATAAACCAGGTATTTTGGGCTATTAGTGATTTGCCTAGACGGATTTTACGTTCTATAGTTTGCCACATAATTCTGAACGACCGAGGTCTATGTAATATAATAAAAACGTCCCTACCCTTTCCTATTTATTGACTCCCTTAAAAATAAACAACCCCTTACAATTACTGTTTAAGTAACTTACTTAATGTAGGAGAAAATAAAACAACGATAGACTGACTGTGGCACAGCTAAATTTATTTTGGCTTATTTTCTCTCCGGTACCTGGCCAATCCCGGCGAGGGGGAAAACAAAGACTGAAGCGGCCATTTCTAGTCAAGAGAGCACACAAGAAAGTCGACCTTTCCCTTCGGGGAGAGGTATTTTGCCTTAGAAATATATCAGTCTCTGCAACTATTGGTATGTTATATCTACATTATTAAAATGTATTCATGTATTTTTATAAAGTACACTAGCTGACCCGGCCCGGCTTCGCCCAGTCCTTGGTGGGGAGCATCTAATTTAATTCATATAAGTAGTCATATAAGTTCCCGTTTCCGTTACCGACTATCTGTCTGTCTGTCTGTCTGTCTGTCTGTCTGACCCGGCCCGGCATCGCCCAGCTCCTGGTGTGGAGCATCTCATTTAATTCATATAAGTAGTCATATAAGTTCCCGTTCCCGACTGTCTGTCTGTCTGTCTGTCTGTCTGTCTGTCTGTCTGTCTAATCATTTATTGGTTGCAGTTAGAACAACCTTAGATAAACGAAGACCAACTTACAAAAAGCATTAGAAAGAGCACTTGAAAGATCTTTACATCTTCCCCAACAATTAACTTGGGTAAATGGAGCAGCGGCAGCAGCAGCAGAAGAAAAACAAAGGGGGAGTAGGAGCTGGGAGGAGGAAGAGGGAGGTGGAGGAGGGAGGAGGAGGGAGGAGTAGGAGGGAGGAAGAGATAGGCGGAGAGAGGAGGAGGAGGGAAGAGGAGGGAGGAGGAAGGAGGAGGAGTAGTAGGGAGGAGGAGTGGATTAGGAGGAGGAGAGAGGAGGAGGAGGGGAGGAGGAGGGAAAAGGAGGATGAGGGAGGAGGAGGAGGCAGGAGGAGGAGGGAGGAGGAGGTGGGAGGAGGAGGGGAGGAAGAGGGAGGAAGGAGGGAGGAGGGGGAGGAGGGAGGAGGAAGGAGAAGGAGGAGGAGGAGGGAGAAAGGAGGGAGGAGAAGAACGCAGGAGGAGGAGGGAGGAGGAGAGGGAGGAGGAGGGAGATGGAGGAGGAGGAGAGAGGAGGGAGATGGAGAAGGAGGAGGGAGGAGGAGGAGAGGAGGAGAGAGGAGAAGGAGGAGGAAGCGGAGGAGAAGGTGGAAGGAGGAGGAGGAAGGGGAGGAGGATGGGGGATGAAGAGGAGAGGAGGGAGGAGGGCTGTGGAGGTAGGAGGAGGAGGAATGAGTAGAGGGAGGAGGAGGAGGGAGGAGGAGGGAGGATAAGGACTGGAGGAGGAGAAGGGAGGATGAGAAGGGAGGAGGAGGAGGGAGGAGGAGATGGAGGAATAGGGGAGGAGAAGGAGGCGGAGGGTAGGAATGGGGAGGACGTTAGGAGGAGTAGGAGGGAGGAGGAGGGAGGAGGAGGAGGGAGTAGAAGGAGAGAGGAGGAGAAGGGAGGAGGAATGAAGAGGAGTGATTAGGAGGAGGGAGGAGGGCGAGGAGGCAGGGAGGAGGAGGAGTGAGAAGAGGGAGGAGGAGGAAAGCAGGAGGAGGAAGGAGGAGGAAAGAGGGAGGCTAGGGAGGAGGAGGAGGAAAGAGGGAAGAGGAGTATGGAGGAGGGAGAGGGAGGAGGGGGGATGGGGAAGAGGAAGAGGGTAGGAGGTCTGAGTGAGGGAGAGGAGGAGGAGGAAGGAATATAACGCATATGCCTGTAGATTTAATAATGGCTGAAGTTGTTTCCATGTCTTCTTAGAGTTGGCGACAGTGTAAGAAATATAAAATCTTCAAACTTGATAGAGATAAGGTAACTATTATTTATTTATTCTTTAAGCATAAAAAGATGAGTTACAATGTTATGCATTATGCATTATTTTTATGAAAACATTGAAAATGCCTTAAAGATTGTATCACTTATTTATTATAAACTCATATGCCGTTATATAACTATGGACTAAGAGTTTATAAATCTTTGAAAACGATGCAACAATATGACTATAAGTTATACAGAAAAGTTATGCCCCTTAAAATAACTTTTACAGAGTTAAGTCCCCTAGCTGTATAGAAATTACAATGAAAAATGGAAAGTTAAATAATATTGGGTAAGCAGCCGATTTCACACTAAAAAAAGTGTGACAAAAAAAAAAAATGACAGTGGGCTGCGCTGGAATGAAAGGAAGACGTGTAGAAAATTTCATCTCAATCGGATGGGCCATTCGCGAGCGCATAAAGGACATACGGACATGACAAACAGACGGAGATCGCCTTTTATATATAAGAAGATATACCAGTGTGTTAATTAAGAATTAATTAGAATGATAATTCAACAGTTCTTGTAAGCTAGAGTCTGATTTTATTGTTACCAATGAAGCACATGTTCTGCCACGCTGTAATTTGTCCTATGTTTTACAATTTCTAATCCTTATATTAATATCTTTTATAGGGCATTATGAACTTATATCTAACTAATAGTGCTTATAATCCTATGAATATTATGTGTACTGTAGTACACATAAAGTATCAACTCTCATGTCTGAAACACATTCTAGAGATTTTCTCAATGTAGGAGCAGACCCCTGATTCATACTTCATAGTAAAGAACTATTGTCTGTCAATTTCATATTCATATGAATAAAAACTTCTATGCATTGTGAAATATATCTCAATATCTATGCTTAGAAATCTGCAAATAATCTATGTACTGTAGAGATGAACTCTAAAGAACATTTACAAAGAAACAATTTCTCAATGTGGGACTCTTGATTACACAATTCATAGTAGTAGAGACCTTGTGACTGCCACTTTCAAATATTCTATATAGTGTAAATTCACTGTGAAGGATATCTCTTAACTTGTTTTATCCATGCGGAGACAGACACATGAGTACGCATATCATGAACTCAGTTCATTTTGGATAAATTGTTTTCCTAATTCATAATCTGTAACTTGGAACTATAGTGCTAAATTTTAGTACAATTCTTTTGTTAACAGATTAGTAACCACTCCATATGAGGAGGGACATGTAATCATTTCATACAATATTGCTATGGATGCCATGTTTGAGAATATAAATTCCAGAACAATTAAAGTAAACGCGTGATAGAAATTAATGTTCGGATAGGGTACCTTCAATCCGCATCACCTCACTGTAGTAGGAACAGAAGCGAAGATTGATGTGAATAAATTGCTTGAATAATAGCAGTCCTTGACAAAATATATCACAGCGACTACTATCCTCATCTGCTGTACGCAGTGGGGGAAAACAATGTATGTTTTAGTTATGGATTAACCCCTGAGAAAATCCAAAAACAAAGGCTCCCTGCATCAGCATTATGATTAATTATTATGTAGGATTATCATGTACTTGATATCAGAAAAATGGACATGTATGTTTTTTTTTTCTGGTATGAGAATTTTCCCTGTTCTGATTGTTACTTTTTACTGTGGGAATATACATTTTAATGTTGCACCTTGGGATTAGAGGATGTTGATGTAAGAATCCTTGTGCACGACAGTACTTAAAAAGCCAATGTTGGATGGACAGAATGACTTCACTCCTCTAATAGTCCCAGTAACAACAGAACTAAAATAAAGTGGGAAAATACCTTACTCACTATTAAGAGTCAGAATGGCTCTACTCAGCAATGAGGGACAGTGGAACGTGGACACCCACTCCTTTCCCCTTCTCCCCTTGTTGTTTTGTATTTTTGTTTGTAATTTTCTTGTGAAAGTTAACACATCACAGTAGGTTAATGCTCGTGTTGTATTCTTTGTCATCCCTTTTCTATAGAAGAGAAGCAGGTGGTGGTTGAATGTGGTGGGACTATATCACTAAATCTAGATCCTGGGTCAACAGCCAGAAAGTGAATGTCCTAACCATAGTCTGCATCTAGAAATAGCCATGGACTGCTGCGCTCAATAGCTCCGTAGCGAGCAACAGATAAATTTGAAGACAACTGATTGGGTGAGTGATTAAGTCCTATTTTAGTATGGACTTCAAGATCTAATAATCTACAAAGATGAAGATCAACAGAGTAACTGACAACAGTGTATCGTCTGCTTTACGTCTGAGAAGTATCACCTATAAGCCTTATCACTCAGCAAAATCAGTGAAACTATGGGACAATCCTACAAGTTACTAAAACTAGCAACAGTGAAAGCCCTTCAACTGTTGGTTGGGTTACCAAGTTAATATCCAACAATGGATAAGTCTTCGAAAGAATGTCTCACAGCTGCAACAGTCAAACATGGAATTCAGCTATTCAACACCAAGTTCTAACTATGAACACCCACTCAAACAAATGGGAAGATGACATTGAACCAATACAACCAAGGTACCAACTGAAAACCATACCTACACCAGATTACCTCAAGGTTCCCAAACCTGAACACATAAAAAAGACCATATGAAAGCAGCTAGCGGAGTAAATGCCTCTACGCCTGCAACCACAGGAATCACCTGATGGCTTGCATCCCTGGATATGTGGTGGAGTAATATTCTTCAGTTCCATGCCTGCAACAGAATCTTCAGATGAAACCCAATGAATGACTCACCATTGTATGTTCTACACAGAAATGGAATGAATCAGTACTCTATGCTGGTCCCATGTCGGCCTAACTGCCCCATCATCAAGTGTGGGATGGCCTATCAACATGAACCGGGTGTGTGACAAAGCCTTTTGAACTAAATTGGGAAACGGTTAACATAAGCCTAGCTGTTGGACAGTCGTCATCTTTTCATTGATAAGATGAGATAGGGAAGAACCTTCTGCAGAGCTTAAGTTGCATCTCCTGAAAGTATGACAGACCTAGGCATCAATTTCAATTGGAACACAGCCCAAATGGCAACAGAGTATTCTTAAATCCAGTCTCATGGAGAGAATATGTGCTTATGTATAATTCTATTCTTGGATTATGGATTAGAAACATACGCCAGCCAACTTCGGTGGACATACTGTGAGTAGAAAATGACTGTGAGTATAATTCTGCACGGATAATTATGGACATTCACTGCTTTGCACTGGAGAGGAATACCCATCCGCAATGCCTAAATGAACACTATAATTAATTAATTTAATTATTAGGATCAACTGTTTTCATGTGTGTGTTTTTTTCTTCTATGACATATAAAGAGTGTGTTATTGGGTAATGAGGTATAACCAATGATGGTTAAGGTAAATAGTATTTTGACATCAACTCATTATTTTTAAATATGATAATTGTACATGGTGTCAGAAACAAATATATATATGTTGGGTTTCTGCACCTAGACCAATGTGATTTTATCTAGGTACAATGAGTCGAGTTAGCAGAACCAATTTGTGGTTGTTGTGTTGTTTGTAATAACCTTGTTTTTTCTGGGGTCACTGGGTACTATATTGTAATAATGCAATGAATCCCATGCCTGTCTAAAAAAAAGCATAGTGTTCATTACACATATATATATATATGTAAATGCAGATCTTGAGTTAATACCTGAACTGTTTGTCCAAAAGTGTTGTGTACATCAAGTAAATGTGGTGTCCAACAAGTGGTTGTTGATATGTTGTGAGCAATCAATATCCTTCTAGCACTATAGTTAATTTAAAGGGTGATGAAGTGGGAAGGGAAACCTACACACAGATGCCATTGTTTCAAGGATTGAACTCTTTTCTCCTGGGATTTGTGGTAAATATCCCTGATCACCCTGCATTCTAACCAGTGACCAGAGAATCAATAAAACCCCCTAGACATCTTAACAATATTCTCAGGAATTAAAATCCACATCCCACTATATATATATATCTTATATATAAATTAGGATGTGGATATGTATGTCTGTATGTCTGTATGTCCTTTATACGTTCGCGAACGGCCCATCCGATTGAGATGAAATTTTCTACACGCCTTCCTTTCATTCCAGCGCTGCCAACTGTCGTATTTTTTTTTCTTCTTCCTCCTCCTCCCTCCTCCCATTCCCAAAATACGTACGTAAATATATGATGATGATGATGAAAGAATCCCCGAACCAAAACGCTAGGGAAAGGGAAGAAAATGACGTGACTACACAGAATCGTCACACGGCAATCATCATCATCATCAAGTGCCGTGCCGGCTGGCGTAGGCGTTCAACTCTGCTGCTGATATATATGCCTCCATGCCACGGCAATATCAATAACAATCCATCTTTTTATGTGTAAGGAAGTTATCTACAGTCGTGTAGAAGGGAAGAACAATCAATGGAAGGACCGAAATCACAGAACCTAGACGAGTATGAATTCGGAATGGCGAACTCCCTCCTCCTCTCTTCTCCTCCTGCCTCTACCTCCTCCCCTCCTCCTCCCTCTACCTCCTCCCTCCACCCTCCTTCTCTTCCTCCTCCCTCTACCTCCTCCCCCTCCTCCCTCTCCCTCCTCCCTCCTCCTTCTCCCTCTTCCTCTCCCCTCTTCCTCCATCCTCCTCCCTCCTACTCCCCCCGCCTCCTCCCTCCTCCTCCCTCTACCTCCTCCCTCTACCTCCACCCTCCTCCTCTTCCTCCTCCCTCTACCTCCTCCCCCTCCCTCCTCCTTCTCCCCCTCCCTTCTCCCTCCTCCTCCCTCTCCTCCTCCCTTCTCCTCATCCCTCCTACTCCCTTCTCCTCCTCCCTCCTACTCCTCCCTCCACCCTTTTCCTCCCTCTACCTCCTCCCTCTACCTCCTCCTTCCTCCACATCCCTCTTCCTCCTCCTCCCTCCTCATCATTCCTCCTCCTCCTCCCCCCTCCTCCTCCCCCCTCCTCCTTCTCCCTCCTCCTTCTCCCTCCACCTCCTCCCTCCTCCTCCCTCTCCCTCCTCCTCCCCCACCTGCGTTCTCCTCCTCCCTCCTCCTCCTTCTCCCTCCTCCTCCCCCTCCTCCCTCTTCCTCCTCCTCCTCCTTCACCCTCCTACCTCCTCATCCCTCTTCCTCCTCCTCCTCCTCCTCCCTCCTCCTTCTCCCCTTTCCCCCCTCCTTCTCTTAATCCCTCCTCCTCCCTCCTATTCCTCCCTCCTCCTCCTCTCTCCGCCTATCTCTTCCTCCCTCCTCCTCCCTCCTCCACTCTCTTCCTCCTCCCTCCTCCTCCCTCTTCCTCCTCCTCCTCCCTCCTCCTACCTCATCGCCCTCCTCTTCCTTCCTCCTTCGCCCTCCTCCTCCCTTCTCCTCCTCCCCCTCCCTCCTCCCCCTCCCTCCTCCCCCTCATCCCTCCTCCTTCCTCCCTCCTCCTCCCCCTCCTCCTCCCTCTCCTCCTCATCCCTCCTCCTCCATTCTCCTCCTTCCTCCTCCTCTACCTCCTCCCTCCTCCTCCCTTCACATTCCTCCTCCTCCCTCCTCCTCCTCCCTCCTCCCTCCTCCTCCTCCTCCTTCCTCCTCCTCCCTCCTCCTCCCTTCACATTCCTCCTCCTCCTCCTTCCTCCTCCTCCCCTCATCCTCTTCCCTCCTTCTCCTCCCTCCTCCTTCTCCCTCTTCCTCCTCCCTCTTCCTCCCTCTTCCTTCTCCCTCCGCCTCCTCCCTCCTCCCACTCTCTCCTCCTCCTCCCTCCTCCTCCCTTTCCCTCCTCCTCCCTCCTCCTCCCTTTCCCTCCTCCCTCCTCCTCCCTTTCCCTCCTCCTCCCTCCTCCTCCCTTTCCCTCCTCCTCCCTCTCCTCCTCCTCCTCCCTCCTCCTCCTTCGTTCTCCTCCTCCCTCCTTCTCCCTCCTCCTCCTCCTCCTCCCTCCTCCTTCTCCCTCTTCCTCCTCCCTCTTCCTCCCTCTTCCTGCTCCCTCCGCCTCCTCCCTCTCCCTCCTCCTCCCTCTCCTCCACCTCCTCCCTCCTCCTCCTGCGTTCTCCTCCTCCCTCCTTCTCCCTCTTCCTCCTCCCTCCTCCTCCACCCTACTCCTCCCTCCTCTTCCTAATCCCTCCTCCTCCCTCCTATTCCTCCCTATTCCTCCTGTCTCATGTCTCCTCCTCCCTCCTCTTCCCTCCTCTTTTCTCCTCCACCTCCCTCTTCCTCCTCCCTCCTCCACTTACCCAAGACAGGCAGACAGACAGATAGTCGGTAACGGGATCTTATATGACTACTTATATGATTTAAATGAGATGCTCTCCACCATGGGCTGGGCCGGGTCAGACAGACAGACAGACAGATAGTCGGTAACGGGAACGGAAACTTATATGACTACTTATATGAATTAAATGAGATGCTCCCCACCAAGGACTGGGCGATGCTGGGCCGGGTCAGACAGACAGACAGACAGACAGACAGACAGACAGACAGACAGACAGACAGACAGACAGACAGACAGACAGACAGACAGTCGGTAACGGGAACGGGAACTTATATGACTACTTATATGAATGAAATGAGATGCTCCCCACCAAGGACTGGGCGAAGCCGGAACTTACATGACTACTTATATGAATGAAATGAGATGCTCCCCACCAAGGACTGGGCGAAGCCGGAACTTACATGACTACTTATATGAATTAAATGAGATGCTCCCCACCAAGGTCTGGGCGAAGCCGGGCCGGGTCAGCTAGTAATATATATATATATATATATATATATATATATATATATATATATATATATATATATATATATATATATATATATATATATATATATAATTTAGTTGCATATCCTTTACGGACGTAGCAGTCAACCCCAGCATTTTGTGTATGTTTGTGATACCTGGACAAGTTTACGTTCAGTAGTTTTCCATTGTTTTCTGAACGACCGGCACCCATACCATTTCATAACAAACCAACACAGCTGTGTTTCGAATGCGGTAAGCGGGATTACGAACTGCGTCCATAAATCCTTCGCCGCAGATCCGGTATATAAACAAACACATATAAACATATGTACATTGAGTGCTCACAAGATTAACGAAGCCTCACTTGTCTCGTAAAACCAGTCTACGAATAACTAATTTTGGTGCCTAACTTTTACATTCTTTGAGTGCTCATAAATACCTGTGTATTTGTTGATCATGTTAGTCCCAAGAAGAGACGACAAAAAATGCCAGCATGTCAAATTGATGAGTGGCTTGAAGCATCCTGTACACAAAGCTTTCTATGACGCTCAAGGCCACCCAACACCTATTGCAAGAGTGACAATTGTCGAGCAGATATCCAAGATTGAATGTGTCAAAGGAGATACGTTCAAGGTATCTCAGCACATACTGCGGGCTTCTGATGGATGCCAGGCTGTCTTTGATGTCTGTCTGGATACTGCAGATGAGGAAATAACAACGCCAGCATCTACTACCGGTATTTCTATCTGTCTGTCTATTTGTACGTTAGTCCGTCTGATTGTCTATTTCTCCATTCGATTATCTATGTGTCCGTTCGACTGTCTGTTACTCCGTCCTACAGTCTATCTGTCCACCCGCCACCCTTCTGTCTATCTATCAGACTACCCAAGAAGTACTAATGTGTTTGTAATACGCAATGTAACAAATGTTTATCTCGTGTTAAAGTTTAAAATTACCAATAATTGAAATGTAGATACCGGACCAAGTCAACAACCAGCGAAGAGGCTCAATACTAATGATCAGAGCTGCGATATGATTATGAGTCCATGTGGCCTTTCCTCAGAGCACTGATTATCGCCAGATCCTTTGTTTACTTCCTGTCGCACCGTTCTCTCCAGGCAATAATGGCGTATCTGTTCTTCCACACTATCCAAAAGGCCTCTGACCACATCTACCTTATCGTATACCCATAAGTGCAGATCCAGTAAATGTGTCCGACAGATGCTATTTATCTTTGATTGTTTATTTGAAGCAAGTCACTCTGCACGAACTATGCCTGTCTTCACTCTTTTCAGCATGCTCTGGTAGGTACGTTACAATCACGACCTGTGTTTCTGTTTGATCTCCAGCTGGCTGTTGTATACTTTCTTGGCTCGTTATAAGTAACTGGCAGGGTACAACGACCAAAGTGCAAATAAGCGAACGACACCTGCGTCCTAACGCTCAAACAATTGTTTTATTGAAGAATAACCTTCCCGTGCAAGTTCTAGCATGCCGCCGGCTTCTTCGACGTTCTCGCGTTACCACATGTAGCTACTTGCACACTGCTCAGAAATATAATTGCAAACAGTTATCGTCATTGATGCACTACTCATTCACTCTGTCGTGTGTTTTCTATCTGTTAAATGTTAGTCTCTAATTACGCCACAACTTGGCCTTGATCAGCACATCAACTGTGCAACACCTTTTACAATCACCCTGTCAAGCGTTAAGCCATCTTTTAGTTGGTAGTTGTCGAAAAGTAACGGCGACCTTCTAGCCAGTTTTCCGTAGTTGACCGTGGCTGGTTAACACTTTACAATCGACCTGTGGTCGGAACAATCTTGCTTTACTGTTGGAACCGTCTGTCCATCTTGTTTAACTTCAATGTCCGATGGGAGTCCTGTTGTTGTCGCTTCGAAGCCCCTCGACTCACTGACTAAAATGGGACGCAGAGGTGTTTCCAGGGCACCAGGGCCGGGTTATATACTGGCCAAGGCCTACTGACGCGTCCTTGTCGAGCGTCCTGGGCAACTGGTCCCTTCGGGGTTCTGGCTAAAGTCAGTAGGATCGCCGATTCCTCCGAAGTCGGAGAGTGTCTGCCTGTACGGCGAGGAACCACCAGTCTGCACACCAATAAGCCAGACATGGGACAACGGATACTCACGCAAACCTCAGGTCATGTATGACATCACACTGATGTTGGACAACAGGATGCCTTCATCCGACATACAGGACTTCGTGTTGGAGCTTAAGCCAACGAACACAAGCAAGCAAGCAGGCACGGACTAAAATGGCCGCTGCTTCGGGTCATGTGTTTTACCTCGTCACGTGACAGGGTTGTTGTCGAAATCTTGCTTCACTGGTATCATGAAGGCTAATAGACTGCAATGGCTGGGGCATATAGAAAGAATAGAAGATAATAGGGAAACAAAACTCGCTTAAATTCAAGAAATAAATGACCGTAGACCCCGAGGTAGACCAAGAAGACGGTGGAGAGATAATATACATACAGACCTACAAGCATTGGAATCAACGACTGGCAAGAGAAGGTCCACCAGAGAGACGAATGGAGACGGATTGTATCTGCAGTAAATAACCTCAATGGCTTGGAACGCTGAAGAAGAAGACGTGACATGGTTTGCCATTTGCGCGCCGGTTGATTCTTCGTTCACTGTTCTATCTCTTGTCCTCTCTTTGTTCATGATTACTTCTCATTTCTACTTTTTGACCCTATGAGTTCTCCTCATCAAGGTGTTCTATCACCGTTACTCTTTTCGGCTCATGGCACAGTGGATTGCCTGTGGCCTTTACTTGTTTCAAGCGCTTCATGCACGGGCCACTCATGTCAGCGGCCACTCGGATATATGACTAGCCTGCTGTACAATAGAATGGGTTCTATACAGCAAATCAACTTTCTTGTTCTCACTTGATAGTCATTCATATATATCTTCCCTTATTTAAAATAGTCCCTGTTTGCTGGTGTTTGGTTAGCTTACAAGCTAACCCAGTCTTCTTGCGTTAATGTACAGTTTCTATTTAAACAGAAAGACATGAATGTATGCCCTTAGTATTATTAAAATAATCAGCGCAATGAGAATCAGAGGAGTACCCTTTGACCCAACTGAAATAATTAACAGCAAAAAGAAGAACCAATAAGTGAACAAAAACAAATCCTACAAAATATGGAGGCAGTACTTCTTAACATTCAGTCAGATGTCGCAGGAAATAAAGAAACTGACACAAATGCCATCGAAAAACTAGAACCAGACATATTGAAAGAAGAAATTAGAGAAGCCGTCAGATTAGTCCCATTTAATAAATCACCGGGACAAGACAAAATACCAAATGAACTAATTAAAGCAGCAAGAGAAGTAGGAACAGCATGGCTATATATTGGGTAGAACAATAGACACCACGAGACTGGAGAAACGCCATAACTATTCCAATTTGGAAAACCAAAGGCAGTAAAGGCTCAAAGCTCTTTTGAGTCATACTGCGAACATATTTTTGCAAAATTCTTGTGAACAGATTACGAACTACAATATAACACTAGCTAAGCGAAACACAACTTGGATTTAGAAAACAACAAGGGTTGCACAGATGCCATTTTTGCTCTTATACAGCTTATAGAAAAATCAGTCGAATTTATTAAAACACTCTACATAGCCTTTGTCGACCAAGAAAAGGTATTTGATAGAGTAGATATAAACCAGATTTTGGAAATCCTTAAACGATGTGGAGTGAATAAACATCTAAGAAACTTATGTAGGCGCTTTTACAATAACAGTGAACGCATAGTGAGAACAGACGGAGGACAATCAAAACCCTTCACGATAAGATCAGGAGTACGACAAGGTCGTATCCTGTCCATAACATATATAGACAGCATATGTAAAGAAACCCGCCAAACAGATTCTGCAAGAAAAATGGTCAATGAAGAAAAATTTGAAATGGATCACTGCGGCTAGCCGAGTGGCTAAGAACTCCGGGTTCTCCTTCGGGAGACCCGCGTTCTAATCCTCGGTAAGGTGTGGATGTTTTTTTTCTTTCTGTCGGGGGCAAAAAGAAAATCCTAACCTGCACAGTTCGCGGCGACTGCACTAGCCAGGCGGCCTTCCTTAGACCCAAGACCCCCCCCCCCCCCCCCCCCCCCGCCATACACTGCGTGGTACTATAGGAAGTAGATGCCAGTGACAGATCACTGCGCACCGCACCCAAGACCGCTGATATGGCATGAGGGACTCTATTGCTGTAGTGCCTTTATTTTAACTACAAAAGGCGGAATCTCCGTGGCGAAGTGGTTAAGCCGTTTAACTCGGACTCCGAAGGTTGTGGGTTCGATTCCGGGCCGCTTCTTTCTGTTCACGGGTTAAATTTTTCGGAGACTCCTGTGGTTCGTCACAAGAGCTACGGAGTTCGTGCTTTGTGCGACGCTTTCCGCGCTGCGGAAAGAGACCGAGCCATGTGGGATAAAATGAATGTCGACTTTTAAGCTACTTTTTTAAACTTCAAATCAAAATATCTGAAAATATTGATCATTTGAATCTACAGAAGACAATCACAAGTGTGAACAAGTGAAATTGTCGAGTCGCTTGACGCTACCAGTGAAGAAAACTTTCTTGGACGCTGGAGGATATCCAATACATATTAAAAGTGTCGCAGTAATGAAACCCATGTCTCAGATTGAGTGTGTGGAAGGAGATACATTCGTAGTATATCCGTACGCACTGCGAGTGTTTGGTGGATGCAAGGCCATCTTCAAAATCTGTCTGGGTAGAGGAGTTGAGGAATTAAGTACGCCAGCTCCTCCTACAGGTATGTCTGTCTGCCTGGCTGTCTGTCTGTCTGCCTGTCTGTCTGTCTGTCTGGCTGACTGGCTGCCTGGCTGGCTGGCTGGCTGGCTGTTGGTCGGTCGGTCGGTCGGTCGGTCGTTAGGTCAGTCAGTCTGTCTATCTATATATCTATGTATCCATCTATTTAACTGTCTGTCTGTCTGTCTGTCTGTCTGTCTGTCTGTCTGTCTGTCTGTCTGTCTGTCTGTCTGTCCGTCTGTCCGTCTGTCCGTCTGTCCGTCTGTCCGTCTGTCCGTCTGTCCGTCTGTCTGTCTGTCTGTCTGTCTGTCTGTCTGTCTGTCTGTCTGTCTGTCTGTCTGTCGATCGATCATTCCATTAGTCGATCCATCCGTCCGTCTATCCGTCCGTCTGTATGGCTGTAATCTTAAATGATGCATCATGAGTCACTTTTAGTATGTTTATTGTAATTTAAAAAAAAATAGAAACATAAAAATAACCCACTGAATCATGCATTTGTGTATCGTGTACCTTCGTGTATACATAAACATTAAAACAAGTGTTAGATCTGTAAGCATGGATACACAGACATTTAATGAATGCAAGATGTTGGACACTTAGATGCATAAACAGTGCTGCGTAACTGTAATTGTCTAGTTCACACAGCCCACGCCAGCTCAGCCATTAAAATCAAAGTACGAAAACACATACTTCTAATTTCTTTTGTTATTTTCTATAATTTGGTAATGAATAACAGATAATTATTACTCATAATTTTCATTTTCTTCTCGTGTCTATTTTTGCCTCTAATAATATCACTCTTCCCGGTTGTCACAAGTTCTCGATACCTTCTCTCCTCTGTAGGTGATATGAAAATGATCACCGTTCGCCTTGTCTCGATGTAGGCAACTATCTTTGTGAACTACTTTCCTATACCAAAGTTGGATATTGGCCTTCTTGCCTGGTCGTAGGATTCTTTCCATGGACACGTCTCCTGGGATATGGGTTGGGGTATGTGGACCAAAAAATCCTTAAACCCTACTCAAGAAGCATTAGCTAACTAAGCCTAACCTCTGTCAATGTGTATATGCTGTGTTGAATGATGGCCCGGTTACATCCTAATATGCGCTTATTTTCATACAATGGTATGAGTGCCTGTCGTTCAGAAAGCAATGGCAAAACTTCTAAACGTAAACTTGCCAATAAATCATAAACTGAAAAAAAAATGCTGGTATTGGCTGCAACGTCCTGTGAAGGATATGTATCTAATTAAATAAATACCTCTCTCAGACGTACAGCCCCAGCACATCCCGCTCGTGTCAGCTCTTGGAGGGGGGAAGTAGAGCTCTTCAAACATCCCCCGTGGTAACTGTTATTTTTAAACCCTGCCGGGAGACGCCTACACTAGGTTCGCTAGGAGAGATGCAAGCCTGGTTCAGGGCTTAAGCGACTGAAGACCAGTGTATCAGAGCTAACACTCAGCCTTTAAGAGGAATCACAACCAACCAATCAACGTAGATGCTGCATCTATATATTTGGATACCTTTGTAGAAAGATAGAAAAAAATGTTGAGGGGGGAGAGGTAAAGATATCATAATACGAAGGAATGCAAAAGGCGAGAAGAGTTTTTATAGCTCAAGGAAATGTGTACTATTGTAAAGACCAGAAATGTGAACAACAACTAAACTGATTAGAAATAAACTACAAACGTATATTATTTTGCTCCCGCATAAAATAGAACTGCTATTGTGTGACAGAATTACTAATTTAAAGCCCATGGCACACAAAAACTAGACATATCAGTAACTCAAGAGGTGAAGTCGTTGGCGCTTGATTGGAAATACATTGAAAAAACATGAAAATAGTGCAGCTAGAAAGCAATTACAAAATTGCTTCCTCACTATCGGATTGCACCATAGAAGAACAACGAGACGTTAATCGTTGTGTGCAGTCAGAGGATGTGAACACTTGGATAATCTACGCTAGAATGATGGCTCAGTATGGAGACACTTCATTGATGAGCTGCGTAGTGCGAGACCTGTAAGAGTGGCAACTGATACAGTGAAATGGCATATCGTCCAGCTAGTTCATGGTCACAAGCGGCTCAATATTGATGAGTCAGGGGCTGGGTACAAAATTGTTCTGATGACCTCGGTTATGGGAAATCGTGCAACAGATGGTTCCCAAGAAAGCTTTCAGATGTTCACAAGCATGCACGGCAGACGATTTGTTAGGTCATTGGGACCGCCATACTTGAGAAGAAGATGCGTTTCTCCATTAAGCTGTAACAGGAGACTAGTCCTGGGTGCATCATTATAAACCAGAGAGTAAGATGCAGTCGATGCAGTGGAAACACCTGTTGTCTTCTGATTAGAAAAATATTCAAGGTGCAGGAATCCGCTGGGAAGGTCATGATGACCATACTTTGGGATATCAAGAGCATAGTATTAGTGCAGTTCCAGGAAAGACTGGTGGTCGATATCGTGACATGCTAGTGAACAAACTAAAGACATCGGTACAGTAGAAACGCTGAAGATTTGTTTCAAAAGGAGTGTTGCTCTGGCAGAACACCGCTCTCATACAGCTGCGCATACAATGGATATACTACTACGTGCTCTGAAATGTGAGGTCTTGGGGCATCCAGCATACGGACTTTCTCTTGTTAGGTCCCTGAAAAATCATCTGCAGGGTCAGATGTTTGCAGGTGACAACAAGGTAATGGAAGCAGCGCAAAACTCGTTTAAGGTCACATTCCAAAAAAAAAAAAAAATTTCCTAGAAGACATCAACAAGCGTGTGGACAGGTGGACAAAGTGTGTTTGTCAGTAAGGGGACGATACTGAAAAATAACACACTCAAAATGGTTCTCACTATTGTAAAAACAAAAGTTATTCGTACAATTCCTGTTACGTGATGGCAGCATTTCGTATTAAACTCTATAATTAAATACGTAGCTATACGGAAATAGAGGGAGATCTAAATCACACAAATAAGAGAAATAAAGATATAACATGTGAAGGACTCGGAGCGAGCTGCTATAGATAGAAGGGTTTCTAGGTGGACATAGCCTAAAATAAGTAAATGGACATTTCGCCAGAAGTAAAAGCGGTAGATGTGGTACTAACTACATCAGTTAACAGCGCTAAATGGTCTATACAAATACTGGCCCAGTACCATATGCACAGTAAGCCTTAAGGCGTGTAAAACAACACTTGATCTATTTTTACTGACCAAATGACAGTTCTGACTGTTTCCGCAGATGAGGCATGTATGAAGTTGAACATCGACAGTAGTGGGCCAAAGAAAGTGAAAGCAGTACAGATCGTAGACCGCAACAAGAGGCCAGCTAGAGTCACCAGCTTGGAGGTGTACCATCAAATCACTGACGTTCCATGCGAGGTCGGAGAGACGTTCTGGTTTGAAGACAACATTGTGCGAGCAACTAACGGATGCGGAGCTGTGTTTAACGTCTGCTATGAAACGGAGGCCCTTTCAAATCCAGAAGGTAGGTTATGGTAAGCAAACGAGCCGATAACCCCAAATTTAGTTAGTTAGTTAGTTAGTCGAGGTTCCAACTTCACGGCAACGGGTCGTCCCCATTATGCTGCGTTCCTGTGCTAGTGAATATCACACAAAATGCTCCCCACTGTCCAATGTGAAAAGTGAATAGGCAGGAGTCTCGGCAATCCGACAGCCCGCACATGTACACTGTGCATAATGCCGCTGTCAGAATGCCAACACAAAATTAATCCACGAAAACCACAGTTCATCGTCGATGGATTCGGAGGTCACCAGAAAGACCTCATTGACCCATGTTTTCTCACATGGCTCGGTCTTTTACCGTAGGGCGACTCGCCGAAAGTGTCGCATAAAGCACGAGCTTCAGAGCCGACTCCCGGAAGTCTCCTGAAAAATGCACTCGTGAACCGAAAAGGCAAATCAGTCTATTCAGCAACAGCCGGTAGCCATTGTTCCGAATATGCAGGTCACTGTACAGAACAGATGTAAAAGCATTCCCCGCGAATTTCACAGCTCACAGTGTCGCCCACGCACTCACTCAGTAGCAGGGCGACGGAACCATGTACTAATAGTCCAACATGAGGAAAATGCGATTGCAAACAGTAGCTGCAAGCATAAACACGCCACAGGCCTTAACAGTTCAATGCCTAACCGCCATGTTGGCGACCGGAAATCCTCGTATCCCAAATTTACGCTTTGACAAAGTTTGGATATATGGTGAAACTATAGGTAAACAGTAACTTCATGCTTTTACATGCCTTAAGTTGTATTGAGCAATTGGTGACAGACCCATATTGTATAGACCGATCTGCCTACGATTGGTGACGTGGTGTATGTTACGACGGTTGTCAGTGCTTCCCATAACATTTTCTGGTATTTATTGTTAGCTGTGTCGACCTGGAGGCCTGGATCAATTGAACAAAAAAAAAAATCCTGCCTTGATAGGGATTTGGGGTATGAATAGGATATGACCACCGGGCCGGCAGCCTTGCCACTGACTCTGAGCGTTTCACTGACTCCGGGCTTGCCACTGACTCGGGGGTAGCCACTGACGCCGGGCTTGTCACTCACTCGGGATTAACCACTAACTTCGGGCTGACCACTGACTAGAGGCGGTGGTTTAACACATTCGCCTGTACTCTCAAGTCTACTCAGCTAAAAATGGCCACCAGGAAATATCATAACAGACATTGACGGCCAGCATGATATTAAAAAGAACATGAACTGAGTACCCATTGGTTTAAATAGCTTTTGACTTCTGGTGTGTCTTCGGTACAGCTGAAAAAATGAGTTATTCGCCTGTTTTCATTGGTTCCATGTTTGATGTCACGGGCTGTCAGTTGGGGTACCACGAGAAAGATTCTTAACTGATTCAGTGCCAACTAAAAGTAAGGTTGGACCAAATACGGTGCACAATCAAATGAACGAGTATAATGTAAAATTCAGTTCCCTGGGCATTGAATTTTCGGAAGATACCACGAAATCAAACAAATAACTCGATGACCCTAATGTGCCGTTATATCGTCTTTCTGTGCAAATAGAAGGTCTCATTTGGTGATATATTATCCTTCGGCACTGAATCAATCAGCTAAATTAGTCGTTCCCTTTTCCTTTTGTTTCAATCAGAATGCATCCGTATTGTTTAGAAAATATACTTGTATCGTTTTCATACTGCAAGTTCTGTCCTTCTTGTCGTTTTACGATAAGTATTCTGACAAATATTATAAATGTCATAAATCAAATGTTCCAGACATATATATATATATATATATATATATATATATATATATATATATATATATATATATATATATATATATATATATATATATATATATATATACTTATAATCTCATCTCATCTCATCATGTTCCTCTTGTACCTTGCGGTGTCGAGGTAAAGTATAAACTTCGTGAGAGTGCCCGGTTATGGGCTTCGTATATCGACATTCCCATGGATTCTGTTATTCCCTCCTTCCAACGTTTACGTGGTCGGCCTCTTCCTCTGTTTCCATCTGGTCTGTACATCATTGCTTGTTGTGGAATGCTGTTGACTGGTAACCTACTTGCATGGCCAAACCATTTGACTTGCTGCTTTCTAATAAAATCTAGAGCAGCTTTAACCCCCACTTTAGTCCTGATTTCTTCATTTCTGATCTTATCTCTTCTTGATACGTTGAGTATTCTTCTCAGGAACCTCATTTCTGTTGTTGTGATTTTTCTTTTCTCTTTTTCTGTCATTGTCCAGGTTTGGCATTGGTAGCACAGAGTTGGTAGGAAGATTGTGTTGTAAAGTGCTTTCTTAGTAGTTTTTGATACATGTTTGTTCTTTAGTATTGGTGCCATTTGTCCAATGAGTTGATTTGCCTTATTGCATCTATTTTCGATCTCGTCTTCTGATCTGCCATTTGATGATATTATACTTCCTAGGTACTTGAAGCTCTTTACTTGTTTCAAGGGATGTTCGTTTAGGTGAATTGTTGCTGTTTGTTCTTCTTTAGTTATAGTCATTACCTCTGTTTTGCTTGTGCTAATTTTCATGTTATGTTCCCTACACATTTCGTTTAGACTATTCATGTGGTCTTGTAATTCAGCTTCTGATTTTGCTATTAGTGCTTGGTCGTCCGCAAACAGGAGTTCTCTAATGGTTAGATTTGCAGATGGTTCTTCTTCTGTGTTCTCGTCATGCGGTATTCTTGCTGTCTCTGCTTGGCTGGTTTCTTTACATATGTTGTCTATATATGTTATGAACAATAGAGGGGACAGGACACAGCCTTGTCGTACTCCAGATCTTATGGTGAAGGGTTCTGAGTGTCCTCCAGTTGCTCTCACTATGCATTCACTGTTGACTGTTGTTGTATAAACTTCTACATAGGTTTGTTAGATGTGTACTCACTCCATATTGTTTAAGGATTTCCCACAGCTTGTTTCTATCTACCCTATCAAATGCCTTTTCGGTCAGTCCGTTTATACTTCTTAGTTTTTCTACGAGCAGTATGAAGATCCCCTGCCGGCTTGCTAGGCCAGTCGCAGGTTTAGGACACTAATCTGACCACAGGGAGTCCATCCCCTATGGCGAGCCATAGCCCCTCGCGGTCATGGTTGCCCGGTTTGCACCACGTGGAGGTGGGGGTTGACTTGTGTAGTCTGCGGGTCATCGGCAGGCTACTAATTTTCGCTCTTCACCCCTCCTGGGAGAGGCTAGCCGATCCTAACCCCGCTGGCTGCAAGGCCAGGCGCATTCCACACCTTACAGACCCTCATATATATACATGTCTTTGAACAACCATCCGTGTGTAACGACCGCTATTTCGAAGCACTTATTCAACCCAGCCGGTCTCCCTGGAAGAGGAGTTAGCAGCTTTCTCCGTAACCCCGAATACTCTCGTGGTTGACGTGAGCGCACGAGAATTGGAAGCGGTTCGAGTCGCGCCAGTGACTTATGAGAGTATGGAGAAGGTCGTTCAGAAAGCAATGGCAAACTACGGAGCGTAATTTTGCCAATAAATCAACAATCAACTGAAAGATGCTGATGTTGACAGCGATGTCCTGTAAAGGATACGCAAAACATTATTATTCAACCCAACAAAATTCTTCCTTCCGTTGTTAACATCATTCTGTTTGGAGTGCAAAGAATTACTCTAGCAGACGAAAGCCATTCGCTGCAAATTGTTTCACGATGGAGGTGGACTGTGGAGGACATTTTTAATGACGTCATGTACTTCACTTTTCAAATTTGTTCTGCATACGAAGTATAGTGAGACATGACAAACACTCTGTAGATAGATAGATCAGGAATAATTGATACAATTTCACCGCTCCATTCGCAGAGGAATGCGTGAACGTGACACTCCGCAGTCGCCTACACATGACCAGATCAACAGATGTCAGAGACAAAAATAACAACCCAGTGCACATCGTCAGCGTGAAAGTCCTTACACAGCTCTCAAATTCCCCTTGCGTCCACCGAGAGACATATCACTATGGCGGTGGCACACTGGGGGCAAGCGACGGTTGCAGTGCTATCTTTAAAGTATGCTATGAAAAGGAAAGCCGTATAAAACATTGATTATAGATGTGCGATGTAAATGAATAGAAAGGTACAATAAAGCAGGGTAAATTAAATAAAGAGTGTGTTCCACACTTTGATCAACGGTGTTTGTGTTTGTAGTTTTGACAGAGCGGATTGTGAGAGAAATTGGTGGAGCCACACATTATATAGGAATGGATTATGAACATATTACTTACATACCAAACAGTGACAACACAAAGCAACATCTATACTAAATGGCACGAAAGAAGTAAGAAAACACGAAAAAAGTATGTATGTAAGGCAGAAAAGAAATGTGACAAACAGAAAGCCTACGACAAAAAATAAAAAACAAAAACAAAAGCAAAAACACTCACCAACAGAAAGCAATAACAAAAAGTAACAAGTCAATAATATAAAGCACTAACTAACAAGCCACTAAGGAAACAGCACTACACAACATCCAACAACAACTCGGAAAGTCCATTAATGTTGAATTGTGTAGATAGTTGAAGAATGAGCAGTCTGCAAATAGAATTTGCCTTGTATTTTGGGTCTAGATGCTAAAAAATTTGAAATCACCACGCTTCAATAATTTACGTTGTAGCCATTTAATCCCTATGCTCATATTTTTTTAGTAAGATATTGTCAGGTGCGCATTCAACTTCCAAGCCAAACTCTACGCCAAACCAAAATAATTCGATGACCTGGCTTGCAATATTCGCTTCCCGCTATTTTGCTTTATGTGTATTGAATCCTCCTACACTCCAGAACCAGATGAAAATAATATCGATCTCTGGTAAGTTCACCGTGCCTTATGCACTTTCATACCCATGTGGTCAGCAATGTTGCCTGTCTTTCTTTGTAGAGTGCAACCTCTAACTTACACCACCAGCCCGTGCAAATATAACAACTAGTTGAACCCGATCACAATACAGATTACCTACCATCTTTAAAGTAGTAGCACTGAGCAGTGGGGCGACTGGCCGAGTGGCTGCAACGTCAGGCTTCCATTGGAGAGACCCAGGTTGGATCTTCGGTTAGGTGATGTATACGTTTCTGTCGGAGCCAAAAAGAAAACCCTAACCTGCACAGTTCACGGCGACTGCACTAGTTAGCCGGCCTGAATTCCTCAGGCTCAGGATCCCCCCCCCCCCCCCCCCCCCCCCCCCCCCGCCCAACCCTTTCTCCCACCTTGTCTACACAGCAAGGTACTATCGGCTGTAATGACATTTTTTTGGGTCTTCTAACCTGTTCTTTTGGATATTTCCATTAGCCTCTTTAAAAATGTATAATAATTATTATTATTTATTGCTCGTGTAATGGAGGCTGGGTGGATTAGATTAAAGGCTTCGGCGGCCGCCCTAGCACAAGAAGACCACGTTCATCTCACGGTGATGGCTGTTTAGATTTATCACTAAATAAAAAAAATAAAATTGTATACCACCCCGTCTTCTGATCCTCGAGTAGTGGATCAAACATATAGCTACTTAGCAACGTTAACCCGGTCCAAAAAAAAAGCCTGAGGAAGTTGGATGTGTCGGCCGAAAGGGCGCAAAAAACGCAGCTCTGCTGTAAACAGACAAAGCGAATTTAGGTCTAAAATACGATCGTAGAATAAAGAAGAAAGATCAAGTTTTCTCCGAGGACTACAAACTGGGAGGCTCAGTATCCACTATTTACATGTTAACAATCGCTCAAGTGGAAATCGAACGAACGAGCGAGAGAACGAACACGTTTTATTTTTAAAGGGTTAAGAACTGGGTAAGTAGGCCCGTCTAGCATTTTATCCTTCTTATGTCTCTCTTTCCTAGATTATTTCATCCATATGAGGCTAACCGTGAACAACAACAGTTCAATATATGCATTATAAAGACTTAAGACATCGAACAGAGCAGGCCGAGCAGGCCGCTGCCCGGGCACAATTTGCACATTAGAAAAACCACCTTCTAAACCGCCGGCTCTGTGGTGAAAGGTTTACGAATGCAATTCGTAATCCCGCACACCTCGTTCGAAACACAGTTGTGCGAGATTTGGCAGCAGACCGCCTTGCTTTGGATTCCATACAATAGTATGAGTGCCGGTCGTTCAGAAAGCAATGGCAAACTACTGGACGCAAACTTGCCAAGAAATCACAAACAGCCAAAAAATGCTAGGGTTGCGAGCGACGTCCTATAAAGGATATGCCACTAACTTTAACTAACCTAATACGTTCTAGCATGTACTATCCTGGTACATGCATGTGGATCCACGACGGGGGTACGGAGTTCGTGCACTCTACTTAGATTCTTCTTGGGAGATCTATGGGAGAAGACTGAGTACGTGTGAATATATTCGTGTTTAATGAACGTGACCCTTTGAAACAAACAATCAAACAAACAAATAAGTCAAATATTAATGACACGTGCACACGTCCTATGCGTTTGCAAAGCATATATTGTTGTTGTTATTGTTGTTGAGATACATGAGCCAACGACAGCAGAGACAGAACCTGAACCCTCATTAGATGAAATTGCATGGACAATACAGAACCTGAAGAATGGTATATAACCTGGATGTGATGAGATACCAGCTGAGCTAATTAAAGCGGGAGGAGAAGAAAACATACAAATCTATCACGCATTATGTAAAAAGATATGGTAATATGGTATATGGCCAAAAGATTGGAAGAGAACTATTTTCATTCCAATACCAAAAAAGGGCAACCTGAAATTATGCACCAACTATAGAACTGTTGCTCTGTCATGCAAGTAAAATTCTACTAAAAATCATAATGTGAAGACTTCGTAAGAAAATGGAAAAAGAAATTAACGTGGATCAAGCTGGATTTAGACAAGGAAGAGGAACAAGAGATCACATTCTCAACATGCGTTTAATAACAGAGAAGTGCAGAGAATTTAATGTAAACCTATTCTCATGTTTTGTGGATTATTCAAAGGAATTTGACTGTGTACAACTGTGGTATAATAAAAACGTCCCTACCCTTTCCTATTTATGGACTCCCTTAAAAATAAACAAACCCTTACAATTACTGTTTAAGTAACTTACTTAATGTAGGAGAAAATAAAACAGCGATAGACTGACCGTGGCACAGCTAAATTTAGTTTGGCTTGTTTTCTCTCCCTTATCTGGCCAATCCTGGCGAGGGGGAAAACAAAGACTGAAGCGGCCATTTCTAGTCAAGAGAACTGACAAGAAAGTCGACCTTTCCCTTCGGGGAGAAGGTAGTTTGTTTTAAAACCATGATTCTCTTCAAGCTATTGGTATGTTATCTACATCATTAAGATATATTTATGTATTACCTAGACCAGTATGTTTAATTAAGAATTAGTTACAATTCTCTTAAACCAGGCTGGATGATGTTTACTAAGGAAACACAGGTGGGCGCCACGCTGTAATTTTTCCTATGTCTTACAATTTCAAATCCATATGTTAATATCTTGTATAGGCATTATGAACTTATATCTCACTAGTAGTGCTATAATCTATGAATATTATGTGTACTGTAAAGTATCAACTCTCATGTCTGAAACACATTCTAGAGATTTTCTCAATGTAGGAGCAGACCCCTGATTCATGCTTCATAGTAAAGAACTAGTGTCTGTCAATTTCATATTCCTATGTTAAAACTTCTAGGCACTGTGAACAATATCTCACTATTTATGCTTAGAAATCTGCAAATAATCTATGTACTATAGAAAGGTGTTTTATCCATGCGGGGACATACAAATGATTACGCATATTCCTGACTCGTACTTAGTCAGGGGATAAAATATTTTGCCACATTATAATCTGTAACTTGGAAATATAGTGCTAAATTTTAGTACCATTCTTTTGTTAACAGATTAGTAACCACTCCATATGAGGGTGAACATATAATCATTTCATAAAATAGTGTTAGGGACAGGCCATGTTTGAATATAAATTCATGAACAATTAAACGCGTGATGTAAATGTATGTTTGGATAGGATTCACTCCGCATCGCCTCACCGTAGTAGAAACAGAAGCGAAGATTGATGTGAATAAATTGCTTGCAATATTCAGAAGACTGGACCATGCGGCATAAGTTATTCTTATAAATACCCTCCGAATAATAGCAGTCATTGGCAAAACATATCACAGCGATTACTATCCTCATGTGCTGTACGCAGTGGGGGAAAACAATGGATGTTTTAGTTCATGAAGATAATTCAAAAACCTAGGCTCCCTGCATCATCATTATGATTATTATGTATGATTATCATGTACTTAATATCAGAGAAATGTACATGTATGTTTTTTTTTTGGTATGAGAATTTTCTCTGTTCTGATTGTTACTTTTTACTGTGGGAATATACATTTTAATGTTGCACCTTGGGATTAGAGGATGTTGATGTAAGAATACATATGTATGTCAGTACTTAAGAAGCCAATAGTGAATAGTCTTGACCTAGTGATGATTATAGTGCCGAAATGAAGACGCGGCATTAGAAACCACAGGGATTCTGTATAGGCTATTCTCTTCAAGTAATGAGAGAGACAATATCAACATGTTGGATGGACAGAATGACTTCACCCATCCAATAGTCCCAGTAACAACAGAACAAAATATAAGTGAGAAAATACCTTACTCACTATGAAGAGTCAGAATGGCTCTACTCAGCAATGAGGGACAGTGGAACATGGACACCCACTCCTTTCCCCTTCTCCCCTTGTTGTTTTGTATTTGTGTTTGTAATTGTGTTGTAAACCTTTTATCATAACACAGTAGGTTAATGCTAGTGTTGTATTCTTTGTCATCCCTTTTCTATAGAAGAGAAGCAGGTGGTGGTTGAATTTGGTGGGACTATATCACTAACACTGGATCCTGGGTAAACAGCCATAAAGTGAATGTCCAAACCATAGTCTGGATCTAGCAATACCTCAATGTTTACTGCGGCGCTCAATAGCTCCATAGCGAGCAACAGATAAATTAGAAGACAACTGACGGGGTGAGTGATTAAGTCCTATTTTAGTAGGAACATCCACATGTGGACTTCAAGATCTAATAATCTACAAAGATGAAGATCAACAGAGTAACGGACAACAGTGTATCGTCTGCTTTACGTCTGAGAAGTATCACCTATAAGCCTTATCACTCAGCAAAATCAGTGAAACTATGGGACAATCCTACAAGTTACTAAAACTAGCAACAGTGAAAGCCCTTCAACTGTTGGTTGGGTTACCAAGTTAATATCCAACAATGGATAAGTCTTCGAAAGAATGTCTCACAGCTGCAACAGTCAAACATGGAATTCAGCTATTCAACACTAAGTTCTGGCTCAATCAAATGGGGAGAAGACACTGAACCACATAAGCCAATACAACCAAGGTACAAACTGAATATCATCTGAAACATAACTACGAAACCAGATTACCTCAAGGTTCCAAACCCTGAACACCATCAGATAAAAGACCATATGAAAGCAACTAAATGTCTCTATATCTGCAACAAGAGGAATCATCCAATTGTTTGCAAACCTGTTACTGTGCTGGATTTATTCATCTGTGCGATATATGTAGGTATAGATCAATTGTGGCCCTAGTCACAGATACTACCATGAGATGCCTCTCAGTCAATTAAAGTTCTACACTGGACTAGATAACAACGACTAATTCCTTGCCGGTCCAAGGTCAGCCTAAATGCCATGGGTTATAGACTCGCGACTAGGTGGGTGAAACCTTAGTGTAAGCCAATTTGGTAGTCGGATATTATAAGCCGAGAAGCTGAATGGACGTCAACTTTTCATCAGACCTGATGATAAAGGGAATTACCTTCTGCAAAGCTTAAGTGGAACTCCTGAAGTATGACCAACCGGAGGCACCAAATTTCACAAACAGGGCACCGAGCCTAAGGCAACAGAATATTCGTGATTCTAGCCCCAAACGGAGGGGATATATGGTGTGTGATTTTTCAATTCCTGGGTTATGGAGTATAAAATAGTCACCAGCCAATTACCAGTGGATAAATATTAGGAACATAACTGAGTGCATTAATTCGGTACCCAGATAATGGGAAAAGGATCTAATCGACAGCAAAGGTGAACCCTTAACCGCACACCAGGAGCAAATTGACTCTATTAATTAGTTTAATTAAGTAGTACAAAATGCTGTTTATATGTTGGTATTTTTTTCTGAAGGTAACAGGTCAGTAGTTTTTTTTTCCAATGGTATATAGATGGTATAGTATTTTGACACCAACTCATTATTTTTAACAATGAGAGAATGGTAAAAGGTGTCAGAAACATGTTATTTTGGGTTCTATTTAATATCTTTATTTGCCTTAATTATGAGGGAAAATGAAAGTAGACCCAATTTGTGGTTGTTGTGTTGTTTGTAATAACATTGTTGTTGTTTTTTTGGGGTCACTGGGTACTATGTTGTAATACTGCATATCATTCCCATGCCTGTCTGAAAATGCATAGTGTTTATTACACCTATATATATATATGTAACTGCAGATCTTGAGTTAATACCTGAACTGTTTGTCCAAAAGTGTTGTGTACATCAAGTAAATGTGGTGTCCAACAAGTGGTTGTTTATATGTTAGTGAGCAATCAATATCCTTCTAGCATCTATAGTTAATTTAAAGGGTGATGAAGTGGGAAGGGAAACCTACACACAGATGCCATTGTTTCAAGGATGGAACTCTTTCCTCCTGGGATTTGTGGTAAATATCCCGGATCACCCTGCATTCTTACCAGTGACAGAGAATCAATAAAACCCCCTAGACATTTTAACGAACCATTCTCAGGAATTAAAATCCACATCCCACATGTGTGGTCCCGCCCGGTACGGACTTCACCTAGTAGTGGAGTAGTCCGTGAATTTAAAACTCATGGTAAACATCACAATTGGTGTATTATTGTGAGTATATGAATTCAGGGAAAACCTCTCGCAGGTAAACCAAGTCACTTCAGAATGTTATAGTGTTAGTAACAGACCTAATCACTCATTAGTATGAGCTGAGTCAAGTGTTATATGAACCCATAATGGCTCAGATAAATATAGGTTTTTTTTTGGTACAAAACTGTTCACAGGTAATATCTTGATTCTGGCAGATGCATCAGGTAGTTGGTTGTTGGGTATGAGATTTTTTTTTAAAAACTCATATTTTATATCTTATTGATGGGAAACTAAGTCCAGTAATGAACCTCCAGTAGTAAGGTCTCTGGGATGGTAAACTCACATAAGATAAGTAATTCAGTGAATGTTTAGAATTCATAGTCATTCCCATTTGATGTTTGAGGTATGGTTCTGCTACTCTGATATTCTCTTTAAATGGTTTAAAAGTGGTGTAGTCATGAACACACTACTATATTATGTATCCATAAGGTTTATGTTCCTACATATGAATCATGTGTTAATTAACTTATTTTGTCATTGATTATCATTGTATTTTCATGCTTGATCTGCTTGTATAATTCATGTAATATTGAAAAGTTACCAAGGCAGCAGAGAGTGATAGACAATTTTATAGATAATTAGGACAGATAAGTTAAAAATCCAATAAATTTTTTTTAAGGGAAAAATTTAATCAACAAATGATGATTCAGTAGGACAGTAAATAATACCTGAGAGATGAATTAAACCAGGGGAAAATAGCAGTAACTAAAGTAAATGAACTAATGGTAAGGCCAAAACCACCACTTGCAAAAATGTAGACATAGTTAATGGAAGGGAAGGAATATTGTAAGAATTTGCAGTATTTAGGGGCACCCTAATTTAATCCTTTTTTTCATATGACATAACATGTTCTACAACACCGGTAGTAAAGTAAAGTGAATAAATGATGGATACTTAGGAAGAAAAGCCATACCGACACTTATTCTACTCCACCGGTGATATGAGTAGTTATTAATAACTAACTCAGATGGCCCATATGTTAATGAGGGTCAAAACCAAAATATTCACCTGGTGATGTAAGTGAAACTGATCAACTCACTTACTGACCCAACAGAATATAAGGTATTTCTTTAAATTATCCACCCCGATTCCATTATTAATGGTAGCGGAAACAGACCGTATAGGTATGTAAAAGGTATAATTAAAGAATTAACTTAAGAAATTGGAATTTCAAATAAACTTCAGGAGATACCGGAAAAAATCTGTGCCAGTCTCTAGTCAGAGACTGAACATTTCAGATATTGGCTCCTTAACTTTGAAATTTACAGTTTAACCTCATTAAGTGAAATGTTCACTATGAGTAAGTCCTCATCAAAAAGAGGAGTGAAACAGCTTTTAGTTAGCGATTAGCTTACGTAAAGTTATTTCAATAATTGCCTAACTAACATTAATATTCTCATAAGGGAAGAATTAAGAAGGGCAAAAATAAGTGGTACAATAGAGGCGCGCGACTCAATTGTATTTTCTTTAAAACTAACCGAGTAACTAAATTCTAGATAATGCTCGAAGTCTACTAATAGGTAGATGAATCAGAAATCAATCGCAAGGACGAAACAGATTTCTACATCTCAGTTCTGACTAGGATTATATGCCAGCATTAAATATGTGAAAGCAGATCCAGACTAACAGAGATTAGCTTAAATAACTGATACGAATCAGTAAAAGCAACAATTAAATAAACAACTCTTGAAATAGATGCTGTTTATAAATAGGACGAACTCCTTGACGTGAAGACAGGGGAAACGCCTAAAACTTATACAGTGAACCCATGCTAGAAAAATGGAATATAGCTGTGTAAAAACCAAGCAAATTGGAGCAGATAGCTGAAGAATTGCTTGATATTTACTAGATTAGGAATTTCAATCAGGAATCCAGCTAGTAAATTATATAACAGTTCAAAGATAGACCTTAGTCAATCTAAATAAATCCAGAGTTTCCACGTATTAAACGGATGAAAACAAAACTGGAGAGAAACATTAAGAGTACCTTACCTGTTATCCTGAGGACACAACTCAGGAGACGCCAGTATGAGAGGGATATACAGATGTAACAGTAATTTTACTAAGACTAGTAATCCACATCCATAACTGGAAAGTGAACCAGCAACTTGATTGTCTGGAAGACTATCACAGGAAACATAAAAGGGGCTTTTAACTTCTCACTGAACTGATTATATATGGTAGGAGACAATACGTCTGAACCTACATAACAATGTATGTTGCTAAGTTGAAAATAGTCTAAAAACCTGGAGGGAAGCAGACGACGATCAATGTACGCCAAGCGACGCAAAATTGCTCGTAATTCAACACCAAAGCAACAAATACAGAGTGAAACTCAAACACATCAGTTAGAATTACTAATAAGGATTCTAGCGTAAAATAGATCTAGGTTAGAAGGAAAAGCAGAGAAGTAAGCTAAGAATTACTTCATTTCTGATAGATTCATGTTCCCCGTAATATTCGGTTCAGAGCGGAAATCTAGAAAAGTTGGACCTTGTTTACATGTTAGACGAGATTCTCCGGGAAAACCCACAAGAGAAAGGGACACCACTCTAATCAGTAGTTATCAAAACTGATCGGAAAATCCCATAACTCGACTAAATACCCAAACACATGATGTGTTGGATGAAAATGTATACAACAGGAACCATATTTAGCTTCCTTTAAATATCAGATCTATAGTTAAAACAAACGTCTAACTTACAGGGAGACGGGCGAGTTTAATATGCTATCAGTAGGACGCAGAATTAACCGTCGGTTTTAACATAATCTCAAGATTGATAATCTAATGAGAGAGAAATCAAGCTTAATGATGATATCTCAATTGTTTCAAAAAGTCGGTTTGATGCAGACAAACTAGTACTTGAAAGTAACAAATTATCAGATAACCACTCATATTTCAAACAATAGCTGACAACAGTGGAGAGGGTGCTACACTTTTTCACTAAAAGGGAAGTAAGCCATTAAGGTTATGCCAGTTGTCGTGACTATAAGAAAATGGACGTGGCCCTGATAGATTATCTAACATAGGGAAGTAATGCAAGAAATTAATAAGGGATGGATACTAGGTGAGTCAATGTAAAGACGGAAATTGTAGAGTACTATCTTGACCATTTAATTTCTGAAAGAAATAAATGTCTTAAATTGGGGAGGCGTGTGGTATAATAAAAACGTCCCTACCCTTTCCTATTTATGGACTCCCTTAAAAATAAACAAACCCTTACAATTACTGTTTAAGTAACTTACTTAATGTAGGAGAAAATAAAACAGCGATAGACTGACCGTGGCACAGCTAAATTTAGTTTGGCTTGTTTTCTCTCCCTTATCTGGCCAATCCTGGCGAGGGGGAAAACAAAGACTGAAGCGGCCATTTCTAGTCAAGAGAACTGACAAGAAAGTCGACCTTTCCCTTCGGGGAGAAGGTAGTTTGTTTTAAAACCATGATTCTCTTCAAGCTATTGGTATGTTATCTACATCATTAAGATATATTTATGTATTACCTAGACCAGTATGTTTAATTAAGAATTAGTTACAATTCTCTTAAACCAGGCTGGATGATGTTTACTAAGGAAACACAGGTGGGCGCCACGCTGTAATTTTTCCTATGTCTTACAATTTCAAATCCTTATGTTAATATCTTTTATAGGCATTGTGAACTTATATCTCACTAGTAGTGCTATAATCTATGAATATTATGTGTACTGTAAAGTATCAACTCTCATGTCTGAAACACATTCTAGAGATTTTCTCAATGTAGGAGCAGACCCCTGATTCATGCTTCATAGTAAAGAACTAGTGTCTGTCAATTTCATATTCCTATGTTAAAACTTCTAGGCACTGTGAACAATATCTCACTATTTATGCTTAGAAATCTGCAAATAATCTATGTACTATAGAAAGGTGTTTTATCCATGCGGGGACATACAAATGATTACGCATATTCCTGACTCGTACTTAGTCAGGGGATAAAATATTTTGCCACATTATAATCTGTAACTTGGAAATATAGTGCTAAATTTTAGTACCATTCTTTTGTTAACAGATTAGTAACCACTCCATATGAGGGTGAACATATAATCATTTCATAAAATAGTGTTAGGGACAGGCCATGTTTGAATATAAATTCATGAACAATTAAACGCGTGATGTAAATGTATGTTCGGATAGGATTCACTCCGCATCGCCTCACCGTAGTAGAAACAGAAGCGAAGATTGATGTGAATAAATTGCTTGCAATATTCAGAAGACTGGACCATGCGGCATAAGTTATTCTTATAAATACCCTCCGAATAATAGCAGTCATTGGCAAAACATATCACAGCGATTACTATCCTCATGGCTGTACGCAGTGGGGGAAAACAATGGATGTTTTAGTTCATGAAGATAATTCAAAAACCTAGGCTCCCTGCATCATCATTATGATTATTATGTATGATTATCATGTACTTAATATCAGAGAAATGTACATGTATGTTTTTTTTCTGGTATGAGAATTTTCTTTGTTCTGATTGTTACTTTTTACTGTGGGAATATACATTTTAATGTTGCACCGTGGGATTAGAGGATGTTGATGTAAGAATACATGTGTATGTCAGTACTTAAGAAGCCAATAGTGAATAGTCTTGACCTAGTGATGATTATAGTGCCGAAATGAAGACGCGGCATTAGAAACCACAGGGATTCTGTATAGGCTATTCTCTTCAAGTAATGAGAGAGACAATATCAACATGTTGGATGGACAGAATGACTTCACCCATCCAATAGTCCCAGTAACAACAGAACAAAATATAAGTGAGAAAATACCTTACTCACTATGAAGAGTCAGAATGGCTCTACTCAGCAATGAGGGACAGTGGAACATGGACACCCACTCCTTTCCCCTTCTCCCCTTGTTGTTTTGTATTTGTGTTTGTAATTGTGTTGTAAACCTTTTACCATAACACAGTAGGTTAATGCTAGTGTTGTATTCTTGTCATCCCTTTTCTATAGAAGAGAAGCAGGTGGTGGTTGAATTTGGTGGGACTATATCACTAACACTGGATCCTGGGTAAACAGCCATAAAGTGAATGTCCAAACCATAGTCTGGATCTAGCAATACCTCAATGTTTACTGCGGCGCTCAATAGCTCCATAGCGAGCAACAGATAAATTAGAAGACAACTGACGGGGTGAGTGATTAAGTCCTATTTTAGTAGGAACATCCCACATGTGGACTTCAAGATCTAATAATCTACAAAGATGAAGATCAACAGAGTAACTGACAACAGTGTATCGTCTGCTTTACGTCTGAGAAGTATCACCTATAAGCCTTATCACTCAGCAAAATCAGTGAAACTATGGGACAATCCTACAAGTTACTAAAACTAGCAACAGTGAAAGCCCTTCAACTGTTGGTTGGGTTACCAAGTTAATATCCAACAATGGATAAGTCTTCGAAAGAATGTCTCACAGCTGCAACAGTCAAACATGGAATTCAGCTATTCAACACTAAGTTCTGGCTCAATCAAATGGGGAGAAGACACTGAACCACATAAGCCAATACAACCAAGGTACAAACTGAATATCATCTGAAACATAACTACGAAACCAGATTACCTCAAGGTTCCAAACCCTGAACACCATCAGATAAAAGACCATATGAAAGCAACTAAATGTCTCTATATCTGCAACAAGAGGAATCATCCAATTGTTTGCAAACCTGTTACTGTGCTGGATTCATTCATCTGTGGATATATGTAGGTATAGATCAAGTGTGGCCCTAGTCACAGATACTACCATGAGATGCCTCTCAGTCAATTAAAGTTCTACACTGGACTAGATAACAACGACTAATTCCTTGCCGGTCCAATGTCAGCCTAAATGCCATGGGTTATAGACTCGCGACTAGGTGGGTGAAACCTTAGTGTAAGCCAATTTGGTAGTCGGATATTATAAGCCGAGAAGCTGAATGGACGTCAACTTTTCATCAGACCTGATGATAAAGGGAATTACCTTCTGCAAAGCTTAAGTGGAACTCCTGAAGTATGACCAACCGGAGGCACCAAATTTCACAAACAGGGCACCGAGCCTAAGGCAACAGAATATTCGTGATTCTAGCCCCAAACGGAGGGGATATATGGTGTGTGATTTTTCAATTCCTGGGTTATGGAGTATAAAATAGTCACCAGCCAATTACCAGTGGATAAATATTAGGAACATAACTGAGTGCATTAATTCGGTACCCAGATAATGGGAAAAGGATCTAATCGACAGCAAAGGTGAACCCTTAACCGCACACCAGGAGCAAATTGACTCTATTAATTAGTTTAATTAATAGTACAAAATGCTGTTTATATGTTGGTATTTTTTTTTTCTGAAGGTAACAGGTCAGTAGTTTTTTTTTCCAATGGTATATAGATGGTATAGTATTTTGACACCAACTCATTATTTTTAACAATGAGAGAATGGTAAAAGGTGTCAGAAACATGTTATTTTGGGTTCTATTTAATATCTTTATTTGCCTTAATTATGAGGGAAAATGAAAGTAGACCCAATTTGTGGTTGTTGTGTTGTTTGTAATAACATTGTTGTTGTTTTTTTGGGGTCACTGGGTACTATGTTGTAATACTGCATATCATTCCCATGCCTGTCTGAAAATGCATAGTGTTTATTACACCTATATATATGTAACTGCAGATCTTGAGTTAATACCTGAACTGTTTGTCCAAAAGTGTTGTGTACATCAAGTAAATGTGGTGTCCAACAAGTGGTTGTTTATATGTTGTGAGCAATCAATATCCTTCTAGCATCTATAGTTAATTTAAAGGGTGATGAAGTGGGAAGGGAAACCTACACACAGATGCCATTGTTTCAAGGATGGAACTCTTTCCTCCTGGGATTTGTGGTAAATATCCCTGATCACCCTGCATTCTTACCAGTGACAGAGAATCAATAATACCCCCTAGACATTTTAACGAATCATTCTCAGGAATTAAAATCCACATCCCACATGTGGGGGCTCGTCCGGGATACGGACTTCACCTAGTAGTGGAGTAGTCCGTGAATTTAAAACTCATGGTAAACATCACAATTGGTGTATTATTGTGAGTATATGAATTCAGGGAAAACCTCTCGCAGGTAAACCAAGTCACTTCAGAATGTTATAGTGTTAGTAACAGACCTAATCACTCATTAGTATGAGCTGAGTCAAGTGTTATATGAACCCATAATGGCTCAGATAAATATAGGTTTTTTTTTTGGTACAAAACTGTTCACAGGTAATATCTTGATTCTGGCAGATGCATCAGGTAGTTGGTTGTTGGGTATGAGATTTTTTTTTAAAAACTCATATTTTATATCTTATTGATGGGAAACTAAGTCCAGTAATGAACCTCCAGTAGTAAGGTCTCTGGGATGGTAAACTCACATAAGATAGGTAATTCAGTGAATGTTTAGAATTCATAGTCATTCCCATTTGATGTTTGAGGTATGGTTCTGCTACTCTGATATTCTCTTTAAATGGTTTAAAAGTGGTGTAGTCATGAACACACTACTATATTATGTATCCATAAGGTTTATGTTCCTACATATGAATCATGTGTTAATTAATTATTTTGTCATTGATTATCATTGTATTTTCATGCTTGATCTGCTTGTATAATTCATGTAATATTGAAAAGTTACCAAGGCAGCAGAGAGTGATAGACAATTGTATAGATAATTAGGACAGATAAGTTAGAAATCCAATAAATTTTTTTTAAAGGGAAAAATTTAATCAACAAATGATGATTCAGTAGTACAGTAAATAATACCTGAGAGATGAATTAAACCAGGGGAAAATAGCAGTAACTAAAGTAAATGAACTAATGGTAAGGCCAAAACCACCACTTGCAAAAATGTAGACATAGTTAATGGAAGGGAAGGAATATTGTAAGAATTTGCAGTATTTAGGGGCACCCTAATTTAATCCTTTTTTTCATATGACATAACATGTTCTACAACACCGGTAGTAAAGTAAAGTGAATAAATGATGGATACTTAGGAAGAAAAGCCATACCGACACTTATTCTACTCCACCGGTGATATGAGTAGTTATTAATAACTAACTCAGATGGCCCATATGTTAATGAGGGTCAAAACCAAAATATTCACCTGGTGATGTAAGTGAAACTGATCAACTCACTTACTGACCCAACAGAATATAAGGTATTTCTTTAAATTATCCACCCCGATTCCATTATTAATGGTAGCGGAAACAGACCGTATAGGTATGTAAAAGGTATAATTAAAGAATTAACTTAAGAAATTGGAATTTCAAATAAACTTCAGGAGATACCGGAAAAAATCTGTGCCAGTCTCTAGTCAGAGACTGAACATTTCAGATATTGGCTCCTTAACTTTGAAATTTACAGTTTAATCCTCATTAAGTGAAATGTTCACTATGAGTAAGTCCTCATCAAAAAGAGGAGTGAAACAACTTTTTAGTTAGCGATTAGCTTACGTAAAGTTATTTCAATAATTGCCTAACTAACATTAATATTCTCATAAGGGAAGAATTAAGAAGGGCAAAAATAAGTGGTACAATAGAGGCGCGCGACTCAATTGTATTTTCTTTAAAACTAACCGAGTAACTAAATTCTAGATAATGCTCGAAGTCTACTAATAGGTAGATGAATCAGAAATCAATCGCAAGGCGAAACAGATTTCTACATCTCAGTTCTGACTAGGATTATATGCCAGCATTAAATATGTGAAAGCAGATCCAGACTAACAGAGATTAGCTTAAATAACTGATACGAATCAGTAAAAGCAACAATTAAATAAACAACTCTTGAAATAGATGCTGTTTATAAATAGGACGAACTCCTTGACGTGAAGACAGGGGAAACGCCTAAAACTTATACAGTGAACCCATGCTAGAAAAATGGAATATAGCTGTGTAAAAACCAAGCAAATTGGAGCAGATAGCTGAAGAATTGCTTGATATTTACTAGATTAGGAATTTCAATCAGGAATCCAGCTAGTAAATTATATAACAGTTCAAAGATAGACCTTAGTCAATCTAAATAAATCCAGAGTTTCCACGTATTAAACGGATGAAAATAAAACTGGAGAGAAACATTAAGAGTACCTTACCTGTTATCTTGAGGACACAACTCAGGAGACGCCAGTATGAGAGGGATATACAGATGTAACAGTAATTTTACTAAGACTAGTAATCCACATCCATAACTGGAAAGTGAACCAGCAACTTGATTGTCTGGAAGACTATCACAGGAAACATAAAAGGGGCTTTTAACTTCTCACTGAACTGATTATATATGGTAGGAGACAATACGTCTGAACCTACATAACAATGTATGTTGCTAAGTTGAAAATAGTCTAAAAACCTGGAGGGAAGCAGACGACGATCAATGTACGCCAAGCGACGCAAAATTGCTCGTAATTCAACACCAAAGCAACAAATACAGAGTGAAACTCAAACACATCAGTTAGAATTACTAATAAGGATTCTAGCGTAAAATAGATCTAGGTTAGAAGGAAAAGCAGAGAAGTAAGCTAAGAATTACTTCATTTCTGATAGATTCATGTTCCCCGTAATATTCGGTTCAGAGCGGAAATCTAGAAAAGTTGGACCTTGTTTACATGTTAGACGAGATTCTCCGGGAAAACCCACAAGAGAAAGGGACACCACTCTAATCAGTAGTTATCAAAACTGATCGGAAAATCCCATAACTCGACTAAATACCCAAACACATGATGTGTTGGATGAAAATGTATACAACAGGAACCATATTTAGCTTCCTTTAAATATCAGATCTATAGTTAAAACAAACGTCTAACTTACAGGGAGACGGGCGAGTTTAATATGCTATCAGTAGACGCAGAATTAACCGTCGGTTTTAACATAATCTCAAGATTGATAATCTAATGAGAGAGAAATCAAGCTTAATGATGATATCTCAATTGTTTCACAAAGTCGGTTTGATGCAGACAAACTAGTACTTGAAAGTAACAAATTATCAGATAACCACTCCTATTTCAAACAATAGCTGACAACAGTGGAGAGGGTGCTACACTTTTTCACTAAAAGGGAAGTAAGCCATTAAGGTTATGCCAGTTGTCGTGACTATAAGAAAATGGACGTGGCCCTGATAGATTATCTAACATAGGGAAGTAATGCAAGAAATTAATAAGGGATGGATACTAGGTGAGTCAATGTAAAGACGGAAATTGTAGAGTACTTCTTGAACCATTTAATTTCTGAAAGAAATAAATGTCTTAAATTGGGGAGGCGTGTGGTATAATAAAAACGTCCCTACCCTTTCCTATTTATGGACTCCCTTAAAAATAAACAAACCCTTACAATTACTGTTTAAGTAACTTACTTAATGTAGGAGAAAATAAAACAGCGATAGACTGACCGTGGCACAGCTAAATTTAGTTTGGCTTGTTTTCTCTCCCTTATCTGGCCAATCCTGGCGAGGGGGAAAACAAAGACTGAAGCGGCCATTTCTAGTCAAGAGAACTGACAAGAAAGTCGACCTTTCCCTTCGGGGAGAAGGTGGTTTGTTTTAAAACCATGATTCTCTTCAAGCTATTGGTATGTTATCTACATCATTAAGATATATTTATGTATTACCTAGACCAGTATGTTTAATTAAGAATTAGTTACAATTCTCTTAAACCAGGCTGGATGATGTTTACTAAGGAAACACAGGTGGGCGCCACGCTGTAATTTTTCCTATGTCTTACAATTTCAAATCCATATGTTAATATCTTGTATAGGCATTATGAACTTATATCTCACTAGTAGTGCTATAATCTATGAATATTATGTGTACTGTAAAGTATCAACTCTCATGTCTGAAACACATTCTAGAGATTTTCTCAATGTAGGAGCAGACCCCTGATTCAGGCTTCATAGTAAAGAACTAGTGTCTGTCAATTTCATATTCCTATGTTAAAACTTCTAGGCACTGTGAACAATATCTCACTATTTATGCTTAGAAATCTGCAAATAATCTATGTACTATAGAAAGGTGTTTTATCCATGCGGGGACATACAAATGATTACGCATATTCCTGACTCGTACTTAGTCAGGGGATAAAATATTTTGCCACATTATAATCTGTAACTTGGAAATATAGTGCTAAATTTTAGTACCATTCTTTTGTTAACAGATTAGTAACCACTCCATATGAGGGTGAACATATAATCATTTCATAAAATAGTGTTAGGGACAGGCCATGTTTGAATATAAATTCATGAACAATTAAACGCGTGATGTAAATGTATGTTCGGATAGGATTCACTCCGCATCGCCTCACCGTAGTAGAAACAGAAGCGAAGATTGATGTGAATAAATTGCTTGCAATATTCAGAAGACTGGACCATGCGGCATAAGTTATTCTTATAAATACCCTCCGAATAATAGCAGTCATTGGCAAAACATATCACAGCGATTACTATCCTCATGTGCTGTACGCAGTGGGGGAAAACAATGGATGTTTTAGTTCATGAAGATAATTCAAAAACCTAGGCTCCCTGCATCATCATTATGATTATTATGTATGATTATCATGTACTTAATATCAGAGAAATGTACATGTATGTCTTTTTCTGGTATGAGAATTTTCTTTGTTCTGATTGTTACTTTTTACTGTGGGAATATACATTTTAATGTTGCACCTTGGGATTAGAGGATGTTGATGTAAGAATACATAGTGTATGTCAGTACTTAAGAAGCCAATGGTGAATAGTCTTGACCTAGTGATGATTATAGTGCCGAAATGAAGACGCGGCATTAGAAACCACAGGGATTCTGTATAGGCTATTCTCTTCAAGTAATGAGAGAGACAATATCAACATGTTGGATGGACAGAATGACTTCACCCATCCAATAGTCCCAGTAACAACAGAACAAAATATAAGTGAGAAAATACCTTACTCACTATGAAGAGTCAGAATGGCTCTACTCAGCAATGAGGGACAGTGGAACATGGACACCCACTCCTTTCCCCTTCTCCCCTTGTTGTTTTGTATTTGTGTTTGTAATTGTGTTGTAAACCTTTTACCATAACACAGTAGGTTAATGCTAGTGTTGTATTCTTGTCATCCCTTTTCTATAGAAGAGAAGCAGGTGGTGGTTGAATTTGGTGGGACTATATCACTAACACTGGATCCTGGGTAAACAGCCATAAAGTGAATGTCCAAACCATAGTCTGGATCTAGCAATACCTCAATGTTTACTGCGGCGCTCAATAGCTCCATAGCGAGCAACAGATAAATTAGAAGACAACTGACGGGGTGAGTGATTAAGTCCTATTTTAGTAGGAACATCCCACATGTGGACTTCAAGATCTAATAATCTACAAAGATGAAGATCAACAGAGTAACTGACAACAGTGTATCGTCTGCTTTACGTCTGAGAAGTATCACCTATAAGCCTTATCACTCAGCAAAATCAGTGAAACTATGGGACAATCCTACAAGTTACTAAAACTAGCAACAGTGAAAGCCCTTCAACTGTTGGTTGGGTTACCAAGTTAATATCCAACAATGGATAAGTCTTCGAAAGAATGTCTCACAGCTGCAACAGTCAAACATGGAATTCAGCTATTCAACACTAAGTTCTGGCTCAATCAAATGGGGAGAAGACACTGAACCACATAAGCCAATACAACCAAGGTACAAACTGAATATCATCTGAAACATAACTACGAAACCAGATTACCTCAAGGTTCCAAACCCTGAACACCATCAGATAAAAGACCATATGAAAGCAACTAAATGTCTCTACATCAGCAACAAGAGGAATCATCCAATTGTTTGCAAACCTGTTACTGTGCTGGATTCATTCATCTGTGCATATATGTAGGTATAGATCAATTGTGGCCCTAGTCACAGATACTACCATGAGATGCCTCTCAGTCATATAAAGTTCTACACTGGACTAGATAACAACGACTAACTCTTTGCTGGTCCAATGTCAACCTAAATGCCATGGGTTATAGACTCGCGACTTGGTGGGTGTAAAATCTTTGTTGAACTACTTGGGATTCTGATATTAAAAGCAGAGAAGCTGAATGGACGTCTACTTGGCACCATGTATGGTGAGATGGTAAAGTACCTTCTGCAGAGCTTAAGTGGAAATTCCGGAAAGTTAGACCAACCTGAGGCCCCAAATTTCAAAAAAGACACCGAGCCTACTGCAACAGAGTACTCGAAGATTCTAGCCCCAAACGGAGGGGATATATGGTGTGTGATTTTTTAATTCCTGGGTTATGGAGTATAAAATAGTCACCAGCCAATTACCAGTGGATAAATATTAGGAACATAACTGAGTGCATTAATTCGGTACCCAGATAATGGGAAAAGGATCTAATCGACAGCAAAGGTGAACCCTTAACCGCACACCAGGAGCAAATTGACTCTATTAATTAGTTTAATTAATAGTACAAAATGCTGTTTATATGTTGGTTTTTTTTTCTGAAGGTAACAGGTCAGTAGTTTTTTTTTCCAATGGTATATAGATGGTATAGTATTTTGACACCAACTCATTATTTTTAACAATGAGAGAATGGTAAAAGGTGTCAGAAACATGTTATTTTGGGTTCTATTTAATATCTTTATTTGCCTTAATTATGAGGGAAAATGAAAGTAGACCCAATTTGTGGTTGTTGTGTTGTTTGTAATAACATTGTTGTTGTTTTTTGGGGTCACTGGGTACTATGTTGTAATACTGCATATCATTCCCATGCCTGTCTGAAAATGCATAGTGTTTATTACACCTATATATATATGTAACTGCAGATCTTGAGTTAATACCTGAACTGTTTGTCCAAAAGTGTTGTGTACATCAAGTAAATGTGGTGTCCAACAAGTGGTTGTTTATATGTTGTGAGCAATCAATATCCTTCTAGCATCTATAGTTAATTTAAAGGGTGATGAAGTGGGAAGGGAAACGTACACACAGATGCCATTGTTTCAAGGATGGAACTCTTTCCTCCTGGGATTTGTGGTAAATATCCCGGATCACCCTGCATTCTTACCAGTGACAGAGAATCAATAAAACCCCCTAGACATTTTAACGAACCATTCTCAGGAATTAAAATCCACATCCCACAACAACTTCAGAAACTTTGGGACATCATGAGGAATATGGGCTTTCCACCACATGTAATACAACTCATAGACCAACAAGCAGCAGTTAGAATAGATGGCGAGGCATCAGATTGGTTTGACATCAAGCAAGGAGTCCATCAAGGATGTGTGCTGTCACCCTATTTGTTTAACCTGTACGCCGAAAATATAATGTGAAATGTAAGAAATGATTTAAATAGAGAGCTATATGATGCCCTAAATATCGGTGGTCTTGACATACCCGAGATTCGGTATGCTGATGATACAGTATTGTTATCCACAACACAGACTGGTATAGAAAACCTAATAGCCTTAACCCAATTGAATAGTGAAAATCACAACTTGTATCTTAACATTGCAAAAACAACGATAATGCATACAGATAAAACCACTATGGAGAAAGAAATGTTAATGAGGAAAAATTGGAGGTGGTGGAAAATTTTGAATATTGTGGGTCATTGATTACCAACAACGGTGAAACAATGAAAGAAATTAAACGACGACTATCAATTGCTCTTCAAAGACTAAAACAACTAAATAAATTATGGAATGGGACAGACAGAACTATAAAAATAAGATTTTTAAGAGCGTGCATATTTCCCATTGCAACATACGCCTGTGAGACCTGGACACTTAATAAACAAGCTGAGCAGCGCATAAATGCCTTTGAATATAAATGTTATAGACGAGTTCTAAGAATATCTTGGGTAAAGAAAAGAACAAATGCATCCATACTTCAAGAGCTGAATATTGAAGAAGGTTGGCTGTTAAAAACGATAAAACAAAGAAAATTGAAACATTCTGGTCACTTGAAACGTCACGAAAGTTTGGAGAGAACAATAATGGAGGGGTATATGCTTGAGAAGAGAGGAAGAGGAAGGCCAAAGAGAAGATAGGTGCAGGATGTGGCGGATGATCTCCAGATGGGTGTGTCGGACTCGGGACATCTTGCTTATGATCGAGAGGTTTTCCGGAAGGTTGTTATGGGAGCGAGGTTCTGCAAAGGGCATGCTACTGAATGAATGAATGAATTGTTGTCGTTGTTGTTTAAGAGTAACATAATGCGAGAACAAACGTACGAACGAACGAAAATCTTTATTTTCAAAAGGTTAAGAATTGGGCACGCAGGCCCGTCTGACATTCCCCCCTTCTTCTCTATTTCCTCTCATACATTCTTTCATTCAACATCTCTTATGAAGCAATTCTTTGACAACAAAGGAACAGTAAGTATTAAAACGCATGAAAAATAATTAATAATACATGACTCGTCGAGGCAATGTTTAACATGGGCATCATAAATACCCAAGGTGGGTGTAACGTGCCATACATATGGGAATGTTTTTTTTTGCGGGGGGGGGGGGGGGGGGGGGGGGGCTAGTTGTCGTTCGAGATAATTTACCATTATTATTGCCTTTGTTGCTGTTTTTTGTTAAAGGGGGTATGTAGTCTGTCCTGGGGTAGTGTTCAAAGAGGTTGCGACTGTATGTATAATGATTGGTGGTGTCTTTGATTTGTTGTTTAAGATTGTTCCACAACTGAGTGGCAGAGTACGATAAGCCTGTTTTATATAAGTCTATCCTAGGTTTAGGGACATGAAGTATATTTAGTCGTTTGCTATATCTTGCGTTATATTTAAGCAATGGCCAAAGGTAGCTTGGGGCATTTTGAAATAGGATTTTGTGAATTAGTTTAACCTTATTAAAAAGTAGGCGTTTGTGGAGTGGCAGTAACTGAAGACGTTCATGTAGGTTAGAATTGTCTGTAAGCTTTTCACCATTGATTAGACGCACTGCCCTTTTCTGGAGTGAATAAAGGCGTTTTGTTATTGATTTGGAGCATCCATCCAAGATTGTGGAGCAATAATCAATATGTGTTTGTATGTGGGAAGTATAGAATATCTTTCTTGTGTTTTCGTCGAGGAAATTTTTAATTTTGGCAAGTTGGTATACTTTTTTGGCTATTTGTTTAACTAGAGCATGAACATGGGAATTAAAGGATAGATTTTGATCTATGATAAGACCCAGTGCCTTATGCTCGGTTACACTTTCTATAGGCATGCTACCAATGTGCAGCAGAAGAGTTCTCTGCGAGTGTAGCGTGTGAAGTCTTTGCATGGTTCCTATTAACATAGATGTTGTTTTAGAAATATTAATTTGCATGCGGTTTTGCATGAGTCTAGTTAACTACACTATTTATTTCCTGTTGCAAGGATAATTCTAAAACATTACAATCAATAGCGTTTGTATATACTGTGCAGTCGTCTGCAAATATATTGCAGGACGATGACAGATATAAGGGAAGATCATTTATATAAATGGAAAATAACAGAGGGCCAAGTATAGACCCCTGAGGTACTCCAGTATTAATGGTAATGGCTTTGGATAGAGATTTACTTTGTGATACTACTTGTTTTCTGTGTAATAAAAATGAGTTTATTAATGCAAACTATATTAAAGCTTACTTTCATTGTTTCTATTTTTAAATATTGAGCACAACCCACTACTGGCAACGCCGATCGCATTCTGGTATGAACCTAAGGCCTATCCACGTCAATATGGAAGCACTATACTCGAGTTTCGCCCTCATTTGAGCTCGTCAGTAATGCACATCCTTGACCGGACCCGGAAAGACCCGGTTTCTATTTTTGTTTAAAATTAGGATAGTGTGATCTATCATATCGAATGCTTTTCAAAAGTCTATAAACATCGTTCCACAAACAGTATTGTTGTTAATATTTTGATGCCAGTTTTCTATCATGTTTATTAGGGCCGTATGACAGGTATTGGATCAAGGGGAGAGATAAGAAGGAAAGAATGTTAAACGGGCCTGTCTGTCCAGTTCTTAACTCTTGGAAAAATAGAATTCGTTAATTCGTTCTTCGTTCAATCATATACTTCAGAATATATTCTATGTTTTTCAAATAATTGTAAATAATTAAAAAATAGCGTATCTCTTTATCCTATTACGACTCGACCCCAGCTAAGAAGAACATTGAGATAAATCGTCAAAGTTCCAGGGTAGGAAGATAAATTTTTATCTTAACTTTATTAGGAAATCGCTATCACAACATGTAGTGTGATAGATGTGATTTATATGAGATTACCAGCGTGCTCGCGGATAACACCAGAAAAGCTGCACTTTCCTCTTGTATACCATTTAAGCAGAAACTTCACTAAGTGCAGGACCCACATAGCACCAGCAACAATATCTATATCTGTATCCTTCATTTTTGTTGTCGTTCATCCCAAATGTTTGTTTCAGACTAAGTGTCTTGAGCCTGTTTACACCACAGTTGTATTATTGACGCCTTTTGGCCGTCACATCCGGCTTCTTCGGACTTTTGTATTTCCTCCCCAGATATCTGTTTTCCAGAACCACACATGCGAAAATATTATCTTATGGGTCATCATTATCCAGTGGCTTGTCGAGCTAGGAATTCCCTCCCTCATATCAGTGTTTATACATTTCTCTATATCATAATCCAGATGTCCTGTCTGTGTTGTCATTGTAAATTATCCTTCACATCTTGTTGGATGTCACGGGTACAGATTCCGATCTATGTTGCGGTTTTTTTTTCTCTGCTGCCCGGGTACAATTACCTACACAATTATCTTGTCTACTTTTTCATAGAGGAGAGAAACTAATAGAATGGGCAAATATTAATGCTATGATAATTGGAAAAACATGGTTTAAACACTATTAAAGACGACTATACACATGGACTGGCAAGAGAAGGTCCACCAGAGAGACGAATGGAGACGGATTGTATTTGCAGCAAAGAACCTCAATGGCTCGGAAAGCTGAAGAAGAAGAAGAAGAATACACATGGAACAGCCCTGATAAGAAAATACGCAACCAAATTTATTACATACTTATAAATACAATATCCAGAAATGCGTTAACTAATGTTAAGACAATGCCTGGTGTTGACTGTAATAGTGATCATGTGGACAAATAAAAGTAAGATTAAAGAGAAGGGACAAACATGATTAAGAATTTGAGACTTAATAAATAGGTTCTGAAAGTAGAAATAGAAATTCAAGTACAAAACAGAGTGACTGTGAAAAAATAGGTACAATGCAATAGCTAAAATACAGAGTAAAAATTAACAATGGGAAATGTGAAGGAACTCCATTCATCAAACTAGCAAAGAAATATTACCTCAGAGAAGCCAAAAAGCCAAGAAAGAATGGATGAATGAACACATCTTAATGCTGATGGAAAAAAATAAAACATAACAAAAATGACAAACAATAATATGCTAAGATAAATAAAGAAATAAGAGATAAATGTATGAAGGCAAAAGAAAGTTAGTTAACCGAGCAGTGCAAAAAGAAAATTGAATTAAATTACTTGAAAGATTTTTTAAAAATGCTGGGAAGAAAAATAAGAATAAATACAGGGTTATTAAAATCAAAAACAGGAAAGATATTATTGGAGAAATGTGCTATAATGAAATGGTGCAGTGAATATATAAGAGAATGATATGATGGAGACAGGGAAGAATTAACAGAAGAAAGTCACTTAGAAAACCCACCTATACTAAAAGAAGAAGTCGCTGACGCTATGGAATATATGAAGAAAGGAAAAACAGCTGCGCCAGATGAAATCACAATAGAAAAATTAGAAGTATTAGGAGAATTTGGAGTAGATATATTAACCAAAATGTTGAATTATATTTACAGCAGTGGATATTTACCGAGCGATATGCTGAAATCTGTATTTATAGCTATACCAAAAAGACCAGAATGCGAAGATTTTTGTACAATTAACCTCATAACCCATGTCACTAAACTTCTACTCAGAATTATAATGAGAAGAACAAGAAATATAATAAAAATGGAAATTATGGAAGAACAATATAGTATTGTGGAAGAAAAGGGTACAAACAATGCAATATATATATATATATTACGAACACTAATAGACAGGTCGATAGAGAAATAGAGAGACATATATTTATGCTTCATAGATTATACTAAGGCATTTGATAAAGTAAAACATGATGAGCTGATTAAAATGTTGGAAGATATCAACATTGGTTGGAAAGATTTAAGATATAATAAAGAATATTTACTGGAACCAAATAGCAGCAATTAAAATGGAAAATAAAGAGGATAGTTATGAACAGATAAAGCTAGGAGTATGACAGGGGTGTGTCTTGTCACCAGATCTCTTCTCCCTATATAGCGAAGTAATAATGAGAGAGATCAAAGAGATGCCAGGAATACTAATCGGAGGATATAATATAAACAATATACGCTATGCAGATGGCACATTATTGGTGGCGAATAATGCAACAGATCTATAACAATTGTTGGACATTGTGATAACAGAGAGTGCAAAGAAAGGACTCTCCTTGAATATCAAGAAAACAATAACAATGGCGATATCAAAGAAAATGGTGACACCAAAATGTGACATAGAAATAGAAAGGAAAATTCTTAACCAAGTGGATAATTTTAAATATCTTGGGGCATTTATAACATCAGATGGCAGATGCACAACAGAGATTAAGAGCATAATAGGGCAAGCAAAAGTTGCATTCCAGAAAATGAAGAGTATCTTATGCAATAAGTCACTTTCAATGAATGTAGGAAAGAGAGTGCTAAAATGCCACATGGAACCAATTTTGATGTATGAAGCGAATCTTGGAATGTAAATGAGTAAATTAGGAAGAGCTTAGAAGCAACAGAGATGTGGTTTTTTAGACAAATGTTGCGAATTCTTTGGACTGCTATAGTAACTAACAACAATTGCCTGAAAGAGATTAATGAAACTAGAACATTATATACAACAATAAGAAAGAGACAAACGGCTTTCCTTGATCATGTTTTGAGAAGAGAGACATTGGAGAACTTCGAGACAGCTGGAAAGATCGAGGGGAAGAGAAACAGAGGCAGACCAAGAGAAATGATGCTGGATAGATTGAGGCGGTGGCATGGAGGAATATCATCAGCAGAGTTGATCCAGAACACCAAAGACCGAGATCTGTGGAGAGTCATGAACGCTTCCGCCTTGATAATGGTGACATTTTCATATCTTTCTTGCCCAAAATAATATATGTGTTCTGATATGTGTTTATCATAACAGCCAGTCTTCTTCAATATTGAATTGTTATTCGGCATATCTGTTGTTTTCTCCAATTTGTCGAGAGAAATTATTATATTTTTCTGTAACATTTATATTTATAGGCAGTTGCATGAACTGTCAGTGAGAGATGATGATGATGATGATGATGATGATGATGATGATGATGA